>CM028379.1:13155637-13261650 GCA_013146195.2 Codonopsis lanceolata
ATCGCCGCACTGGGGACCTCACACGCCTCCTTTGGTAGCAGATGGGGAAGTAGCCCTTGCCGTATCAATACCGCGTTGGCTTGCTAGTTAAATCGAGGTTTCTCGATTAATCGATGTACTCATTCACGATCATCGGTGGCACGAAAAAGGGTTAACACAATTTATTGCGAGGAGCTACGTAGCGGCCGGGCCTATATCATATCCTACTTGTATGATTTATTTTCCGCACTTACGTGAATAATGTGCTAAGTGCTATATGATGAACATGTACCATATTTGTGATAAATTGCTATGCTATGAAATGAACATGCTTTTAGTAACTTACTAAGTCTTTATGACTTACCCTATTTATTTGTTTTGTTTAGATCCGAGTCAAGGAGAAGGTCCTCGTTAGATTCAGTGTTCGAACTAGATAGCCGTAAGCTTGGAGGTTGTTCTTTTGAGACTTGTGTAGTTAGAATTTTATTTTGGCAAGGACGATGGGAAGCAAGCCACTTAGACTTGACTTGGGTTTTATGTTGTTGTATAACTTGAATATTCTAGACTTATAATTGTACGCCGACTTTTATGTCGAGCTTGTTTATATGCTATGGTTCACTACAACTTATTCCGCTTTATTACTCTTTAAAGTATTATGGTTGTTGTTGTCTCCAAGATGTTGTGGCCGTTGAGATTATTATATGCATGTGTTATAATTGTAGAAGTAGTTGTTGGGTTCCGGATGTAATGTTGCCGAAGACTTGTGTTTATTTGGGCGGTCCGACTTGGGATTTTGCATTGAATCCTGGCCTGGTGCCACAAAGATTCGATTTTGGCGATAATGCGATGGATATCACATCTAGTGTTGCGATGCAATGGACATTGCATCTAATTTTTGGCGATAATGCGATGGATATCGCATCTAGGCTATGATGCAATGGATATTGCATTTAGTTAGAACTGGCAAACGTGGCCGGTGGGTTGGGTCAACCCATCGGGTCAAGAAAACCCACCATATAATCCAAGGGGCGGGTTGACCCATCTAGATGACGGTCAATAAACACCAACCCAACACAACCCAACATGGGTTGTGGGTCGATGGTCAACCCACCAATTTTTCTTACCTAAAGACTACTTCTTTTATTTTCAATTTTTCCATTGTTTTTCCACTTCCTTGTACTATACAACCACTCAAAATCAAGTAACCAACTCAAATGTTGTCGGCTAACATAAAATAAACAAACTAAAACAATTGAATCTTCATTTTACTTCGCCAAACATTTTATGGGCATTCCTCTTACATGACTAAAAAAACATTGGTTGTGAAGACATGACTTCATGTAGGATGACATAGATCAGTATAATCCAAACTGACTGCTACATAATAATTTAATAAACCTTAGATTTGTTATATATAAAAAAGTAAAACAAAAAACAAAAAACAAAAAACAAAAAAATAATAATAAAAGAAAATGAGAGATTACATGAAGACTATTATGTAAAAATGAAAGCATATTAGACAGGTATTCTCTAAAAAAAATATATTCTCTAAACGGGTCAGCCCGTTAAAAACCCGCCCCAACCCACTTCAACCCGTGACCCATACGTGTCCAACCCATATGACCCGTATTTTTATGGGTTGTCGATTTCCCAACCCAACCCACTATTTTAAGCAACGGTTTGGGTTGACCCAACGGGTTCCGACCCATTTTTACGGCTCTACATTTAGTGGTGTTGCGATGCAATGAATATTGCATTTAGTAGTGTTGCGATGCAATGGATATTGCATTTGGTCTTTGCGTTAATACAATGGATATTGAATCTGATCTTGCGATGCAATGAATATTGCATCTGGTTTTGTGTTAATGCAATAGATATTGCATTAAGGTTTGTGGCGATGCAATGGATATTGCATCGGATTTTGCGATGATGCAATGGATATTGCATCTGGGTTTGTGGTAATGCAATGAATATTGCATTTTGATGTGCGTTATTTTCATTAGGTTGTAATGGATATTGCAATTATCTTTCCGCATCGCAGTTTGTTTGTTTGCCTGAGGCTGAACTACGTTTGGTCTGATTCCTTTTATTAAGGGATACGTAGGCAGCCTATTTCGGTAGGTGCGACCATCAGAGCATATAATTATATATCTGCTTAAAAACTACGATAACCTGCTATAACCGACTAAATATGTCTAGGGTATTAGATTTGAAATGCATTATAAACTGTTGCATTATAACTGCTACCTATTGCATCTCTCCCCATTATAATTTCCACGAAATTCGGGAGTCTATTTCTTATCAACGATGTTCGTTTACTCGGTAAGCTTCAGGTTACCCGTAAACTCAATCGTCGAGGGGCTCTGTAGACACCCTAATTTCATACCTCTGGTATGTAACATGACATGATATATCAAGACATGTTAAAAACTAACGAATGTCAAGTTATAGGGTTTAAAATGCAAAAGAAAAAACATGATGCGCAAACAGTGAAATGCAGGGGGCCAAAGTGTCAAAAAGAGGCAGGAAAAAGACCCCTGGCGCCACCCATGGCCATACCAGGTGTGGTGCCCAAAGCCTTTATGGGTGGCGCCCAATAGTGCTCTGTGCACTGTTGCAGTTTGCCTCCGGTACAATCTTTCAAGCACGAGGTACAAGCCGGTGAAGCATAGGATGATAAAACTTAAGGACGAAGGAATCCCAATCTCAACCTATAAATAAAAGGCGGCTTCGTGAATTTAGACGAAATTTTTTACACACTCTTTCACCGCGCAGTGAGTGATCGCTCTCCCGAGATAACACCGAGAGATTTATTCCTTTAGCTCCAAAGCTCTGCCAAATCTCCCCCAAACACAAAACCAATCGGTCAAAGTGAACCTTAGCCTCCCCGCTAGGATTCCACCTTATTCCTCCGATCTAAAAATCTCAAAAAGAGTAGTTGCCCTGCCCGAATCAAAACGCCAAATCCATAAAAAACAAGCAGCTGCTCTGCCCGATTTCCGCCGTCAACAAGCAAACAAAAGCAAGCAGTTGCTCCGCTCGGTTCCCGAGGCCAGAAAGCAACTTTCGGAAGTAGTTATTCTGCCCGAATCTCCGCAACAGCAAAACAAACAACAAAAAGACTCCCTCTCCCTGAAGGACAGAGCGAGCACACCCTAAAATCTACTAGAAGCTAGTTGGTACGAGATAAAGCCCCCACGCTTCAAAAGGTAGACTATTTAAAGTTTTATTTATAAAAAGTGCTATTTAAGCCGGTCCGATGTAATAAATATTAGCAGTTACGCTGTCCGAATTTCTATTGAAAATAGTATTAAAAAGAGCTATTATTATGACCAAATATTTATAAATGTATTTCATAACTCCCGAAAGGAGACTGTTGCAAGTTTGTAATAATATAGGTACAGATATATATTTTTAAATGTTTTATTTCATATGCTAAATAAATATAAATAAAGCATACTTTAGCCAAAATAATTTGTTTTGAGACCGAAAGGCCGAGTTGGGTGTCTAACACCTTCCCACCTCGTAACTTAGCCTCCGAACCCTATACAAAATCTGGTTAAATTTGGTTTTTCTTTATTTCTCCTTAAAATAAAGATGACGACTCTATTACAATATTTTGAGTCCACCATGAGGTCGGACATATTCCACACGCTCTTTACAACGTTCTTTTTGCACTTTTAATTTTGTTTTCCACTAAATAAGGGAAGATAGAATGAAAAGAGTGTTGTGTTTTCTGAATTTTGTTTTCCCCTAAATAAGGGAGGATGAGATACGGAAAATCCGGGGCACTCACACAGTGTTTAATACTAAACCTAGGCTAGATTGTATCTGACTTTGGACGGGGCCAGACGAATGACCAAAGCGATGATGCCAATCTTGGTAAGAGACTTTAGAGCTAACACAAGCAGAGGGGCGAGGAGAGGGAGCTGTGGTCGGCCGTTCATACACACTATCCTTAGACTGTCCGGTCAGCAGTATTCTCCTTGTCAGTAGATCCTTCACATGAAAAAAGACGGTAAGAACTAAATAGACATATTATTGGATATGCAAAATTGAGATATGTATATGAGATTAAGTTTCATGCTAGGAACAAACAAGACATTTTGTAAAGTAAAGGTGTGTGCAGGTGTGAGAAGGATAAAAGAACCAGTTTTAGAGATATGTAGGCATGTACCATCACCAATAACCATGTCATTCGCGCCCGTGTAGGTGGAGTGAATGTGGAGGTTGCCAAGGTTGTTGGTAACATGGTGAGAAGCACCACTATCAAGAAGCCAGCCCGGAGTCCCTGCGTCCGTTGTGGTCGCTAGGTGTGCCTGTGGATGCCACGTGTAGCCATTGGACGAGTTGGATGCAGCGGGCAGCGATGTTGTGGCGACCAATTGAAAGGTGGGGCAGCGAGCAACCGTGTGTCCCTGTTGGCGACATCCCTGACACTTACCAAGATAAGGTCGTTATTGGCGATGAACAGTACCCTGGGACTGAGTAAGTTGCCGAGGTTGTGTGGACAGTGACCGAGCTTGTGAGGACGATTGCTGCCGACGACAATTTGTTGGTCCTTGGAGTACGGATTGATCGAGCGAGGTGCGGTTGTCTCGGTTGGTTGATGAGTTTTTCACGAAGCATCAAATAATATAGGAGTGTCCCGACCTTTAACCACATCCACGATGTGGCGGTAGTCATCATCCACCCACCGAGGATGATCTCAATGAGGTCTCATGGTCAAGTGGTTTGCCACGAGCCGAGTTCATCATTTTGACCAACTTTGACAGATGCATGTAGTCATAGGCCGTGCCCTTGGATGCCCGATTGAGGTAGTCTTTAATCTGCTTGTTGTGACCGCGAGTTGGGCGAGCATAGGTGTGAGCCGAGTTTCCTATGCTTCATGAGTAGTGGCGACCTATTGGATCATAGGAACTGGGAGCAGAGAAACCAACAAGAGCTCCGAACAATAGTTTGTCTTACCGAATCCGGATTGGTAGTGTGGGTTTGGGATGGAAACGTCCTTGATGATTGAGCATCCTTGGTTACGACAGGGTGGGATGCGGGAATGGGTTTGAGCCGCCTACAAACTTGTAGAGGTCATAGCCAATGAGTGTGGTCTCAACTTGAAGTTTCCAAGCTATGTAGTTGGTGGATGTGAGATTGGTGATGGTGAAAGATGTTGATGAGGTCGAAGGTTTGTGTGAGATCAATAGGGTTTTTAATGGTGAGGGAGTAATATCCGTTACCATGGCGGAGAGTGGGTAGGGCGGTGATTAGAGGAAGAAGAAGAAGTTTTAGGAGCAAAGCTCTGATACAATGTAGAAACTAATAAAGTTTAGGAATTAACGACATATCCTTTCCATTTATTGAATCACCTATTTATAGGGAGAGTTACAATTAGAGTTGCATTTGGAGTAGGGTACAAGAAACCTTTACAAGGAAGGAATCATAATAAGAAAATAACTATACAAGGTAATTACTACTAACTAATAATTGCAAATAAACAAAAATAAATAATAAATATATTGTTCTCTAATATGCTAATGTGAATGTTAAATAAATTAGACGTCACATAGGATTTATACCATTTTTTAAAAGAAAAACATTTTCAATGCAAATGTGAATGAGAGCATGAACAACAATTCCACCAAATCAAACACAATTCATTAAAAAACAATAAATTAATCCACTTGATACTCATTTGATTCAAAACAAAAAAAACCTTCCAACGGTGGCACAAACTCCAATACTTTTAAATATCCCACCATCTTTATCTTAAAAATCAGTTTGGTGTCCAAATGAAGCAAACCAAGTCTCTATTTATAGATAAAAATGTGTATTTTTTTATAAAAAAATAAAAAATAAAAAGATTTTTCGAATTGCTAAAATGCCAAAAAGGAATAAAAATAAAAAAAGTGGTTGTATAATTTGTTTTTGATTTGTATCATATAACCTAATCAAATTAGATACTCCTTTGATTTTTTTAATTCAACTATTGTACGAAAGGATTGGGTTTTGATTCTCATAAGAATCTCCGTTAACCATGCTCTGAGAGGTATGGATATGACGTATCGACCAAATTTGTTCATATCATGGATAACAATATCTAATTTTTCACATTCTACTCGAGGGTGTGAATACATCCTAGTTAATATAATTTTTTATATAAAAAAAACTCTTTTCATCATTGTTTCATTTTCTTTTATTTTTTGTCAAATTTCATTATAGTAGTGGAATGCATGTTACATAAGATTAAATCAACATTTCGAATAGAGTGATCCATTTCAATTGAATGCAAATGAAGAAAGAAACAACCACATATGATATGGTGTTAATTACTCACAACCACATAAAATCAACTCTACGATTGCATTGGTGATGCTGCAACACATGTCTGATCGAAGTTCATTAAATATATACTCGTCATTTCGTCTTAAAAAATGTCCTTTAGCGGTTTAAAACAAGGAAAATTTGCGGGCTGATTAACTTTTTAAAATATTTAATCGCTACAGTACACCATTTTTATTTTCAACCGGAAAAAGTCACTTTTGGTGACAAAATGACTACGATACCCTTAATGAACTGTATGCGCGTTACAATTAAACTTTATGAATCGTGGTACAACAATTTTACATGAACCAAATTTTTGAACCGCCGTACAACTTTTGAAAATGTTGTTAAAGTGCAAAAAATTAATTAATTTTCAATATTTTACAGTATAAAGTGCAAATATATTGTGATGCAACAATTTTAAGAAAAGAATCGCGATGCAAAACTATGCTAGCCTTTTGAATTTGTGAATCGCGGTGCAAAACTATGTTAGCCTTTTGAATTTGTGAAACGCGATGCAAAGATTTCTAAATCGCGGTACAACTTTTGAAAAAAAGTTGTTAAAGTGCAAAAAATTAATTAATTTTCAATAAATTACAGTATAAAGTGCAAATAAATCACGGTGCAACAACTTTAAGAAAAGAATCGCGGTGCAAAACTATGCTAGCTTTTTGAATTTGTGAATTGCGGTACAAAACTATGATAGCTTTTGAATTTGTGAATCGTGGTGCAAAGATTTATGAATCGCGGTACAACTTTTAAAAAGGTTGTTAAAGTGCAAAAAATAATTATTTTTCAATAAATTACAGTATAAATTGTAAATATATTGCGGTGCAACAATTTTACATGAATCAAACTTTTGAACTGCGGTGCAAAAATAATGCAATGAAATTTATGAATCGTGGTACAAAAGAATAAAGAACCAGTTTACATCATCTACTTTCTTCTTCAATCTCCTATGTCGTAAGCCTTATTTTTCCTCCTTCTTCTTCGATCCTTGTTTCGTTGCGCACAATCGTAATTTTCGAATCCAAAGTGTGTTACCGGAGCTATTAAAGAAGATGATAACATTTTGAAACAATGTTTCGAAAAATAGTCTTTTACAGTTAAAAAAAAACAATAAACTTTTATGATTATAAACTTTAAAAAAATGACCGACCATAATTTTGTCCTAAAAACAAATATAGAGTATTGGACCTGTTAAAAATGTTATAAAAGGGACCACCCTATTTTTCACCCTTGTTATAATTTGTAAATCTTTGAGAATGCTACCCTAAAAGAGAAAATTGTAGATTGATATATTTTAGTGGATTTTTAATCAATTTGGTCTATAAATATTACTCCATCCGTCCCTAAATAATCGTCCTAGTTGACTCGGCGCACAGTTTAAGAAAAAATAATTGACTTGATTATTTATATTGGTTTAATGTGTAGTTTTCTTTAAAGCCCATATGTATGTGGTCCATAATTAAAATAGAGTGAAAAAATAAGGGTAAAGTGGTAAAAGTGATGTTCTAAAAAAATAAGTTTTAAAGTGGATAATTATTCTTGGACGGACGAAAAAGAAAAAAAAGACGATAATTTAGGGACGGAGTGAGTATTATTAAACTGCAAGTGCACATTTTATGAATCACGATAACAAAACACGAGTATCGTATAATATCAAATAATGTATTGTCTTATTAAATGATGTCTCAAAAATATGCTTTAGTAATTTAATACTCCCTCCGTCCATAATTAATCGTTCTAGTTGATCCGGCGCACAGTTTAAGAAAAAACAATTGACTTGATTATTTATATTAGTTTAATGTGTAGTTTCCTTTAAAAACAATGTGTTTGTGGCCCATAATTAAAGTAGGATGGAAAAGTAAGGGTAAAGTGGTAAAAATGATGTTCTAAAAAGGTAAGTTTCAAACTGGATAATTACTTTGGAACGGACGAAAAATGAACGGAAGACGATAATTTAGGGACAGATGAGTAATATTTTCATTGATTAAAATGATAAAAAAAATGTACCAAATTGGACTGACCCGAATTTTCCTCGTGCTTAACATGGTACGAGCCCGATTTGTCAAATCAAATGGAGAGATTATACTTGGTCGTCATATAGACGCAACAACTTTCTGGGGGACGCATTGGCTTTGGTGGGTGGTGTCACGGTTGAGTACACGTAATACTTTATTCACTAGAAAAGTAAACTTGAACCAACTCGTAGTCACTTCCTTCCCCATTCCTTAGTCTCTCTCTCTCACACACACACACACACATTCACAAATCCAATCACTGGCAATGGCGATTGCCTCGCCCTCTGCGCCGAGCTTCACGGCTTCCTTCTGCTCCGGTCGTCCCGAGTCAACTCGTCTTCTCAAATTCTCACCAACTAACTCCCACCGCCATCGCCCTTTCACACGCCGGTTTTCTCTCGCCTCTTCTCTCAACCCCTCAACTCCTTCAAACGGTTTTGTCTCACCGGAAAATGAAAACCTACATTACGAGCTCCAACACGGAGTCTCCCCTGGCCACCGTCGAAGGGGCTCGCCGGTGTTCGTAACGCTTCCGATGGACGCAGTTAGTGCTTCCGGTCAATTGCGGAGGAAAAAGGCGATGGCGCAGTCTTTTAAAGCACTCGCAGCTGCTGGCGTTGAAGGCGTGGTGATGGAGGTGTGGTGGGGAGTCGTAGAGAGGGAAGCGCCTAGGGTTTATAATTGGCAAGGCTACTTGGAGATCGTACTGTTGGCAAGGCGGTGCGGATTGAAGGTTCAAGCGGTAATGGCGTTTCATCAATGCGGTACGGGGCCTGACGATCATTTCTGGTTCGTTTGAAGTGTTTATTACAATTTTAACCGTCCAATTTTTATTTTTTATTATTTATTTATTTATTTATTTTTTCATTATGCTCTATCTGGATAGCAATTTCAAATTTACTCTGTATTATTTCTGTAACATGTAGAAAAATTTACTTTAATTAAGCACTTGACTGGGGCTGGAAAGCCAATTAAGCTACTTGAGTATTGACTGCAACTCCTAAGCTAAACAATCCATACTCGGGTTCAGATCTAATCTGGACTGTTTTATTGATCTAGGTTCATGCTCTCTCGTTAGGATTAATGTGTTAAATTATCAAATTACTCTCGGATTAGATCAATTGGAGACACTCTCAGACCTATTCGTTCAGCTGATTACAAGTGTTATTTCGGCTTGGTTTAATTATGCTCCTAACCATTTCTTTATGTTCATATATATTTTTATTTAGAAAATTAACACTAGTAAAGAGAATGGATGTCAAGGACTGTAAATGAAAGGAAACTAAGGATGCCAATGCTGTGGAATTCTTTTTCCCTTGCCTGCAAGATGCATATAGTGTTTAGAGTTGTGCAGGTTATTCCAATGTTGATTCATCATGGGGGTCTGGTTTTGCTTGTGCTACGGTGAGAGTGTTGAACGCATTTAGGCATTGAGAACCCAAAATATCCCTTTGAAAAGCAAAAATGCTTAGTCTGTTCTCTATTGCTTGGGTGATGCCAAGATTGGTTAAAGATCTCCTTTTGAGCTGGTCTTTGTACAAGCAGAGAAGAAGAAATGATAGCTTTTGGCACGCAGTCCCTCTAGGGATTTGGTGGACTATATGGAGGGAAAGGAATAGAAGGGTGTTTGAGGATGAGGAGAGGACGGTGGACAAGTTGAAGGATGAGTTGCTTCGCACATTGTTCTTTTAGGGGGCCGAGGATACTAATACTTCCAATATTCATAACATTTCATGTATCGATTTTGTTAATAGTTTTTCTATAGATTAGTCCGATTGTGTTTGCTTATAGTTGTTCAAGGACGCGTCTCCTGTTTAGACGCTTTGAAATATAATAATTTACTTATAAAAAAATAAAATAAAGCAATAAGCTGTTTTCTAAACATCTCTAGGCGGGCATCAGACGCCGGACCAGTGCCTAGGCAGGGCGTAGGTGGGGCTAGAATTAAGGAATAATCACTCGTATATCGATTTTTTTTAATATAACCTAATTAACAAGATTGAAACCTTCAAATATACTAATAGTAAATAATTAAATATCACCAAATAATCTAAAAACAATTATGGCATTGCAAGATTAAAAAAAAGAAATTGAAAAAAAAAAAATAAATGTCTAAGAAAAGCATAAAAAACTAAGAAACCAACTAAAAAAAATATTACTCCATATCTAAGAGAAGGCCCAAGACAAAATAAACATCCAACTCCAAGGCCCAATTACGGTTAGTACTTAGGACCGTATCCATGAACTGTGCAGTCTCTCCACTTCAATTTCGAGGTGGAGGAAAGTTCTTGACGGACCATTTACCTTCAATAAACACCCATAAATTCTTAAGGAGCGGGAGCAGGAGTACACATGATAGTCCAAACACTACCCTCTATTCTATCTCGTCTCCCTCCCAAATCTCTAACCACAATCGTCAAGGGTTTTCCACTTCCGACACCCAGCGATGGAAGCGAAAGCAAGATGGGAACGACATCGCCCCTGCCGACTTTGATAACAAGCTTTCCGCCGAGGACACTCGTAAGATATTCAAGCCTTTAACTCAAGATTCCAAAGAGAAGAGTCCCCTTCCTCCTCTCTCACTCCTTCAACCAATCCCCCACCCTTCCGATTCTCATCTTTGATTAGATCTCAAAATAAATATAAAATTCATCTCTCTTCTACTTCAAACCATTATCAGTCGGGTAATTAGTTTGTTTTTAGTCTCGTTTAGTCGGAGTCGGGTAATTAGTTTGTTTTTAGTCTCGTTTAGTCGGCGTCAAGAGGAACTAGTCGGCGTCTAGGGCATGTAGTCGGTGATTTTTTCTCCAGTGATTATTTTGACCGATTTGGCACTAGTTGTGGCGTTGAGGTAGCGCCTAGGCGGCTGCCTAGGGTGCCTTTTAGAACACTGACGAAAAGTAATGGAACCTTGATTTTTTATGGGGGGTAGTGAAGCAAAGTCTTATATGATCGAATTTGATTTTGGTTACCTTAGCCAAGTTATAGGAATCTTGATTCCAAAGTAGTCTATAACAAGTGTAGGTACTTTCACAATAGATTTGGCCTTTTCGAGACTATGATGATGGTTTCTAAGGGTTTTGCTTTCTAGCGAATCATTACTCTATGGTGCTTAAGTTGTAAATATTATGGTTTCACGGATTTGCATTTGCAAAATATAAATACTTGCAAGTGTGCCGGGGTATTCATTAGAATGCTTCCTTATGTGGTGGTTTTTTATCTTTATTTTCAAGGGTGGATGAACAAGTGTTTCATTAGGAAATATTTTGGTAGTTGACAAAAGTTGATATAATAGAATGATGTACAAGTAATGACTTGTGCGTTTCCGATACAGTAGGATTACACCATGAATCGACCTTTTAGTCCCTATTTTTTCGCCTTGGTGATGGATGAATTAACTGAGCATATACAAGAAGATATGCGTGCATGTTGTTTTGATTGATGAGACAGAGAATGGAGTCAATGACAGCTCGAAAAATGGAGAGAAACCGTGTAAGTCAAAGGCTTCAAGATAAGTAGGAATAAAACATAATACATGGAATGTAACTTTAGTGGTAAAATAAGTAGTAGCGGTGACAAAGATAGATTAGATGGTCAAAAAATACTTGAGAAATAATAGTTCTGATATTTAAAATCTATCATCAATCAAGACGGGGAGGTAAGAGACGATGTTAATCATAGGATAAAATTAGGTTGGGTGAAATGAAAAAGTGCATCAAGAGTATTATGTTGAACGGAATGTTTTAAGAGTATTATGTTGAACGGAATGTTTTATCGGACAACCATTTAACCCACACTATTTTATGGAACCGAATGTTGGGCAAAAGAGCTTGTTAACTAGATGAGTGTAGTGTAATGTGAATGTTAAGATAAATATGTGGTAAAACTATGACAGATATAATTTAAAATGAACAAAATTCGTGAGGCACTAAAAATTTCGCTCTTAGAAATGTTAATTTTTAACCTTGAAATTGTCTAGGAAAAAAAATTTAGTGTTCTAAAAATCGCTAGGTCGGCGCCTATGCAAGGGCATAGAATTAAGATATAATTATCCTGTTTTTGATATTTTTCTTATTATAACCTAATCTACAAGCATTAAAACCTTCAATTATACTAGTAGTAAATATCACCAAATAATCTAAATATAATGATTACATTATAATGTTAAATTTTAAAAGTAAAACCAACAATGTAATATCATTCCAAGGTTCAAAATATTACAAAAATAGTCAATAGCTCAATACTCCATAGGTTCATTAACAAATTACAAATTCACAATGCATAATACTATAATTGTAAATTAATATATATATATATATATATATATATATATATATATATATAAGACCCAAAATGATATTATTTTGGGTCAAAGCAGCCTGGCGAATTTCTGGCCGATTTGTCAAAGTTTTAGGTGTCCGGGTGGCACATTTTTAGAACAATGAAAATAATAATAAAATCAATCGTAGATAGCCCAGCTGAGTTGTACTCGCCCCACAAAAGACAAGGGTATCATCTGCAAATAGTAAACGCGACACCATCAACTATGATCTACTAGTGGTGCCCACCTTGAAGCCTTTGATAAATCCACCCGCTACAGTCTTGTCAAGGAGCTGACTCAAAGCTTCCATAACCACAATAAAAGGAAAGGAGAGAGAGGGTCTCCTTGCTGAGGACCTCTCGAGGTAGAAAAGAACCCAGCTGGTTCTTCGTCAACCAAGACTGAGAATTTCATCAAAGAGATGCAATAAAGGATCCACTTCCTCCATTTTCCCCAAATTCCATTTTGGCTAGCAAACACATCGTGAAATCCCACCTGACATGATCATAACCCTTTTCTATATCTAATTTACACATTAATCCTGGGTCACCACAATGAACTCTCATGTCTACAACCTTATTAGCTATCAAAACCGTGTCAAGAATTTGCCGCTCCTCCACAAAGGCATGCTGAGACTACTCCCAGTTGACCTTGCCAGTTACCTACTTCAACCGAATTGAAAGCACCTTTGCGATGATTTTATACACTCCCCTGATAAGACAGATAGGTCAGAAGTCTTTCATATTCACAGCTCCTATGTTTTTTTTTTGGAATAAGAACAATGAAAGAAGCATCAAGACTTTTTTTTAATTGCTGATTGTCAAAAAAAAGAGTGAAACACCACTGTAACATCCTCCTTAACCACCTCCCAACTCTTTTGAAAGAAAGTCAAAGTTGCGACTGTGAAGCCATCACCTAGAATTTTCAAAATCATTTTCCCCCTTAAAATTCCTTGTTATTTAGAAACACCTATTTACCAAAAACTTCTACTTATCAAAAAAAAAGAAACACCTATTTACCAAAAACCATCGGTTCTTCTCACCCTTTCTCGCCTAACCTTTTTCATTTTCCTGCTCATTGGGATATCTCGATGGCACTAGCGATTGTAGCACAATTGTTTTAACTTTCAGTGACTGGAAAAAGGTAATGGTGAAAGCAATCACCTAAAAAGGGATTAATCGATGGTTTTAAAAGCCATAAGAAATAAACATCACAAAGAAGCAGTTTTCTGGTAGTCTAAATGGAGAAATGGGTAGTAAAGTAAGATCTATGATTGATTGTATTATTTGAGCCGAAAAGACTGAATCATATTTACCAATATCGGCGGCATTGACTGCCGACCGAACACGAGATCTCTGAAAGACTTTTGTGCGAGAGAATGTTTGGAGAGAGGAGTTTTCAGTGGTACTTTCTTTCTCTTTGGCTTTGTTGGTTTATAGAACTTTCTGTGTAGTTTATGAAGGTTACAAATTTATTCTTTATAACGAAATGATTCTATGTCAAACATCTATATGGACTGTGGTCAAATTGAATTTGAAAAGTCGAAATGAGAGTATGTTTTGGGTTGAGGTGAGTACAAGTGAAATATACATCTCCATCGTAAGAGATTTTCTGAAGTCATCTGGTACATTGATCTATTGTGGATAATTCTGATAAAAAAAATAAATTCTTGTGAATAATGACGAATCTTTGGAGCTAATTTTCATGTAGATTAGGGAGTACATATATATATATATATATATATATATATATATATATATTGGGTGAAAGTAGATGTATCTTAAAACATATACCTGTCTTTATTCAGAATATCTTAACGTAACACCAAAATCTTTAAACGTAACACCATTTAAAAGGTAAAATTACTTCACTACCCCTCTCCACATTTAAACTATACTACCCCCTCCTCCCTCTCCCTTCACGTAATTTTGATTATGTGCCATTGTTGATTCGGTTTCCATTGTTAAGGCATGATATCGCATGTTAATTGGATTGGTTTTAATTCGATTTATTTTTTCTTTTCAATTACGAACAAAAAACCGTTGATTTGCATTTTTTTTCGATTTCAGACAAAACATCCGCTACACACTTGCGGATGTTTTATAAAACATCCGCTAGTGTGTAGCGAATGTTTTATAAAACATCCACAAGTGTGTTCCACAAGTGAGTATCTATTAAATGTTAAAAGGGGTATTTAGGTTATTTTATGCATTAAATGGTGTTACGTTTAGGGATTTGAGTGTTACGTTTAGGGTCACTTGTCTTTATTTTACCATGATGTGGATGTAAGAACCATGAAAACTAGATCAAGTTTTTCTTGTTAACAATTGATGATAATTTTAGCTGACCGGTGATTTGGCAGAGTCTGTAAAATGTAATCAGATGTATTAACCTCAATTTACAGTTACGTGTTTTCTGTATGTCTGTTTGCGAGTACCTGCTATATTTATTTGGGTTAAATCTACGATAATGTGACACTTGAATGAGACGCCAAGGTACATCGGGGTTGGTGGATTTTGTGTTGTATATGGGTGGAATATTAATAGATTTCATTACTTGTAATGAGGTGCAGTAAAATGCAATCAGATGTATTAACCTCAATTTACAGTTACATGTTTTCTGTATGTCTATTTGCGAGTACCTGCTATATTTATATAGGTTAAATCTACGATAAGGTGACTCTTGAATTAGACGCCAAGGTACATCGGGGTTGGTGAATTTTGTGTTGTATATGGGTGGAATATTAATAGATTTCATTACTTGTAATGAGGTGCAGTAAGTGCATCAGAACGATACCTATGAGATACTGTTGGATTCCGACTTCTGCTCAACTCTTAACTTTTTCTAACATTTTGTCCTTTCGCTTTTCAAATCTTTATGTTGTTACTCTCTAAAATTTTACAACTTATGTGATCAAGGATTCCTCTCCCTCAATGGGTGCTTGAAGAAATGGACAAGGATCCAAATATAGCATATTCTGACAGGTTTGGAAGAAGAAACAGGGAGTACATTTCCCTTGGATGTGATATTCTTCCAGTTCTCCGTGGACGATCACCCATCCAAGCATATGCAGAGTACATGAGGAATTTCAGGGACACCTTTAGACCATTTTTAGGTGGCATCATAACTGTAAGATAATTGATACAAAAATATTTGTCATCTGTAGGTTTATTAGTACTGAAATCATATTTGTCATACCTTTTTCTTATTCTTATTCTTGGTTATTAGGGAATTCAAGTTGGAATGGGTCCCGCTGGCGAGTTAAGGTACCCTGCACGTCCATCTCAAAGGTTGACATGGGCTTGGCGCTCTTGTGAACTTGGAGAGTTTCAATGCTATGATAAGGTAGGTTAGCAAGATACCTATTTGTCGAAGTGACATTGATCAATTCATGTTTCTTTAATTATCATCTTCACACAAGACTCTCCCTCTCTCTCTCTCTCTCTCTCTCCACCTAAGGAAGCATGGGAAGGGATTATACTTGAGACCTCACGCTTTGTGAAGCCTCGGGTCTGCCATTGGGCCACCCTTTGGGGGTCTTCTGCATGCTCTCTAGATGGATCTACATGTTTATACCTAAATTGTTTGGGTCATTTCATTCTTATACTTGACACAGTACATGCTTGCATCTTTGAATGCTTGTGCTCGAGAGAAAGGAATGCGTGAGTGGGAAAATGGTGGGCCCATTGGTGCTGGTAACTTGATGCAGAATCTTGAAAACACAGATTTTTTTAGAAGCAATGGCTCATGGAATACACCATACGGAGACTTCTTTCTTGAATGGTACTCTGGAATGCTTCTCCTACATGGGGAAAGAATATGCAGAGAAGCCGAGACCATTTTCCATGGGTCTGGAGTCAATACATCGGGAAAAGTGGGTGGGCTCCACTGGCATTATGCCACACAATCTCACCCATCCGAACTAACAGCTGGATACTACAACACTTCAAACAGAGATGGATACTTACCAATCGCTCGCTTGTTTGGTAGGTTTGGATTTACAATATGTTGTTCATGTTTCGAAATGCAAGATTCAGAAGAGAAACAGATGAATCCAAACAGCAGTCCAGAAGGTTTCCTTAGACAGCTTCTAATGGCTGCAAGAAGTTGTAGAGTACCCCTCGAAGGTGCGAATTCAGCTACTAGTTTGGATGATGATTCTTTTCAACAGATATTAAAGATGTCAAGATTTTATTTTGACGGTCTAGATTTACCATCCTTCTCGTTCAACTATAATCGAATGGATAGGAACTTGTTTGAGTATCATAATTGGGTCAGTTTTACTCGTTTTGTGAGACAATTGTCAGATGGCCATATTTTTCGTGCCAAATTAGAGTTTGGGGGAGGGGACGTCTGCCTGTCTTCCGTACCCCTTGCCACCAATGTTGGAGCAGTTCTTGCATATTAGAAAGAAGCTTCATCTCATTGCCTAGGTAAACAGCTAATTTTATCTTTTCCTCATTACCCTTAGATGTGTATATTTTATACAATGTTGTTTAATCAATTGCTATCTATTTTTGTTTTCGGTTTTTAGCTTGAACATGGATCATGGATGTATCACTGAATGTTGCCATCATCATATTGTTACCAGTGTGGCTGAGTAACTGCTACTCTCTCTCTCTCTCTCTCTCTATATATATATATATATATATATGAAATGCAGCTGTGTTTTCTTTCAATTTAGTTTTACGCTTGTTAGTTGTTAGATCTTAGACATGACACGCATATTGTGATGCATATTCACCAATTTCTTCGCAGTTTTTTTTTTGTCAAAGTGCCTTTCATTGATTCTACGATTGTTTTCAGACTTTTCAGCACTCTTCACATTGCTGATCAAAGTGCTACATCTTAGTAAACTCAAGTTGGAACAATCATTTAGTAGACATCTGATGCAATCAAAGATCATTTGGGCAGTCAGTCCGAGTCCTTTGATTGGTAGGTTGGCTATTGATTCTCACGGAGGTAATTTGTAAGGAAATGGCTTAGTGGATGAAGATCGGGTTGGTGAAGGAAATGGAGGTTGGGATTATTGTGGTAAGCCCAATTAGAAATGCAGTTGCAGAGGAAACAGGCCCAAGAACTGAAGGGGAGGAATGTGAACAGAAAGGTGGGTTAGAAGAAGGGACAACCGGGTCAGTCCACTTTCAATCATTTTCAATCTCTACAATACTCTCTTTCTTTCTAAACCGAAAAAAGACATTTTTTGAACAAAAAGATGATTAAACCCAATTTGTAGTAAACAGATAAAATTTAATTGGCTGAAAGTCAATAATGGTGAGATCAAAAGTTGAGAAGAGAAAGGAGAAAGCAAGAGACAAGTTTGGAAATAAATTGCAAGCATCAAAGGGAGTTTTTCAAGCGAAGAGGAATCGATAGCCATGATTCAAATCAAATCTCTTAAACGTGTACCTCATACCTCAAGTAAACCACATCTAATCTCATACAAGTCCCACATTTGTTACCTTGATGGCCTGCATTTAGAGCTATCAAACGGGCCGGCCCAAGCCCACAGGGCCTCGCTTAACGGTGGCATGGTCCGGCCTGTTCTGAAATAGTGACGGGCTTCATAAAACTCAAGCCTTGCCCATGCGCACTTTGGGACAAAAAAATAACTTTTTTTTAATTAAAAAAACTCATAAATTAGCTATCAAAAATTATATAACTCATTAAAAGTTTAAAACACACATATTTACTAGTTTAACTTGCACAATTACAAAGTAAAAGTGCAACCAAAGCAAATATAAACAAAGGTACTAACTTCAACAATTAAACGAAACAGAAACTAGAAAAAGTGAAAAACTATAATGTTACAGACCAAAGAAAAAAATCCATGTGCTACTTGAAGGGTATTTTTCTCAAAAAAGTTATAATCAAATTGAAGTTTATCATACTGTCCCCAATTTTCTAATATGTGTTTTCTGAGGATAGACAAAGTTTTTCGGGTTCTAGTTTGCAAAACCATACTAACTAGCAAATGTTCATTTTTTGATTCGCCCAACACAATCTAGCATTTAAATTTCATTTCTTATCATGTTTATACTATCGAGGCTTTTTATTAGCTAATATCATAGAGATATTCAATTAAATAGACCAGTTTCGATAAAATTACTAACCACAACCATACTAAACTAGATTGAAACTTGGAAGATGAACTCCGGTTCTTCTTTATAAGTGTCACTTCCATCAATTTAGAATATGAGTTTCAATCAAAAAGAGAACAATGATTTGAAAATAGATCATATTGTGTCATAAATTCATCTAATCAAAAGAAAAAAAAAGTAGTCTAAATGAATGTCTGATAAATTTTTCTTTTTAGATTTATGTTTTAGTTTTTAAATTAAGTTTAAATGTTTAACTTTATGATCGGGTCGGGCTTTTGCGCTTTTTAAGGTCGGGTCAAACACGTCCCATGGGCCTAGCGTACCGGGCCAAAGAGGCCCGACTTTTTTCAGGCCTTCTAGATTGAGGTCCAGGTCCTTGAAAAGTCGGGTGGGTTGGACTGGACCGGGCTCAATTTTGACAGCTCTACTTGCATTTCAGACAATTTTCCCTCTACTTCTAGTGATCTTAACCTATCAGGATGGCTCAGGACAAAGTGGTTGCTCTGGTCAGTAGCGAATTTAGAAATTTCGCAATGGTATCATAATTCATTTCAAGTGCTACTAGTGACGGGTCCAGGAATTTTTCTCCGTGGGAGCACAATGCATTCGAGGAGAGGGAGGGATGACTACTTAAATTTTCTCATGGTTTTATTAGTATTTTCATTGACGTCAAAAGGACGTCGTTTGGCTAAAAATAACATCAACAAAGAAATATATTCCAACTACAAAATAAATAGGATGTCTACAATTTTTTTTTTCCCATCGACGTCAAAAGACTCGCTTAGGTTTAACAGAAATCAACATTGAATAAATAAATATAAATCAACGACCTTCATATCATGTGTTAAACTAACTCAACCATATCAACTATATATACATGTGACAAAAAACACTACATATATTATAATTGAGTGGTGTCTTATTTTACCTAATCTCATACTTACGATACGTCCCACCAAGAAATTATAACACAAATTTATTATAGATATAATTTTTCTCTTATTTTATTTATGGATAATAATTAAACATGTTATAAATTTGCTTAGTATCTCGATACTCATCGACAATGTTATTATTATAGATACAAATTTTCATATAAATCTAATAATGTTTTTTCTGAACATATTTAAAAAAGTAAAATCATATTATTTTTAGTTTCGAATAAAATTTTAGTGTCTCAACTGATTAAGGATATTTTTGTCATTTCAGAAAATATTGGGTGACATTTGAACAATCATGGTAGGTGGGAGAAACTGATAAGAAAATCAAAATATAAGACGAAATGAATAGAATTAAAAAATGTAGGACCTAACTTTAAATTAGGTACAAGTCGAGGGATCAAACTATTATTTAATTATTTATGGAATTAATTAGTCTATGATAAATTTAATTTTTTAGCCTTAATTAATGGTGAATTATTTATTAAGTTAAGAGGTAGGTTTGTCCATGCATTAAGTTCTAAGAGACAACTTAGATTTTTATAGGTAGTTAGATAGATTAGATTAGATTAAATTAGATAAAGTGACACTGCTAATAGTAAAAAGTGACACTCTGCATATATAAATATAAGGGGTGACGCTGTAATTTCAAAAAACTAAAGGGTTGCATTGAGATTTTTTGAATTTTATCTCATTTAACCTGGATATATTCGTCTTACGAACGTCTTAAACGAGACCACCTCTTTTTTTTTTTACCCATGCCCTTGCCATTTCGCAAGCAAGCCGGCCTTAAAGATGAGCAAATATATCTGGGAATACTATTAACGCTGATGTGTCGTTTGGTAGGTAGGATTAAAATCAGATAGGATTAATAAGTGGCACGTTATAGGTGATTTGGACTAATAGTACGAGTTACCCTAATAAAATCATTATCCTCTCGATAATAATACCAAAGAAGAGGTGATATTATAATTATTATTAGTACCGATATTAATAATACCAAGATTAATGATACTATTTATCCCTGATCAACTACCAAAAAATCCCTGGAAACTCTTATTGTGCTTAAATTTCAAGACTACCTAATGTCCACTGCAATGTTAAATTGAGCGTTTTTGTTGAAAAGTACTTCTCTAATGTTAAATTAAGCGTTTTTGTTGAAAAGTGAAATACTGTTAAGCATTAGCAGTACCCTATAGTGTAAGAACAGAGTGAGTTCATATACATGGTAGACGATAAAAGTTGATACAAACTGATGTGATTTACAAATAAAGTTGATGTGGTGCAAAAGATTATAGTACTATACAGTTTAGTTATTCCCTTCATTGCCTTCATCATGGCCAGATAGCTAGGATCAAAATGTTAAACTTTTATACATGCATAAGTTTCAAATATATATTATTTTTTAGAAATTCATGATATTTTAATAAAATCCAAAATTTTGGAACATATAATTCTCACGATTCGTACAAATACATGTAATGGAAACTAACCTGGATTCATGATGTTAACTTTAACTTACAACTATTATAAAAAGCGGAATTTTCGACCTTGCCTTATACTTTAATTTCTCCTTGATAGTGAAAATAGTTTTCATTTAATTTCTCTTTACTTTTCTTTTCCTTTATCAAGACTCTCTTTTAGTCTTTCTCTAAAAAAAAACCTTACCGTCCTTATGGACATATCATGCATATATATAGAGAGAAATTGTTTGTTCCTTCATTTAGAAGGAAACCAAAACAAACTTACCTTCCTTGGTCTTGCCTCCAAGCCACCGCCACAATTATGATGATGACATATTGATAAACATCATTGACTAAATAAAGGGAATATATATACATCTGTATATAATTCTATGTACAATTATTGAAGGCACAGGAAGAGGGAGTACCACTTTAAAACTCTCAAGCTTTAACATAATTTTATTCTCACATAACCATCAAAGTGAGACACTTTATTGTTAAAACTTTATTTAACATTAATTCATATGAGTCACATTACGTGATAAATCCAACATTCTCCCACTTGACCCATATGACGATTTGAGGATTTAACAACTTTAAGTGTATACAACGTTAAATCCACTTTAATGTCAATTTGACTTTCTTTTAGCTAAGTCAAACTAATCGCTCATGGCGGTTACACATCATTTAATCGATATGTTCTCTTCCAAGCATCACAAATTAATTCAACTCAACTTTAACTTTAATGAGGTAAAAACATAAGCCTTAACCTTACTGTCTTCAAAGAAGACTAAATCATTTCTTACATTAAACCATACAATGTAAATAAGCAGAAACATAAAACATATATATGATCTCAGAGTGTCATAACCTAGAGAGTAAAACAACTATTATGTATATATATACACATACATGTCCATTATGTTAACAATGACTTTTCCATGATACTCATCCTATCGACATGACCATGAAATGTCTTAGGTGGTAATCCTTTTGTTAACGGATCCGCTATCATCATGTCGGTGCTAATATGCTCTATAGACACTCTTTGTTTTTGCACTTCTTCTTTAACAACCAAGTACTTTAATTCCATATGTTTAGCACCTTTGGAGTACTTGTCGTTCTTTGAGAAGAAAACAACTGGGGAGTTATCACAATAAATTCTCAGCGGCTTAGCTATACTGTCGACAATTTCAAGCCCTGAGATAAAATTCCGCAACCACCATCCATGAACCGTGGCCTCAAAGCATGTCACAAATTCAGCTTCCATAGTGGACGTAGCAATGACAGACTGCTTTCCACTCCTCCATGAGACTGCTCCTTCATCTAGAAGGAACAAATAACCAAATGTTGACTTTTTGGAGTCAACACATTCGGCATAATCAGAATCTGAATAACCGACTACATCGAGGTGATCAGACCTCCTGTAAGTGAGCATGTGATCTTTGGTGCCTTGTAAGTACCGAAGAACTTTCTTTGCGGCCTTCCAGTGGTCAATTCCGGGATTACTTTGATATCGACCCGACATTCCAACAAAGAAAGCGATATCGTCGAGTACAAGTCTGTGCATACATTAAGCTCCCAACCACTGAAGCATACGGAATAGAGTTCATTTCCTTCCGTTCCAAATCATTTCTGGGACATGACATTAGACTGAACTTGTCCCCTTTCTGTATTGGAACTATCCCAGCCGAACAATTCTCCATTTTGAATCTCTCTAGAACGTTATCAATATAGGCCTTTTGAGACAATCCTAACAATCCATGTGACCTGTCACGAAATATTTCTATTCTTATCCACATAGGATGCCTCACCTAAATCTTTCATTTCAAAGTTCTTAGAGAGAAATTCATTTACGTTATGTAACATTCCAATATCATTTGCAGCAAGCAATATGTCATCGACATATAAGACCAATAGTATGAACTTGCTCCCACTAACCTTTATGTAGATACACCGATCAACGGTGTTCTCCGTGAAGCCATAAGATGTAATGATATTATTGAATTTCAGATACCATTGACGGGAGGCCTGTTTCAGTCCATATATTGACTTCTTTAATTTACACACTATTTTTTCTTTTCCTGTGGTCACAAACCCTTCTGGTTGGTCCATATAAACTTCCTCTTTCAACTCACCATTTAGAAAAACGGTTTTAACATCCAATTGGTAAAGCTTTAAATCATAATGAGCTACCAAAGCCAAAACAATTCTTAAAGAGTCCTTCTTTGATACTGGGGAGAAGGTCTCTTTATAGTCAATGTCATCCTTATGTGTATAACCCTTAGCTACAAGTCTAACCTTATACCTTTCGATGTAACCTTTTGAGTCATGTTTGGTCTTAAAGATCCATTTACAACCGAACTCTTTTAGAACCTCTATGTAACTCTACTAAGTCCCAAACCTCATTGTCATACATCGACTTAATTTCTTCTTTCATGGCATTGATCCACTTTTCTGAATTGGTACTATTCACCGCTTGACTAAATGAGACTGGATCTTTATTAATGTTCAAGTTACATTCATGCTTAAGATTATACACCACATAATCACCCGGAATAGTTGATCTTTTCTGCCTTACAGATCGTCTTAAAGCTACTTCCTGTTGTGGTTCATTAATATCTTGCTCAGCTGTGACTGATTCATCTATAATATTCTCATTTTGTGAGTTTTCAATATTAACTTGTTGTTCTGGTATGTTGTTTGATTGTGATACAACAATTGGAACAACAACTTCAGCAGGAATATCGGGTAATGACATTTCTACCCGAATTTCCTGAATGTCAATTTCACGTGGTTTCCCACTCCCACTGATTGAGCCATTTTCTATGAACCGAGCATTTCCTGACTCAACAATTCTCGTACTATGGTTAGGACAATAGAACCTATACCCCTTAGACTTTTCAGGATAGGCAATAAAATATTCACTGACTGTCCTAGCATCAAGTTTCTTTTCATGTGGATTATATACTCTTACTTCCGCTGGGCAACCCCAAACATGAAGATGCCTCAAATTGGGTTTCCTACCTGTCTATAACTCATAAGGTGTTTTAGGGACAACTTTACTATGAACCCCATTGAGGAGATACGCAGCGGTCTTTAATGCATGCATCCACATTGATAGGGGTAAAGAACAATCATTTAACATACTCCTAACCATATCCATTAAAGTACAATTTCGTCTCTCAGCAACCCCATTCTGCTGAGGAGTCCCGGGCATTGTATACTGTGCACAAATGCCACGACTTTCAAGGAACTTTGCAAATGGACCTGGACATTGTCCCCTTTCAGTAAATTTTCCGTAATACTCACCACCTCTATCTGATCTCACTATTTTCACTTTCTTATCTAACTACCTTTCCACTTCATTTATGAACACCTAGAGGATGTTCAGTGAATGAGACTTTTCATACAGTAGATAAATATAACCATAACGTGAGTAGTCATCAATAAAGGCAATGAAATACTGTTCGCCGCTCCAACTTGGAACGTCAAAAGGACCACAAATATCAGTGTGTATCAGCCCTAAGAGCTGAGTGCTTCTTATGGTTGATTTCTTTACTGTGGTTTTAGTCTGCTTTCCTTTAATACAGTCCACACATACGTTCCAGTCACTAAAATCCAATTGAGGAAGAATTTCACTTTTCATCAACCTCAATAACCTTTAATTGGAAATGTGACCCAATCTTTGATGCCACAATTAAGCTGAACTTTCATTTGGTGTACTATGTTTAATGCCTACATTACTTTCAACATGAAACAAAGATTCAGCAAAATCGTTGTTGAGATTTACACGATAAAGTGAGTCACACAACTTTCCTGACCCACAAAAAACAGTTATCTTTGTACAACAAAAAACTGCCCTTACAAATCTCAAAACGATAACCTATTATGTCCAGCTTCCTTGCTGAAACAAGATTTCTGGCACATTCAGGTACATAGAGACATCTTTCCAGGTTTAAATGACACACAGTGTTCAAAAGCAACCTATAAGTCCCTATGCCCTCTATCCTTGCCTTCATCTTGTTTCCCATAAACAAATACTGTTCATTTCCGTTTATGGGCTGAATTGTACTGAATCCCTGCATAACATGAGACACATGAGTAGTTGCACCAGAATCTAACCACCAAGTATTATTAGGAACTTCTATAAGATTCGATTCAAAACATACATAAACATAATATGTACCTTTCTTCTCGAACCATTCCTTTTGTTTAGGACAATCGGCCTTTACGTGTCCTTCTTTATTACAGAAGAAACACCTAACTTTCTTTTTATTGATTTGACCCTCAGAAAGCTTTATTGGGACCTTATCACTTTTCTTGCCTTTGTCCTTTTACCTGGTTTGAACTTGCTGCTGCTAGCACCATCATAGACTGTGAGGTGGATGGAGTGATCTTTTATTTTCTTTAATCTCCCTTCCTCCTGTACTAACATGGCCTTTAACTCTTTAAAGTTCCATTTATCTTTCAGGGTGTTGTAATTCACCTGGAACTGGCCAAATTCAGCAGGAATGGAATTCATTATAAACTGTATGTGAAAATTATCACTCATATCCATTCCCATAGTCTTCAACTTTGCTGTTAGGTTGGACATTTCTGTTACATGATCATGAATTGACTTTGGCCAATCAAATTTCTTTGTAGTCAATTCACCCATGAGATTGCCTACAATGGATTTATCAGCAAGATTCGACTGAGAATAATCTTTAACTTTCAGCATGAACTATCTAGCATCTTCAGTCTTTGGCATCGATGGCTTAATATTTTCAGCCATAGTCATTTTCATAAGGTTCAAACTCAGCCTGTTAGACCGCTCCCAAGCCTCATAGATGGACTTGTCATCTTCTGAGCTAGTCGCAGTAATGGCTGTGGGCTTTTCATCTGACACTATAGCTATGTTCAGATCTATAACACCCAGAGTAAACTGGATTTGCTCAGACTAGTCAGTATAGTTTAGTCCGTTGAACTTAACAACTGAACTTCCAGATGCGAAAAGACTTAATGAGGCTGCAAAACATTTATACATGCTCAACCATTAGCGCTTTGAGTTGACTTTAATAAATTTAGAAAATGTCATGAACTTTAAGCATGTATTTAAGGTCACCTTTGGGTAAGCCTTAAACACAAACAATTTAATCGATGCCATACGATAGAGACTTTAATGGACAATCAAAACATACAATAGTCAAATAAGTTGTCTATCTTTGGATATACATCTTATTTAATCAAGGTACAATGATTAGTCCCTTTAACGATATAGACTAGTTGCAATGGTCTGTCTTTGGACGACCTTCTAGCAATTAGTCTATAAACTCAATTGTTCAATCTACTTTTCTTGTCATTTAAGAGACATTTCTGTACTCATGAACAACTAACATAAAATTAATTTAATGTGTTAGACATTTCATTCAGCCAGACCACTTTGGTGATTAACAAGTTATTAATGCCTTAACAATAAATTATACTTTTATATTCCAAGCCTTTAACAGAACATTAAAATTTTATTTGGAAAATAAAAACATAATATCCAATTTGTTCTGCAAATTTTCGGTAAAGCTTGAAATTCAGCATAACCGGTGTTAAACACCCAATTAATTTTGCGCAAAAACTTTACTGCATAAAAACTTTAATTTCGCTCTTAAACAGTACAAGAGCAACAAAAATATTACATGTACAATTACCGTACAAACTTTTCAATTAAAAATATAATTGACACTTTAATCGGAGAAATTATTAGTTTGCAACCTTAAGCTTTGATACCACATGTTAAACTTTTATACATGTATGAGTTTCAAACATAAATCATTTTCTAAAAACTCATGATACTTTAATAAAACTCAAAATCTTGGAACATATCTGTACATAATTCTATGTACAATTATTTAAGGCATAGAAAGAGGGAGTACCACTTTAAAATTTCCAAGCTTTAACATAATTTTATTCTCATTTAACCATTAAAATGAGATATTTTATTGTTAAAACTTAATTTAACATTAATTCATATGAGTCACATTACGGAATAAATCTACCACAAAGCCCTCGGTAATGGTGTTAAAGACTACATGAATAAAGTAAACACAAGTCTAAAAATAAATATTTCAATGAATCACTTCAACTACACAGTTGAGCAAATTGTATAGCATAGTTGCATACTACTGCTATGAACTTGTTGAGATGAAATTAAGTTTGTTAAAGATGGGGAGAAAAGAAAGAGCAAGAGACCGTCCAACAAATCTTAATTTGTAAGACGAAACTCCACATTTTTACAGTGGGTCGAGTTAGAGATAGTGGCGGATGTAGATATTTTTTTAAGTGGGTGTACAAATTTAATAAAGTTTAGAAATCATAATTATCCCTAACGCGTTTTCGTATTTTGAAAACGCTTAATTACATCATTATTTGTAACGTTTTTAAGCAAATATTTTTTTAATAAAACATACAAGATAATCATTTAAAAATTGATCACAAATTCAGTACTGACCGATCCGGCGATGGATCGATGTCGCCTATTGGAGAGTTGGAGCCGTGGAGGTCTAGGGCAATGGAGCCTGGGATGGGAGGGAGTCAAAGAGAGGTCACGAGATTGAGAGAGAGAAAGAGTGTCGTGAAACAATTGAGAGTTACTGACTTACTGTCTATTTACTAATTAATTTTTTTTTAAACTCAAGTTGGGTCACATACGGTAAGATACGATATATTGGTATTTTTTTGCAAAAGATAAAAAGCCAAGTGGGGGGGGCACATGGCTCCACACTATTCAACATCAGTCCACCGCTCGTAAGAGACATCCGTCTCACACAAAATATCCATAAGCCGGTCTTTCCCAAGTTTTTTGCGAAAGAAAACAAAGTAAACATTTTATCTATGCATGGAACAAGAGAATTGGTAGCGTCGCAACTCTGCAACCTACTACAAAGATGGATGGCAGAAACTAATTAGCGTGATGGAAGATGTACAGATATTGTGTAACCACGATCAGGCAATGGAGAAGCATAACAGGCTGACATAATGATACGTAGCAGCAGCCAGCAGCACAAGCCTTGAAGCAGGACCCTAGTGCATGGTGTCGAGCATCTTCTTCATCTTTCAGACCGTCACAAAAAGAAAAGTGGAACAACTCCTAACATCCAGTTTGGAAAAACAAAATAAAATAAAAAATCAAGATGATAAAAGAGCCATTAGCCATGAACAAGATTCATCAAGATGCATATAGTTGTAATAATAATAAGATGGTAGAAATAACATGGACCCTATTGATTTCGTCCATCTTATTTTCATGAACAGTTGCCCCTGGGGTATCCAGATAAGGTAACATGTATGGGTCATGGAAAAGACTTCGGAGACCCGCCCCAAATGGATAAGCTCACACTAATCCCATGGATTCACATACAATTAAAAGCTTTTGACAAATTGGTTAATGGATTGGGGAGGTTCATTTTGGTCCTATGGGGCTGGGCATGAAAAATGATCGAATTTGAGATGTCCTACTGCGTGAAGTCCTACCATTGTCACCACCACTGGGATGAACATGGACCAGGGTTCATATCACTTATCACCAACATGGTAGGGTGGCAGCATTATGAAACAAATACTCTTTCCATTTTGGGTAAAAATCTATGTTTGAAAGTCAAACATTTTTTTTAAAATAGTACTTATAGTTGTCCATTAATAATAAAATAATATTTTTATGATTTAATTTTTAAAATCGATTATTTAAACAAACATCCCAAAATAGAATAAAAAATTATTTATCTAGAACAGAAGGAGCAGTAATTATGTGCTTTTTGATAAAGAGATAAGTTCTGACAATACTATTAAAAAAAAAAAAAAAAATCTATTTGTGATGTTACTGCCACCACTTACAGCGGTCCTTATTAAACTTAGAAATCATATATAGTTGTATGAATTTGGTTTGAATGCTTCTGATCGAAATTCATAGCAACTTGATAAAGAAAATCATGGTGTGGCCAGACCAAAGGATTAGGGATGTGACACAAGTATGAAAGATTAAAGAGAGGCTTCAGGGACAAGCATTATAATGAATAGTGTGCACTATATTGGCATTATCCAAGTTCAACACTCCACAATTAAAGGGGCAAAAATTTGTGTAAAACGGTCTTACGGATTTTTTTTGTAAGACGGATCTTATTTATCTGACTCACTGTGTATTGCATTGGTGGGTTGAGTTGTGAAAGAGTGAGACTCTATATTACAAATTAAGATTTGATTTTACAGAAGACCTACTCCATTTTATTACTCCTTCAATCAACCTCGAGGAAACCCTTCTTCAAGCTTTGACTCAATTACTCCGTTAAACGAGCTAGAAATGAGCCAAATTTGAGCTTTACACGAGCTTAAGTCATATATATATATATATATATATATATATAATTGCATTTATAACAACTTTACTAAGTCATCATGTTCACCTAGGCCTAATAATTACAACCTAAAATCCGTTGATACATCCGACCCAAACCAATCTGTTAATTTCCAAAAATATTAACGAGTTGTGTTGGGTTAAAGCAGGTCGAATCTATTATATATTTTGACTCAATAGTATTTACTTTATAAACATATAAACTTTTTTTTGGGGGGGGGGGTATTTCGGGTTATAACATATCGACCTATTTTAAACAGTACAGTTTCAATCTAACCCGAATTAACCCAATATTTTTTATATTTAAAATCTAATAGAACCGATCCTTTACCTATCACAACTCAACCCACTCCACTCAATTTTCATGCATGCTTCCCCCAACATTCATAGATGATAAAAGAGACAGTTTAGTTGAGTGGTTTTAAGTGCAACTTGACCTAATAAAGACACAGAAGTGACAACTTCTTAGAAGTCGGACTTAAACCATAATGCAGACATACTACTTAATTAGCAAATCCATTCTCTTAATTCACTTGATAGGTTGTTAATGATGTCTACCAAGTACCAACCAATAATACATCAAGGTAGATGGAGTTAACAAAGCAATGTTTTCTATACTCACTGTCACTGACTTAACAAGTGCTCCAAAGATGACTAGATTTAGATTTTGTATTTAAAAGATCTATAGCTGTTAGGATTCACGAAATCTGTTAATACAGTTCGTGATGTAGCTTGTTATTGTAGTTATACCTAAAAATACATTGATCAGAAATTCAAAAATAGCGAAAGACTTTTAATTTAAAGCAAAAATAAATACAGATGTTTACCAAACAATTTACAAGCCTATGCTTGTAGATCCAACCTTATGGGCAAAAGGATTTCACTAAACAACATAAAGTGTTTGACAGGGTAATATGTGAAATCACCAAAACCAAAAGTTCTCACAAGACACCACGTCTTGGAGAACAAAAACTCACAGAAACAAAGGAAGAGAAAACGTGTGATTAAAAAATAAACTTCCTAGAAAGATTAGGAAGACAAACAGTAACAACAGGTCCAATGTAATTCGTGATGAAGCTACACTCCAAGCTTCATCCAAATATTCAGCAGCAGGATTTTCTGAATATTATCTCTTGGTGAATTCTGTATGCTCTGGTCTCTCTGCTCTGCACTCGTGTATTTTCTTATACGCCATACTCCATATTTATATGATAGTGTAGACTTACAATTTAATTAGAAACAAGAAATCCAAGTATATAAAGATTAGAAGTTAGTTTCCATAATCAAATAAACCACATTTATTACCTAGATTTTGTTACCAAATATATAAGGACTCTTATAGAGTATTTATGAATGGATTAGATATGATAATGTTTTACCAAAACTTTAAGACCAAGAAAGGTTAAAATAAGACCAAAAATAAAACATGCATATTTTACCCTTACAATATTCGACTAATCGACTCCGCCCTAAATTATTTACTTCATAAACTATCAATACCACGTCAAAGAAATTTAGATGGATGGATATGATATTAACAATATAAAATTTCATTAATTTTAGAGAAAAATAATAATCTAAAGAGGAACAAAGGCCGAGTTGATTTGAGTACCAACTAGAGATATCGATCATGCTACAAACAGTGTGATTCGATTATCCAAACAATAGATCAAGTCTTTCGAAGACTTTTGTATTTATTGCACGAAGGTGGTCGCGTCTTGTTTGAACAAGGCGACCACATCAGGCAAGGCGGTCGCATCATCAGGGACAAGTGACCGTGCCGGTTAACGTGACCGCTTTCATGTCAGAACATATTGTTTCCTTGTTTAAGTAGGTTTACATTCTATATATATAATTGTAGCCCTAAAACGTATACAAGATTGACAATAATAAAATTTCAACAGTCTCCTGATCTCAATCTCTCTCTACTCTCATTGATTGATCTATCTCTATTTTCCTTAATTGATCTAGGAGTAATTGTTTACAATTTACTTCCGCCATGCACAACAAATCGAAACTACCGGAAAATAATAATAGTCAAAGAGACCATAGTACTTTTTAGATGACACCCAAGAAAGCATGTCAAGGCAGATCCGAAACCTTTGTAATATCATATATATATCCATGTAACTCCTTAAGATGAAATTAACTATTCCTTATGATGAATTCGTTTATAATTTTCCATGTAGTGAATAAAGTTTTCTGCCTTAATTAATTAATAGTTGGTCACCACGGATCTTAATTTGTAAGACAGAGTTTCACTCTCTCACACCTTAACCCACCAACAAACGGTGAGTCAGGTAAAGAGGATCCGTCCTACAAAATATATATGTAAGTTCATCTTACTTAAATTTTTATCAATAATTAAACGGAAAATCTTCTACAGAGGTTCTGGATCCAAGGCAGGGTAGACTATACTGAGTCATAAAAGGGATCCCCAGAGGAAAGAACATGCCTACCGCAACAAGACATGGAGTTATAGTTGACTTTGAGCTAATTGATAATGGGGCATTGCCTTTCAGAAACCATTCAACATAGCTATTGAGTGACTTTGCACAATGACCTCTGTAGGCTCCTTTACCTCCACTTAAGGACAAAAGCATAGGTATAGTACAAGCCCCCCCTCAACCATCAAGATATATATGTTGTAACACACATTGACACAAACCAAAGAATTATGGCTGCTAAAGAGAAGACCTTTGTTATCGTCGTCCTCCTCCTCCTACTCTTGATTTACTCGTCTACAGGTCTTTTATGTATGAAACTTTAAGCCTACTTTCGAGAATTTATAATGCTTTTGTACTTACGTTAAACAGCACGTTTATCTCTACTTTAGGCAACAGGGATGGCGTCCAAGATGTCGTAAAGCTCAGAAAGCTACATCAAGAGGTATTTTAGCCCCTTCGAATCAGCACATCTTAGCGTTGTTTATTGTACGCATTTTTGGAAAGAAACACAAGACATAGCCAATGGCACCTGCGGCAGTGGCCGTGACTGGGGCTGCATAGAGCATAGTTAGAGTTGTAGGAACGCAAAACACACACACCCACACACACAAATAACCCGTAGGTTGGATCATCTAAAACTCCACTTGGCTCAACTGAAATAGGCTTGCTAATCACAATAGTATGCAAAATTTCTTTGATTTTCTATGATTTATAATAAATAGTACTCCCTCCGTTCCGGGCAAGAGTGCCCTGAAAGTCAATTTTTTTTAATAAAATGATACTTTTAGTAGTCGATTAGTAAAAAAATATTAACACTTTTATTCCTTAATTATGAAAGTGAACTATTTAAATGAAACATCCAAAAATTGAATACTTGACTTTTTGATCGGAACAAGGGGAGTATATGTTTGACTAGACTCGAGTAAAGCTTGAGCATGGCTCGTTTATATAGCTCGCCCATGCAGTAAATGAGCATAGTCGATCGGGCCTGGAACATATGTTCCTTGGCCTGAGTAATGCTGGAGTTTGTTTAGAAATTTAGGAATTCAAAACTGATATTGCTGAGGCCCCAACAATTTTAATGAAATGTTTGAGGCCTGCTAACAAAAAAAGTGAATTCTAACTCTAATTTCCTGATGTATACTCGAAAACAGTCATATCTAATTTCGAACAAAGCGATGATCGGAAGGAAGGCAAGAAAGCTAATAGGAGTGAATGCAATGCTGGACTACTACGAAGGAGGACCGAATCCAGCGCATGAACCAGGGAAAGGGAAATCCGGCGGTAAAGGTGGAAACAACCCTTGACAAGCTCAACCTCTTCCCATAGGGTTCGAGTACTGACTTTCATTAAGTTGTGAAGATCAAGAAAGAGAGAAAATGAGCAAGAACATGGCAACGTAATATATAGGTAGAAGCGACATGAATGACATGAATAACGTAGTTTAGGCTCTAGAAGATGAATTTGTACTGTCAAGCTGCCTTATATTAAGCATTCATGATCAGATTTCCATAACTCTATAGTATTCGACACACGATAATCAAATGAGAGCACATAAATGGAAACTTTACGAGATAAGAAAAAAGAAAAACTGATATATGGAATTCAAATTTGACAGATACGGCTCAGATTAAAACCAGGTTACCTTGTGAGTCTGTGAATCTCTATTCTCTCATATGTAAGGTTTTGGTTCACGAATGTCACGAGAGAAACGTGAACTGGGATTGAAATTTCATGGATAAAGGTTCTTACATCGTCCAAGGTTTTGTTTAAGGGGGTATTTCCACAAATGGCCAAGTCAAAGATTACTTGGTTATTTATAACCTCATTTAAAGAAAAACTATTTTATGACTTGATCGATTAATAAACCACTATAAACTGGACTGGTTTATCACTAAATCAGTAAAAGTGTACCTTCCAACCTATGAAATCACTGATCGACCACTGGTTTTTCAATAAAGCGAAACCGATTTATTGAAAAACTAGTGGTCAAAAGCTATATTTGCTTACTCACCGGGTCAAATGACTATATTTGACATAACTTTACTTGTGCGTAAGCCAGACAATTTGGTGGGTTGGTCGGATATGAGTTCAGTTGGGACATGTGCTAGGTCAAAACGAGTTGGAATCCATTAGAACTCGAATATCAAACAAATTGAAATAAGTCGTGTTGAATCGAGTCGGGTTACAACAAGTTGAAACGGTTCAACTTGTTTTAACCCAAATTTTTCTCCAAAAAATCCATATATGTATAAAGTAAAACTATCGGGTCAAAATGGGTAACGAGTTTAACTCACTTTAACCCAACCCAACAAGTTAATATTTTGGGTTGAAACGGGTTATCCATTTTGACCAAAAAATGTTAATGAGTTGGGTTGAGTAATTTCGAGTCGGATCGGGCGAGTTAACGGGTTTCATATTATAATTAACATGCCTAGTTTTGTTATTTGTAAATATTATTTGTTTTAATCATTGAAAATTTGATTAATCATTGCCATAATGAATTATTCAATCCTGATTTTTTTTATAGTTGATGAATTATTGCTAATTAGCGGCCATAATTGTTTTTGGAAGGAAAAAGAAAAGCATATATAATAGGGAATGCTTACTGTTTTGAGCTGGTTTGAACTTTGAAGTTTATTTAAATTGTTTATAATCCATAATACTTGCAATGCATGCGGAATACCGGAATCAAAGTTTGAATATGATGATTTTTCGCCGTCGGCTCACTTTTCTAACTCTAAATTGCTGTATTACGCATGATTAGTTTGACTGGACTCTGAAATTTAATACTCTTTATTCCTACTAATCATGTGTGTTTTGTAATTTTGTAAAAACTAAAAGAGAAAGAAATTACTTTCGCTACAAAAAAACTTTGAATTAACAAGGAAATATAAATCCATCGTAATTTCCGAGGAATTTGCCTAGGAATTTTATTTCCCAAGTATGTCAAGGAAATTACCAAGGAAAACTGTTTTCATAGAGAATGTTGAGGAATTCAAAGAGCAAAATTTATTCATGGGTATTTTTGGAAGGAATTTACAAAGAAAATATTTTCCATGGGAATTCCGATGAATTTAGTGAAGAAAAATATTCCTACAACAATTTACAAGGAAAATATTTCTTAGGCAAATATCATTTTAAATTCATTAGAAAGAATCACTCCAAATTTAGCTAGGAAATTACCAAAGAAATTAATCATATAAAATTACCCCGGGATAGTTTTCAACGGGAAATTTGATGGAACATAGTCTTTTTTTGGCACCAAACTTCGTTCACGTCAAATTTACCGAGGAAAATATACATAGGCAATTAGGTAAATTACCAAAAACCTCTCCAGAACTAAATCAATTTTATTATTATGGTCTAAAAGCCTGAAGTGGCTTTTTAATATTTTTTTAAGAGAACGTGGGGGGGGGGATGAGGGAGGCAGGGTCCTTCCATAAACCCATCCAAAATTTAAAAAAAAAAGAAGGACAAATTTCAAGTATGTATAATTTTAAAAACATGTTTTTATTTATGTTCATCAATTTTTTGAACATTTTATATAATTACATATTGGTTGCCAAATGTCAAAAATGTCATGAATGAAGACCAAAAAATCTAATAATACTAATGTCAATGCTGGGCATCAGAACTGTTAATACAGTTTTTTTAAGACAAAAAAATCTAATAATGTTGATGCCAAGGACATGCATCAGAACCAGACATCAGGTTGCTGATAACAAACCTAAGCATCAGGTTGTTGATGCCAAACCTAGGCATCAAGGCTAAACTCATGCATTTTGTTGCTGATGCCAAACTCAGTTATCAAGTTACTGTCAAACCCAGACATCAGATTGTTGTCAAACCCAGACATCAACATTATTGGATTTAACTATAACTAATGGGAGCACATAGACCCATCTTTTAAACTTGATCAAAGAAGGTCCCCGCCTCCTATACCAGACTCTGAATGCCCAAACACCTGACAAAGAAACACAGAGCACCCGGGCTCATGTCGCAACGGGAATTAATCAAATCTCCGGCAAGATCTCTCAGTGGGGCATTTTGTCGAGCACCGGATAGAATAAAAGCCATGACATTGTAGGTATAGCAGTTGTGCTTATACCCGCTTTGTGTTGAAGCTCAATAGAAGAATCTTAAAGCTATTTTCCAATTCTCGAAGCCTTTTAATGAAGCTTCAACTATATCTGCGGTGAGTTTTGATCCAAAGTAGGTCAGCTCTTGAGTATCTAGGTGAAAGTTTGGGATTGCGAAGATGGATACAAGTTTGTTGACTAATTCAGGTTTGTCTAAAGACTGTGTAGATAAGAAATGACAGTTGGTTTTGAAGACGGTGGCTGCTCTGTTTGTGCGAGAGAAAAGTGGAATCAGTCATGGAGCTTTGATGGGTTTGGAAAGGAGATTTATTCTTCTCCGGTGCATAATCAGGATCCTCCATAGCTTTAAACCTTGGATGGAAAACAAAAGTGAGGTTGAAGCCCATTTTATTGGAAACCCCTTCACCCGAAAAGTTGGCGGTTGTAAAGGATCGGATCCCAATGATCCTCCACCAATTTCGGATAGTTAGAATATTTTCTGTTATTTTCTTATTCATTTATTTCCTATAATTTAGATAGTTGACTAAGTGATTTAGCATATCTCTATTTTTGTATTCATGATTGTATATATCTTCCCTTGTATTTCTCTAGGTTTTTAAACTCTCATTTGTAACTATATATTGACATGCTGATAAATGAAAAGATCACTTTTGCCATAACCCTTTTATGGTATCAGAGCTAATTGATCCAAATTCTTTTTCAAATCCCTCCTGCCTCCCTATTCTTTCCGCCGCCCACCACCCTTTTCTCCATGGCAAATCAGTCCTCTTCCACCATCCCTAACACCGCCGAACCAAACCACCCCATTCTACTCGTTAACCTCTCTCAATGCAAGACGCTCACACCTCTCACCTATCTCTGCTGGTCCTCCCAGGTAACCTCCCTTCTTTTCAGTTTGGACCTCCTAGGCTTCGTAGATGGCTCCCATCCCTCCCCTCCCAAAACCATCAAAGTTGATGGCAAGGACACCAAAAACCCTGCTCTAAGTACCTGGAATAGGCAAGATCGCCTCATACTTAGTGCCCTCTTAGGAACCCTTGACACATCAGTCGCACCCCTTGTTTATCAAGCCACCACCTCCCATCAAGCTTGGGATATCCTCAAAACGACCTACGCAAACCCTTCGCGTGGTCATATTCTTCAACTCAAAGACCATCTCAACTCTATCACCAAATCCTCTCTCTCCATCACAGACTATATGCAATCCATAAAATCATGCACCGATAAACTTGCAATTCTAGGCAAACCCATGGACTCCGAAGACGTTATTGCCAAAGTTCTAAAAGGCCTAGACTATGACTCTTACAAACCAATCATCGACTCCATCCGTGCTAGAGACAATCCCATCACCTTCGAAGCTCTTCATGAAAAGCTCATTCACCATGAGCTCTCCCTAAAACAACAACCCACTCAACCTATCCTTCCCATGTCTGCCCATGTCGCCCACCATGCACCCTCCCCATCCCACCATGCTCACTCTCGCCATTTCTTAAGCCAGCCGAATCCTCTGCCCATTCTGCCCACACCACCTCAAACCCGCACCCCTCCTCCTCCTCTTCCGTGCCTTTCAAAGGCAAATGCCAATACTGTCGATTTGTTGGACACGTGATCTCTCAGTGTCGTCAATTCAAACGCGACTATCCAAGTATTGTCTTCCCTCCACCCCCATCTTCCGGCTGCTCGCCCCGTAACACCCACATTCCAAATCAGCCCCAAGCTCACACGGCTTCTGCCCCTCACTCCTCGTCTTCGACTTCTTGGCTAGTCGACAGCGGTGCTACGCACCATCTCACAAATACTCTCTCCACTCTCTCCTTTCACCACCCTTATGATGGAAGCGATGAAGTCATTATTGGTGATGGATCATCCCTTCCGATTGCCAATATAGGTAGTTTTTCTATTTCTTGTTCCCACTCCAATATTCGTTTCAATAATGTTTTGCATGTTCCCTCTATCACTCGAAATATTCTCTCCGTTTCTCAATTTTGCAAAGATAATAATGCACTCATTGAATTCTCCCACTCTTCCTTTCTTATCAAGGACATCTCGACTCACCGCATTCTACTCCACGGAACAACTGATCGTGGAATCTATCTCTGGCATCCTCAACCGCCCCAAGCTCATCTAAGCACCTTAATATCTCTTCAATCGTGGCATCATAGACTAGGACACCCCTCCCCCTATTGTCTCCCATTTAAATAAGCAATTTTCTTTACGCATTCCGTTTGGTAATTTCAATTCTTGTAATCCCTGCAATATTAATAAAAGCCACAAACTCCCATTCTCTACTTCTTCTCTTGTCACTCATGCTCCTCTTGAACTCATCTTTTCTGATGTGTGGACTTCACCACTTTACTCATATGACAATTACAAATATTATGTGATATTCGTAGACCATTTTACCAAATATACTTGGCTATACCCACTCAAAAATAAATCTGACACTTTCGCCACTTTTACTCGCTTTAAAGCTATCGTAGAAAAATACTTTTCCCGACCCATCATTCAATTTTTCTCCGACAATGGTGGTGAATACCTAAAACTCACTCCCTCTCTGCTTCAAAACAGAGTCACTCACCTCACCACTCAACCCCATACTCCCGAGCATAACGGCTTTGCCGAAACGCGACATCGACATCTTGTTGAAACCGCTCTCTCCCTTCTATCCCATGCAAAACTCCCCTCTTCTTTGGTCCCACGCTCTACATGCCGCCTATCTCATCAATAGATTACCCACTCCCACCCTCCACAATGACTCACCCTATCTCCGACTTTTTCAAACCCCTCTGAACTATACAAAATTAAGAAGTTTTGGGTGTTTTTGCTACCCATGGCTTAAACCCTACACACCTCATAAATTAGCTCCCAAGTCAACCCCGTGCATCTTTGTAGGCTATTCCCCCACCCAAAGTGCCTACCATTGTCTTGATCCCACAACTCACAAAATATACACTTCACGCCACGTAAGATTTATCGAAACAGAGTTTCCATACACTTCTTTCACCACAAAACCCACTCTTTCTCAAACCATTACCCCCTCTGAATGGTGTTCCATTTCTATCCCTATTATACTACCACAGCCCACACATCATCCAGCCGAGCCTCCTGCTCAAAATCCCACTCGCCACCTCCCTCTCCTACTACTTCCGAACCACAGATCCACCCCCCTCCTGCTTCCGCCTCTGACACCAACCCACTCCCTTCTACCTCTTTGACCCAAGCAACAACAACAACCAAACTGCCCAGGCCGAGCCACTTCCAGCCACCACAAATCAACCCCAAATCACCCGCACAATCACAACCTGCCTTTCCCATGGCATCCGAAAACCTAATCCTAAGTATGCTAATCTCATAACCCTTTCCTCTCCTTCCTCCCTTCCCACCACCACTAAACAGGCCCTCTCTACCCCTCATTGGTACAAAGCTATGTGTGAGGAGTACACCGTTCTCATGCGTAATGAAACTTGGTCCTTAGTTCCTTCCCATGAAGCACCAAACATTGTCGGGTGCAAATGGGTATTCCGTATCAAATACAACCCCGACAACACCATCCACAAATATAAAGCCGTCTTATTGCCAAAGGATTCCACCAAAGACCCCGCCTTGATTATTCTGAAACCTTTAGTACCGTAGTCAAACCCGCCACTGTACGTCTCATCCTTTCTCTAGCCATCACCCATGGTTGGCCCCTCCGCCAACTTGATGTGAACAACGCCTTCCTCCAAGGCCGCCTCTCTGAAACTGTCTTCATGTCACAACCCCCCGGTTTCCAAGATTCCACAAAACCCTTCTCATGTGTGTCGACTCTCCAAAGCCATCTATGGCCTCAAACAAACACCTCGTGCTTGGTATACCGCCCTCAAACAATTCCTCATCTCCTTCGGCTTCAACCCTTCTATTGCCGATCCATCTTTCTTTACCTTCCACAAAAATTCCCACCACCTTCTTCTTCTAGTCTACGTTGACGATATTGTCATTACGGGTCCTTCCACCTCCTTTCTTGAAACCTTCATTGATCATCTTGCCTCTCGCTTCTCTCTAAATGATCTAGGTCCTCTTTCCTATTTTCTTGGAGTCGAGATTACACCCAATCCTCATGGCATCATCCTCTCTCAAACAAAATACATTAGCGATCTCCTCACCCGCCATAACATGGACAACTCTAAACCTTCCCCCACACCCATGTCCACCTACCCTCCTCTCTCGGCCCACCCTCGTACTCCCATCTGCAATCCATTTGAATACCAAGCCATCCTAGGAAGCCTCCAATATCTTTCTCTCACTCGACCGGATATTGCCTTCCCAGTTAACAAGCTAGCTCAATTCCTTCACCACCCACAAGAAAACCATTGGTCCGCTCTCAAACGGTTACCTTCATGGAACCATCCACCTGGGCATTCAGATTTTCAAACAGTCCCCACCCATTCTCCATGCTTACTGCGATGCCGATTGGGCAGGGGACAAAGACGACTTCTACTCAACCACCGGTTTTATTGTTTACTTAGGTCGTAATCCAGTTACTTGGTCTTCCAAAAAGCAACGAGCTATTGCTCGCTCCTCAACCGAAGCCGAGTACCGTGCCATTGCCGCCTCCATCGCCGAGCCTCGGGTTCGCAACATTTTAGCTGAGCTCGGCATCCACCCTTCAGCACCACCAGTAGTGTTCAGTGACAATCTTGGCGCCACCAACTACTCCGCCAACCCCATTTTTCACTCCCGTATGAAACATTTAGCTCTCGCCTTCCACTTTGTACGAGAGCAAGTTCAGCTTGGAAACCTTCGTGTTCAACATATATCCGGCAAAGACCAACTTGCCGACCCACTCACAAAACCACTCTCACGGGCTCGATTTGTCTCTCTCATCTCCAAGATTGGCCTCACTCACGGACCGTCCATCTTGCGGGGGTGTGTAAAGGATCCCAATGATCCTCCACCAATTTCGGATATTTAGAATATTTTATGTTATTTTCTTATTCATTTATTTCCTATAGTTTAGATAGTTGATTAAGTGATTTAGCATATCTCTATTTTGTATTCATGATTGTATATATCTTCCCTTGTATTTCTCTAGGTTTTTAAACTCTCATTTGTAACTATATATTGACATGCTGATAAGTGAAAAGATCACTTTTGCCATAACCCTTTTAGCGGTGACGGGCTGTAATTAACTTAGTAGTCTTCATAAAGGGCAGTGAAGTACTTTCGCCCCAAAATTGTACCTAAAAGATATGTCCAAAAAATAGTTGGATTCATTTAAAAACATGTTTTAAAAGATGTACTAGCTTGTAATTTGTCCAATAAAAAATAAAAAATCTAAATGATAGGTTGAAATATTTAGTAAGAGTTTATACTCCCACCATTTCTAATTTACGAACGTATTGTGTCTTAAAATTATTGTTTTATTTGACCCGACATATAAAAAATTGAAAAATATTGATTTTATTATTAGTATTGATATAATGCGTACTTTTCTTTAAATTTCATGTACATGTACATGTCACTGATAATTAAAATAGGAATAAAAAATATAGTGTAATTTGGTAGAAGTGTTATTTTAAACATGAAAGTTATAAACCAAATGATTTTTTAGACTAACAAAAAAAGGAAAATGGTTCAATAATTTTGAGACGAAGAAAGTATTTATTTATAAGAAACTCTAAAAAAAATTAAGGACGGTCCACCTTTGAATCTTTTCTTTTTATGCTGATATCACTTTTACCATTTGAACCTTTCTTTACTTACTACTTGAGTTGATATATTTCACTCTCATGTGACTATCATTAGGAAATATATATATATATATATTTATTTATTTAAAGTTCGTAAGGAACACTATGGTTGTGCCATCTCACCCACTTTAGATAAATCTTGATTTTTAGCCTTTCAACTCAGTATCTTCCAACCATTATATATTAATAATACCTATTAATAATCAATATAATAAAAGGTATTATCATATAGCTATATATATTACAATAGTGTTCATTCTCACATATGTGCAATTGACTAAAGTTATTTAGAGGTTGAGATTCACTCTCACATTCACATGCATGAGAGTAGTTATCCACTTTTAAATCTCTATTTTCTCTTACCCTCCTGTTACAAAGTCACCCCTTACAATTAATATTATGAACAGTCATACCCTGAGATTAATCTTCTAAACCATTACCCCTTACAAAACATCAACCTTACATTAATATGATCTCACAATAAAGCTCAATTAACTGACTAAGACTATCTGGGCATGTGGATTGATTTCGCCGCAAAATCAAACGTTCATAGGTCAGTTACATATAACTCCTTACAAATAACCCCCCTCAACTATAGGTCGAGTTCGAATAGCGCCCCTCAACTACCATTTGAAGTAATGTATCCCTCAACTATAACATTTTTTTAAAATCACACCTTCTATTTAGACGTTGACGTTTTAATTGACGAAATCACATATACTGGCACCGTGCCATATGCATGAGCACGAAGATCTAGTATATAACAATGGAGATCTTTACATAAAGTCTTTTCTATTATAAACAATAGCTAAAAACTTTAGCTACTAGGAGAAGGAGCCGAAAGGACTACAATTAAGAATTTTAACAATCTATTTAAAGAGTTGTATAATTTGTGTTTATGAATTCATGACATTAGGATTCAAATAGAGGCACTAACCGAAACTCTTTCTTCTCCCAAGAAATATTCATCATTGACTCACTCTAAAACTAAATGAGCACATTTGCCTGACCCTTTAATGGGTTGAATATCTCACTTCACTTGTAAATGAATCAAAGATTATGAAAGGGATGACAAGAGTCTTAAATAATTTATTTACACTATGAGCTAACTCAGGTTTTTTCTTTTCTCTCCTCTTCTATTTCTTTTGAAGACCGACTCCTTAAAGAAAAATGTAAAACTCTTCTTGCCAGATCTCTATAATTATGGGTTGGTTCTCATTTTTTTGGATAATACCAAAGTTTGAATTTCTCTATTGGCATTGGTCTTCATGATTTTTTTTTTGCTTTTAATTTTTTAAATTTGTTTTTCTAATGTTTTTGGTAATAGCTTTTTTTAAATTTTAATTTTAGATATGATTTTAGTTTTAACTTTTTGTTATTTTTGTTGGGATTGTGCTTTTGTTTTTGGCTTTAGTTTTGACATTTTGATTTTTTTAATTTTGCTTATGTTTAGATGTATATATATTTATTTTGACTGATTATATTTTTTGGTTTGGATATTGATTTTAGTTTTAGTTTTGATTTTTTCTTAGTGTTTCTTATATTGGTTTTCATCTTTGGCTTTTATTTTGACAGTTATTTTAGATTTTATTTATTCTTATTTCTTAAGTTATGATTTTGGTTATTTTATGTTCTTTCTTCAATTTCGTCATGACTCCAAATTTGAGATTTGCAACTCGATGTAAATTGGTTTTTATTTTAGTCTTGATTTTGACATTGGATTGTTTTTTCCCTTTTTTTTTTCAATTTCAATTTTGGTATCAATTTTTTTGAGAGTCTATTGTGTATTATTGATAAAAGTAATTTTGATAAATAAAAAATATCTATGTATTGTTTAAATATTATTGCTTTCCAGTATTACTACCAAAGATATGGATTTCATATAAAATATTTAATTTAGAAATAACATGTATATATACAGTTTACAATTTACTATGAATATTTAACTAATAAACCGAGCGGTACACGACTTTACTACGAATATTTAGTCCAAAAAACACGTGTCGATGCATTTCAAGAAAGTTGTCACCTTTATTATGTATGTCATATTTTCTTTGTCTACACGATTTTTAAAATAACGTAAAAATAAGCGTGAGATTGTTGGTTTTTAAAAGGAGTATTTGTGCATACCAAATTGGTTTGAAAATAAGGCTTTATAGGTTACTTCGGATGATACCCAATACCCATGTATATGAACAAATTATCCCATTATTACCCCCACATAATAACCGTGGGTTAAATTTTCTTTCAACTTTTATTTAAAAAAACTATTGAATTAGAAGATGTAAAAATTCATTAGATTTTAAATTGCTGAATAATAAATGGCCAGTTTTCAATTTAGCCTTTAAAATCTTTAATTTCAATTAATTGTTCCTTAAATTTTATTCATCTGTTATTTTCGAAAACAAATAGATAGAAGCTTCACTTTGTCCATTATAATTTATACATTACCCCACATGTTAATAATTGTGCTTTAAATTTTCCTTCGACCTTTATTTTAAAAAAAAACTATTGAATTAGAAGTTGTACACAATTAATTGTAGATTACAGATACATTAGATTTTAAATTACAAAATCATCAACGGTCAGTTTTCAATTTAGATATCTTGTAAAGTCTTTAATTTAAAATTAACTCTGTAGATCTTTTTTTTCAATTCTGATACAATGTACTACAATGAGTTGTAATTCATATTTTTTACACCTATAAACTGTGAATCTTTCAAATGGTTGAACTTATTCCTATATAAAGCAAGAAAAATAAAACTCTCATCTTTACGTTGTTTTCACGATGTTAGGCAAAGCAAAATATTACCCATTAAACGAAACCTTAAGAATTCAACCAAATTATTAATGTAACCGTAATAATTCTATTAAATTATTCATGTACATTTTATTTGAGTAATAAAATGAACATAAGTAATTATTTTTTTAATTGACTAACTTTTTAAACTTCATTATGTCAATTTGTAAGATTTTTGCACATGAATTTTTAAAATAAAATAAAAATAAGCGTGCGATTGTTGGTTTTTAAAATGAGTATTTTAATTAAAATAATGAACCATCCCTTTAAAGTTTTATGGAAGTTGTCATTTGTGCATACCAAATTGGTTTACAAATAAGGATTTATAAGTTACTTAAGGTGATACCATATACCCATGTATATGAGCAAATTACCCCATTATTACCCCCCACATGTTAATAAACGTGGGTTAAATTTTCTTTCAACTTTTATTTTAAAAAAACTATTGAATTAGAATATGTAAAGATTCATTAAATTTTAAATTATTGAATAATAAATGGTCAGTTTTCAATTTAGCATTTAAAATCTTTAATTTCAATTAATTGTTCCTTAAATTTTCTTCATTCGTTAGTTTCAAAAACAATTAGAAGTTTCACTTTGTCAATTATAATTTATACATTACCTCACATGTTAATAATTGTGCTTTAAATTTTGCTTCGACTTTTATTTTAAAAAAAACTATTGAATTAGAAGTTGCACACAATTAATTGTAGATTACAGATACATTGGATTTTAAATTACAAAATTATCAATGGTCAGTTTTCAATTTAGATATCCTGTAAAGTCTTTAATTTAAAATTAAGTCTGTAGCATTTTTTTAATTCAATTATGATAGAATGTACTACAGTGAGTTGTAACTCCTATTTTTACACCTATAAACTGTGAATTTTTCAAATGGTTGAACTTATTCTTATATAAAGCAAGAAAAATAAAAATCTCCTCTCTATGTTGTTTTCATGATGTTAGGCAAAGCAAAATGTTACCCATTAAACAAAACCTTAAGAATTCAACTAAATTATTAATGTAACCATATGAATTCTATTAAATTATTCATGTACATTTTATTTGAGTAATAAAATGAACATAAGTAATTATTTTTTTAATTGACTAACTTTTTAAACTTCATTATGTCAATTTGTAAGATTTTTGCACATGGATTTTTAAAATAAAATAAAAATAAGTGTGAGATTGTTGGTTTTTAAAATGAGTATTTTAATCAAAATAATGAACCATCCCTTTTAAATTTTTATGGGAGTTGTCATTTGTGCATATCAAATTGGTTTGAAAATAAGGCTTTATAAGTTACTTAAGGTGATACCATATACCCATATATATGAACAAATTATCCCATTATTACCCCCCACATGTTAATAAACGTGGGTTAAATTTTCTTTCAACTTTTATTTAAAACAAAAACTATTGAATTAGAAGATGTAAAGATTCATTAGATTTTAAATTATTGAATAATAAATGGTCAGTTTTCAATTTAGCTTTTAAAATCTTTAATTTCAATTAATTATTCCTTAAATTTTCTTCATTCGTTATTTTTGAAAACAATTAGAAGCTTTACTTTGTCCATTATAATTTATACATTACCCCATATGTTAATAATTGTGCTTTAAATTTTCCTTCGACCTTTATTTTCAAAAACTATTGAATTAGAAGTTGCACACAATTAATTGTAGATTACAGATACATTGGATTTTAAATTACAAAATCAACGGTCAGTTTTCAATTTAGATATCCTGTAAAGTCTTTAATTTAAAATTAAGTCTGTAGCATTTTTTAAATTCAATTATGATACAATGTACTACAGTGAGTTGTAACTCCTACTTTTTACACCTATAAAATGTGAATCTTTCAAATTGTTGAACTTATTCTTATATAAAGCAAGAAAAATAAAACTCTCCTCTTTACGTTGTTTTCATAATGTTAGGCAAAGCAAAGTGTTACCCATTAAACGAAACTTTAAGAATTCAACTAAATTATTAATATAACCATAAGAATTTTATTAAATTATTCATGTACATTTTATTTGAGTAATAAAGTGAACATAAATAATTACTTTTTTAATTGACTAACTTTTTAATCTTCATTATGTCAATTTGTAAGATTTTTGCACATAAGTTTCATATTAAGTTACGTTAGAAAGAAAAAAACGATCCGTGCATAGCACGGTTACACACTAGTAAACATGCAATACCTAGCTAATAATTGTAGTACTATAAATTACTCTTTGTGTTCCAAAATAAATGACGCTTCGTTCCAAAATAAATGATGTTTTACAAAGAAAAATATTATCTCAAAATAAATGACAATATAGGATTTCAAGAAAAAATGTCTACATTTTGCCGAAATTATAATTATCAATTACTCTCTAATTGAATGTTGTTTTGAGAGGAAAGGGAAAATTAATCATGAATCTTGTCAATAATAATTGCACTTATATAAGGGTTTATCAATATTTTTATAAGTTTCTTTATTCTGCATTTAAATATCTAAAATGTTATTTATTTTGGAACGGATGAAATTAAATATTAGTTTTACTATTAGTTTGAACAATAATATTTTAATTAAAAAACAATCGATTTGTTTAAAAAAAGTGAAACACGACAATAATTTAGAAAATATATAAATGAACTGAAAAAAAAGAAAAAACGGGAGCAAACATCAACTAGACGAATGGAGACATTAATCATTAAATTATAATGAATTTAGGGGTGTAAATGACTCGGCTTAGAACAAAGTATGAGCTCAACGGATGTCATCGTTTGTAAAAAATCAAATCGAGCTAATCCGTTTAAAGTCTTGAGCTGAACCGAACTAAACCACGATGGTTTGACTCGGTTTCGTGGTTCCGCTTTGTGGTTCGGCCTACTTTAAAAAAATGAGATTACAACATTTAAGCAAACCAAAAGAATAATAAAACAAATTAAAGAAAATAATGAAAAATCAAATGTAATATGAATACATAATATTTACTATATGTTTTACAATCTCTAAAATTTAAATAAAAAAACTTTGGAATAAAGTGACTTCACACATGAACTCATGAAACCTTTAATAGTCAATTAGTTTTTTAACCCGTGCGTTAAACGCACGTCAATAAAATCGTATATAACAAAATAAGGAAGATCAGTTTATTAACAATTACATATAAGTATATCACTAATCATTATAGATTCTAAAAAAATATCTTTATATACAACATTTGTTGTCTTATTAGTTGCTTTTTCATCTTCACTGCATATCAATATCTTCAAACCAAAATAATTTGTTATTGTAGAAACTACGACATATAACTATCTATGGCTAAATACTGTTTTTTTTTTCTTTCTAAAAGAGACATGCGTACAATTATTGACTTTGAAACTTGTTAATTGTCATTGCATATAATACCCATAACGTAAATTGTCTTCTCTGGAACTTAAAAAACAGTCTTACATCAGATAAGTTAATGACAATCTTGGGATAAAAATATTTTCTCAAACATTACTTCATTTCAAAAAATTTATTTCAACAATGTGAACTCTAAGATTTATGATGATTAGTCTTCTTTCATTGCATAATCTTGCAGCATGGTCAATGTTTTTCAATAGCATTACTGGAACACTAATTTTAAGTATCAATTCATGGCCTGACAACCTCGAACACTTTATACTATTCAAAAACTCTGTATAATGAATATCTTGGAACAAACTTAATTTTTTCCCGCCCTTCAAATAGAATGTAAACTTAAATAAGTTCTTCCTTTTGAATGATTACTTTTTATTAAATTATATTTGTATTTTATGAATAAATAAATTTATGTGAAAAAATAAGCTAAAATCAAAATAACAAAATTATTTTTACCGTTAACAAATATTTTTGCTTTGTAAATTATTTTAATTTTAATAACTTCCATTATATATTTTTTATTTTATTGACTTCGTAACTATTATTATTTTTTATTTTTAAAAATTAGTTCTACAGAAAAAAATTGTTCAATAATTTTTTATTATTATTTTACTAACATCAGTTTAAATTGTTTTGTTTTATTGACTCTGTAACTATTCTTTTTGTTCCATCAAATTTTTTTATTTTACTAACGTATTTTTGTTTTACCTAACTATTTTTAATAATTTGTTTTAAAATTTTGTTCCGTAAATTATTTTTATAATTTTACTAACCTTAGTTTAAATTATTTTTGTTTTATTGACTCCGTAACTATTATTTTTGTTCCATCAAATATTTTTATTTAACTAATGTATTTTTGTTTTACATAGCTATTTTTAAGAATTTGTTTTAAAATTTTGTTCCGTAAATTATTTTCATTCTTTTAGTAACCTTAGTTTAAATTGTTTTTGTTTTTATTGACTTTGTAACTATTTTTTTTTCCATCAAATATTTTTATTTTACTAACGTATTTTTTTACATATATATTTTTAAGAATTTGTTTTAAACTTTTGTTCCATAAATTATTTTATTTTACTAACCTCCGCATTAATTTTTTTTATGATTCTGTAACTTTTATTTTTTATAATTGCTTGTTCCATAAATTATTTTTATTTTACTAACTTCTTATATTTTTGTTTTCTTGACTCTGGAATTATTATTTTTGTTTTAGTTACTATTTTTTATGTTTAAAGAGAGCAAAATGTTTAAACATATTTAAAAGAGAGGAGATGGTGGTGATGAGAGAGAAAATATGGAGGAGACGGAAGAGAGAAAGAGAAATGCAAGCAGAAAAGAGAAGATAAGAGAGAGAAAGAGTGAAATGGCAACTCAAAAGTTAATAATTCAAAAGTGAGATTTTGAGAAAAAATTCACCCATGTCATTATATATATATATATATATATATATATATATATATATATATATATATATATATATATATATATATATATATATATATATATATATATATATTTGTTTTGTTGATTCTGTAACTTTTATTTTTTATAGTTGCTTGTTCCATAAATTATTTTTATTTTACTAACTTCTTATATTTTTGTTTTATTTTTGTTTTAGTTACTATTTTTTATATTTAAAGAGAGAAAAATGTTTAAACATATTTAACAGAGAGGAGATGGTGGTGATGAGAGATAAAATATGGAAGAGAGGGAAGAGAGAAAGAGAAATACAACCAGAGAAAAGAAGATAAGAGAGAGAAAGAGTAAAATGGTAACTCAAAAGTCAATAATTCAAAAGTGAGATTTTGAGGGAAAAATCCACCCTTGTCATTATATATATATATATATATATATATATATATATATATAGATACATTGATTGAATCCAAAAAATATAATCAAAATACAATAAACATATTTGATGGTAAATTAAAACATTTATGTAACTTAAAAATACTAGAATGAAAATGTGCTTTGAAAAGGCTCACCACATGAAGATTAGAAGAGGACGAGAGAGTAGCAGAGACCGGAGAAGATGAGTAAGGATATGAGTCTAAAGGTCATAATTCTAAAAGATTGTTGATTTGGTGGCTTAACTCGATGATTCAGCTTAAAATGATTTGGTTTAGTCTGGTTTGACTCGACTCGAAACGTCAAACCGTAAGCCAAACCTAACCATTCAGTTTCATAAAAACACAAATTGAATCAAATCATATAACTCACGAAATCGAATCGAACTATTTGGTTTGACTCAATTCGACCAAGTGGTTTGGATGTTCGAATTGACACCCCTAGTAATGATTGGTGTGGAAAAATTATATAGGGCCAAGCCTAAACTAAACTTCGAAAGCACTCAAACACGAGATTTCTATGCAGATCATTGAATACAGCCAGACATATCTCCTAAGATGAGGTCAAATAATATATTCAAATTAACAAGCAAAAATAATTTTAAGTTGACTATCGAATTTGGTCAACACGATATCAACGTCATTTTTGACCAATACGTTTGATTGTGTATATAGTTTAGGAGGAATTATGTGTTGGGTAGAACCCTATACAATCTTACAGAATATATCGAAAATTAAATAACGAAAACCAAAACTGAACCTTTGTGCTTCTGGTTGAGGAACTTGTAAGGTCTGCTGGTGTCTTAGTTCAAGTCTGCTGGTGACTTGCTACTAAGTAATGGCTGTGGTGAAGGTCTTCGGTGAAGTCTTCGGTGATCTTCGATGGCGCGAAGGTCTTGGAAGTATCGAAGGTCTACGGTGGAAGTTTTGCATCTAAGATAAGTCTGCAGTAGAAGGAAAATCGTTGAACACACGAAACGTTATTCGCCCCACTCCCTCGTAAGTGCCGGAGCTACATCTTAGCGAATACAACGTAAGGATTGCTTTGCACTTAAGGTCCGTAATGATGAGCCAAGGAAGATGATGTATTGAAGGAAGAGAATTTCGTGTTTTAATATCTCGTGGTGGAAAATGGTTTCTTTATATAGAATCAACGTGTTTTAATTACTAAAATCGTTTCGATTACGATAAACACAATTAAAATTACAAATTAATCTATCCATTTAAAACGAATTTTTCTCAAGAGTTAAAATTCAAAAAAAAAATGTGCAAAAGGCGGGGTTGTCTAGGTAGCACGATTTGTCCGACATTCGTGTCCGCAACACACGAGTACACCGTCCAAGCCAAATCGGACCTTGATTTGCATAGTACTTTCTATACTTTGTATATAAACCCTTCAAGCTTTTCACATTTTCCCAATGTGGGATAACCCACTTCCAACATATCAAATGTCTTACTTTAAACCTCTATAACTTATTCATTCAGTATCCCGAATTGGACAAATAAATATAGTATTCTTATGTACTCACGGAGAAGAACATAAATCCACAATTATCATAGTCATTACATAAATGACTCACAAATAAATTAGTGCCTCAAAGCCCCAATTTACTTCACTTAAAAACACTAGTTTTCCAACATTATGTTTGATTGTAATAATACATTGTATAAATTATATTGGTTTAAAAATAAAATTAAGATACGTTTTCAGACACCAAAGTGCAAGTAACAATGTATGTTTATCAGATGATTTTTTTTTTCCAAAATTGAAGGTGTTGGAACAATAAAATACAAGACTCAAGGTGGGATGAAAATGGTAACCGAAGTTTGTCATGTTCCTAGCTAGATGAAGAATTTAATTTCTTTGAGTTCCTTGGATTCAAAATGATGCAATTATAAAGTTCGTGCTAAAAAGATGAAATTTTTTCGTAGTGATAGTTTTCTCATGGATGGAAACGAAAAGGGTAACTTGTATTTACTACAAGGAAGTATAATTCAAAGTGGAGCTCACACTATATTTTAAAGTGAAGATGCCATGTGTGAAGATTTTGAAAGTATTTGGTTTTGTAGTATTTCATGGAGCGAGTTCAAGAACGTTTGGATTTATGTGTTCAAGATAAATTCAAGACACCAAAGGTGAGATGCATGATGGGTAAGCAACAATGTGGATAGACCGTTGATGTAATTTGAGCTAATGTAGAGATATGTTAAAATATATCTCAAATCCAAAGTAAAATTGGAGAAATGTCAAACAAAATTATTCTAATTATAATAATCGATTTCTTATCGTGTTTTAATATTAGATGTAAATATTAATTTGAATATATTAACAATTTCCATCGTGCCATTTGTCTAATCGTGTTTATAATCGATATGAAATATAATAAGATTTCTTTATTTAGATGTATATATTATTCCCATTAGATTAGGTTTTTCTTATGATCTATATAAACAAATGTTAAGATTTCAGTTAGAGACAAACCAATAAGATGAGACACAAATAGTGTGTGACGGACAATAGACATAGTTGATGATTGAGGATCTTAGGTGCTGTTTGGTAGTCAGGATTAATGTCAGATATGATTAATAAGCAGAGTTGTCTGATGTTTGGTACGCAATAGGTGGTCGGGACTAATAGCACGAGTTATCCAGATAAAGTCATTATCCCCTCACTATTAATACCAAGGGAGAGGATGATATTATTAGCGCCCTCATTAAAAAATTGGGATTAACATTTTAATCTCAAAACTAAGATATAAAGATTAATAGCGAGGCGTAATAGTCGAGATTAATAATACCTTTATCTTATCAAATACCAAACAATAAAGTCTTGATCGAAGGTCTTAAGGTCTCGTGTGTGATAGAATCAATCCTTGTAGGCTTGTAACACTTTATTTAGAAAGAATGAGTACATTAAAACTCTTTATTATAATATCCCTTTTGTTTAATTTTAGTGAATGGAATGAGAATAACGTTGCTAATCGGCATTATGTCTACCAAAATTCGTGGCTGCTATTTACTTGGCCATTGCATTATCAATTTATCAGTTTTGAACGGAGAAAAATGAAAAATCAAACTGTCGTTAAAGTTTGCGCCTTACTCAAGGAAGGCATATTGCGTTGCCTTTAATAGTCCCACTGACCCCACCAACAAGATCCATTCATTCTCTTTTTATAGTAAGAGTACAGCCTTAACCACATCGACCTTCCCTGCCAGGCCTGGTTGGATTACCCAGCAAAATCCTAATTACATTACGTCATCAATTGGGTCCTACTGGCGGGGTCATTGGCATTCAATTTAGCTGGATTGGGCCTTCACTGCACTTATTATTCCCGTTGGTCAGCATCACTCCTCTCCTACCACACCACACTACTCCAACCCCTTCTCACCTTTGTGTTAATTACAATACTCTCCCTCAATGTTTGCCCACATATCGATGCCTACCCAAACATTTGACAAATTGGCAGGAAGACACCATCACCATATGGACATTACATTACATGTGATTGTGTTGAGTATATAGTAACTTTTTCGTTTAATCATATCATAATGGAAAATGATATCCTTAAGTCTTGAATTGAGGAAAATTGTTTTGGACAAGACAAATTTACCCTTTTTCAAAGCACATAATATGTCAAGAAAACAATACTCACACGGTCACACCTCAACCTTTGCCTCCCCGAGTAACTTTGGTTGGTTACGTGAATTCTTTTTGATATTATGTTTCAATTTAGGCATGCTATTTCGTACTTCTTTCGTCCGAATAAATATTTTTAGTGGACAAAATACAATGATTAAGAAATGTAATTAATGATGAGTTATAAAATATGTTGTGGCCATAATACTCTCTCATTAATTATAAACTCAATTCACTCACTTTCTCTCTAAAATATACAATAATGATCGTATTAAATGAATGAATATATTGTGAATAATTATAAAAAAATTGTACATCAAAAGTATTTAGGAAAATTAATAAGGACATTCCAAAATTAGAAAGTAAGAACATTTATCATTGATGGATGAAGTACTCACTGTACAAACATTGCCTCTATCCGTTTTAATTAATCCATGCATCCTAAAATTATTGTTTTTTTGACCTGTACACAAATTAAAGAAAAACAGTTGACTTGATTATTAATATTTGTATAATGTGTAGTTTTTTTAAAAAACTCATGTGACACATTAATAAAAAAAAGTGTAAAATGATAAAAATGGTGCATTAAAAAGAAAATTTACAAAGATTACAATTTTTGTGGACAGACAAAAGGAAAACAAGACAATAATTTTGGGACATATGAAGCTTTTTTTGTCCTTTTCGTTTTTTGTTCTTCCTTTTCCTCTACTAGTAATATTATCACACTCCATGAATAATATAAATTTGTCTTTTATCCACCCAAAATATGGTTCTTAATTTGAGTCATTAAGCTTTGATAAAGTTTAAATCAATGTAGTATGAAAAGAGATCTAAGAGTAGTGTATTCTTAAATGGAGGATGACAATTTTAAGGGTATAATTGTCATTTTCTATAGTCAAAGCATTAAAATTGAGTATCTAACTAACATTTAAAACTCTGGTACCACCCTGCTTATTTTTCAAACGTATGGGTAAACTGATGATATTTGATGAAACCTAAAGGGAGGGCATTAGAATTAAACCCTTCCCCTCACTCTCTCTCTCTAGCTACCAAGTGACAGTCACAACTAACACCACCATTATCAAAATTAGTACTCTTCTGCTACTGATAATGGCCCCATGTTCTTATCTCTAATTTAATTCTCTCCTCCTCTCTTTCTCTTTCTCTTTCTCTCTCTCCATTTGCAGTTCTCTCTCTACATTCATTTCGCAATTCATTTATCAAATACACATTCACCAAATTTTGTCCAAATTTTCCCAAGCAGCCATGCCGGGTTTGGTGTCAGTTAAGACTCCACCGGAGGCTACACCGCTACGAATCACTGTCCCCGACGACACCAATTCCAACCACCACCAGATCCGACCTTCCACCGATCGATCCGAATCCATTAACCCGAAACTAACTTCACCAGTGCCCCGACGGCCTCCATCTCCCTCGCCATCCACCTCGCGCGCCAAGCCGTCACCGGATCGGAGCTCCGGAAAGAAGAAATCGCCGGAAAAGCCTACCGTATTCGATGAATCGTCGCTAGACAATCCTGATCTCGGTCCGTTCCTTCTCAAGCTCGCGCGTGATACCATTGCGTCTGGTGATGGACCGAGCAAGGCTCTCGACTACGCACTGCGCGCGTCGAAGTCATTCGAGCGGTGTGCGGTGGAGGGAGAGCCGAGCTTGGACTTGGCGATGTGTTTGCACGTGGTGGCGGCGATTTACTGTAGTTTAGGGAAGTTTGAGGAGGCGATACCGGTGCTGGAGAGGGCAATTAAGGTGCCGGAGGTGGCGAGAGGGTCAGATCACGCGCTGGCTGCGTTTTCCGGGTATATGCAGTTAGGTGACACGCATTCGATGCTTGGACAGCTTGATCGGTCAATTGAGTGTTATAAGGAAGGGTTGAACATACAGATGGAGGCTTTGGGAGATACAGATCCAAGAGTTGCTGAGACTTGCAGGTGATTTATTCTCATTTTCTTTTTCTCACGCTAACTTACTGCATGATAGTGTTTTTCGGTACAATTTTGAACGGTGTAAAGCGCTTGATCTTGGTGCATCTCTTCCTTGTTGATTTTATTTTGTGTAAGCTCGATGTTGTGTTTGTTATTAAGCTTAATTGGCTTCCAGTGTTCTGTCATTGATCGGCTAGATTTTGGAAACGAAGAGCATTTGCAACACAAAATTGTTATATTCAAAGAAAATTGAAATACAAAATGTATTAATTCTCTTACATTTTTAGTTTAGATGAAAAAGAATTTATTAGATCAAGAAAAATAAGATACAGAACAGAAAACAATCCATCCGAACATTACAACACATAAATAGAAAGAAGGGGAAAAAGGGAGAAAGCTAGAAATTTAATGAAGAATCTCCTTCCAATCTCGCGAGAGATCAGCACTGGGTTCTCCTCGAAGAGCACCTAAAGCTGAGGCCTACAAAGAAGCATAAAAGAAAATTCTCTAGCGCCTGTTCCCGAAAGAAATTAGAGTACATTATCCCCAAATGTATTGATGGTTATAGAGTACAACACTTACTATATTCAACAACCGTGCCAGAAAATGTAGGACTTGATGATTGTTATCACTCTATGATTCTCTGTCACCTTTTTCATGGGGAAATATATTCTGAATGTGGGCCTGCCTAGTTTTAAAGACTCTTGTACCCGCTGCGTAGCTATGTTACAAGGACTCGAGTATCGGTGTGGGGTACTGTTACTTGTCCAAAAATTTGTATTTGGAAAATCATAAACTTTAGGATACTCGGAATCAGCTGAAAAGAATTCAAAAATCAGGTGTGGGTACTTGAACATGGCATATGACTGTTTGTTATGGACTTTGTATACCATGTTTTTATAAAATATGATGGATATGATATGGAAATTAGTGCAATATATTAAAACTTTCGAAAATTATCCAATTAACCATCGTACAAATTGGGGGTAACCGATTTGACCAACTACATTATAATATCCTGAATGTGACCAATTCACTCAATAATTGGGTGCGATGTGGTCCTTGTCGATAATGACCCATCCAATTTTTTAATGGGTTGTTGATGTGAACTAATGAGGGACTTTATAAGGGGTATTTTTGTCCACTCATCGATTGTTTTATAAAAGATCTTATTTAAATGTAATTCTAAAAATAATCAAAGTGTGTTAAACTTTTTGATTAAATTCAAATGATTACAAACACTAATCAACCCACCAAGCAATTAAATCTTACATGGGAACCTCCACTAATACTCCAAGACCCATCCCACTCCCCTCCATCACTAGCACCTCCAATCGTGCCCGATGCCATCTTAATGCAATCCTTTCCCCATATGTTATCCATGCTCACTGTCTAGTTTTTCCCATGTGTTCTCCATTCTCTCTCATTATCTCATGAATAGAAGACTTGCGAATGATTTGCTATGCCGAGATGAACTCCCGCCTCCTTCGCCGGTGTATCTTGCACCGGAGACTGGACTCTGATAACAGGAAAATCCTCCCCATTGATGGAAGAATGGAGACGGCCTTTTGCTCCAGAAGCTTCCTCCTCCACGTCTATACCTCCACGGTTGTCGCCGGCTTCATTGCTTATCTCTCCGAACCTAAATTCTATTCTAATCGAAAAGAGAACGATGAGCCATAAAGATTGACAGAAATCTCTCCCCGAATCCTTGAATTCAAAAACGGAATAGGGGATCGAAAAAGGGATCTAGTTAATGGGCTACTGCCGTTGTTCATTTCTTTAAATTTTCAATTCCATGTTTGGCAAAACATACCTTTGGGCCACTGTACTTTTCCAAAAATTGCAATTAGGCCACTGAGACGTCAAAATTTTCAGTGTGGCCACTGTACCAAACTTATCTTGCATGTTAACCCAATTTTTGGATGGACGTTAAGTTTGGACGTTAACTTATGTTAAATACCAATTTTGCCCTCGTCCTCTTCATCATCATCTTCTCCGATTCTTTTGGCATTTTGATTTCCAGATCTGAAAATTGCAGGAGAATACCAAATCTAATATCAAAATTCATAGCAGCACGCTAGCACCAATGCCAAAATTCATATATGCAAAAGCCAAAACCCATGTGAAAAGGTCAACATCCAAATTTGAAAGGACGTCCGAGGTTTTATAATCTCTCAATTTAGAAATAGTGAGCGAGACAAACTGAAAAAGTTCGTCAGAATCTGAGAAATTACGTTTGCCGGAATCTATTAATTCTCAATTGCCGAAATTTGGAATAGTTCAGAATTTCAGTCGTTGCAGTTTCGTTTGGTGCTGTAATTAGAAGTTAGATCTGGAGCTCCTATGGCCGACAAAAAAGAGAGAGTTGAGGAGCCAGAAAATAGATCTGATATCAATTTTTGATTCCTTGATTACTTGGATCCAGCCATAGCTGTCGGCCCGCCAAGTCCAGTAACCTCTTTCTTCGCCGACGAAGCCTCTTCATCGTCGTTCCAGCCCTTGCCCTAAAAGCACAACTCCAACCCTCTTCTTTTCCCCAATTTCAATCGCACACCACCCTATTCAAGCTTCAGATCTACTACAAAATTACCCTGTGGATGTCGTTGACTGGGTTAAGACAAAGAGATAATGGGTAGTGAGGGTGGGGGCTTTGGGTAGTTGCTAATTTGAAGTGAGATCTGGGACAACTTCCTGAAAATCTTGATCGCACCACGAGATCTGGGACATCTTCACCGTCACAGAAAGTGTGGGATTTCCAGAAAAGAAAGACAGAAGGATTCTATGGGGATATACATACATACATATATATATATATATATATGTATGTATGTATATATATATATACATATATATATATATTTGCCCACATTTAAGAGGGACTTTGTTATCAGATTTAAAGGCTTTTTACCTTTTATTATATTATATTTTGAATCTAAAATTTTATTTCATAGTTGATCGAAAAGGATGATGAAGAAGATGAACGTAGGGGCAAAATAGGTATTTAACATAAATTAACGTTCAAGCTTAACGTCCATTCAAAAATTGGGTTAAATTGCAAGATAACTCTGGTACAGTGGCCACTCCGAAAATTTTGACGTCTCAGTGGCCTAATTGCAAATTTTTGGAAAGTACAGTGGCCCAAAGGTGTGTTTTGCCTCCATGTTTCAAATCCCAAAAGGGGATCGGAAAAGGGATCAAATTGATTAGGGTGTGGGGAAGCTGGGTTTGAATTATGGGTAGTGATGTTTGTCTTGAGCTTTGACTTTAAAGGTGTAATAAAAATTGATTTAACTTGTGGAATTTGAAAGAGGGATTTTGTTGTTTTGGATTTCATTTTAAAAATGGAGTGGTTCTTTATCAAAAAAATAAAATAAAATGGAGTGGTGTATCTCTTTAGCCCGTAGTGGCCATTTTCGTTTTTCTCTTTGTTTGCATGGTGGTGGTGGGAGGTTGGGGAAGAAGAAGAAAGCATGAAAGAAATAATATTTGTTGGATGAACAAAAATACCCCTCATAAAGTCCTCCAGTTAGTCTAGATCAACGGCTTTGTTACAAAATGAGTTAACTCCAAGGATCACATCGCACCCAATTCTTGAGTACATTGGTCACATTCGGGATATTGTAATGTAGTGGGTCAAATCGGTTACCCCCAATTTGTACGATGGTTAATTGGATAATTTTCCCTAAAACGTTGGGCATCTTTTTAGAATAGTAAACAGTTCAATAGCTGCATTATAAAAAAATTCAATGACTATCATGAAGTCATGAGCTGGAGTATCCAGATTACACCTCGTACAGTTAGAGACAGATCCTACACTCATGATTGCGTCAACCATGTGGTCCATGTCAGAATCAGGTATGGCGAGTCAAGGCATAACTCCTCTCAGCTCAGCTATTCTATGACACTGTTGCATCAAGTGAAGGCATAACTTCACCCAGCTTTACTATTCTACCGTACCTAAGAGGGAAGCTTACTAAAGTGGCTCGGCACAAGCCAAGTTGAGTTGTCCTGAATTGAACTTATAAGTACCCTAGGTTCACTTTCCCCAGTTTTTGCTATCTCCCCTCTATTGTACTTGTGGCGAGCTCATTCCTAAGCAGCTATAACTCTTCAGATTTTGTGTTGCCCACTAGAGATTTCTCGAACAATGTTACGTTGTCAGGTTGGGATCACAAGGTCAATTCTGGAAAATCTGTGACTTCATTGAACACCGATGGAGAAGTTGAACTAGACCAAGCGGAACTAGCACTGGCCATCTCTATCTCAGGCATCAGGCGCTGCAGTAACGTGCCAAACACATGCTGGTACAAGGGATCAAACCAAGGTGGTAGGCAATGAAATTTTTATTGAGAACTGTCAAGGTCACCTCAATTTCCACGAGGTCGATGACGATGGTGGGCACCTTGGTTGTCATCACTTAAGAATCACATGCATATTGATTTAAACTGCTTGTGATTGAAAGATTGTTTTGGGTAATTAATTTGAGATGCTGGGTGGTGGGCCTGGTGGTGCTTGGAGAGGAGTAGAGGTGTAAATTTGGCTGGAGATGGTGAAAGAAAGAAGAAAAAATTGCAGACCGGTCCACTTTTTAAAGTTTATAACCCCTCTAGTCAAAGTGTTTTTTTTTTTCAACCGGAAAAGACACTTTCAGGGCGAAATGACTGTGATACCCTTAATGAGTGATGCATATAGACTTGCTTGGAACAACAAATCTGCCCAAGCTATTTAAAACAATCCTGAAGCTGCTCCAATACTCCCCAAATCAGCCCTAACTCGCACACAAATCTCCCAACAAACCCAACCCGTTTTTATCAATAACCCTTGCAACTTTAATCCCACAACTTAGCCTTATTTTGCAATTAAAATAGCCTACAATCTCCCCCAAAAACAATGATTAAAATACCCCAGCCCGAACTACTTCACCTTGGCTGAAATTATCAAGACAACAAAACAGCCCACGCCTTTTGTAGACAAGGCTGCCCCGAACAAAATAAAAAAAAAAGAAATAGAGAAGGATAGATCGGCCTCACCAAACAAGCTTCACTCACTTGTTATAAAGAAAACCGTTTGATTCACCAACCAAGGTTTCACTCGCCTTGAAAAGAAGAATCGAAAGAACGAACTCGCTCTTTGCACAATGTTTTCACACGCTAAAAATCTGCTTTATTCACGAAGTAAAATGCCTTATAATGACTTACAAAAATTACCCTAATTCTAATAAGAAAAGAACTCCTAAACTTCGTGCAAAAGAAATCCTAATTTTACTAAATTACATAAAATAAATCCTATTCTAGAAAGTATTAAAAGCTTAATCTAATAGCAGATTTTGTTTCCTATTTTAACCAATCCTTGTGTCACAAGGATTTATGGTGGCCGTCCCCCTTTCCAAGCAACTAGTCCGCTCCTTCACAGCATGCAAGGCCTTCTAGACCCGTGCAACCCTTCCAAGCGACTACTTGATCCCAACCTTTCATCCTCCTTGAGCCGTGCCCTATCTCTCTCTTGTCTTCCAAGAAATACTTCCATTCTTTTTGCGGGTTGATCTCCCTTGTTGCATCCTTGGCCCTTTGGCCCCGTGACCCTTTTGTGTCGCTGAATCCACCCATTGTAGGATAGAACCTAGCATCCGTGTTTTCTTTAGGTTTCTTTAGCTAGCCTTGAATCCATTTAATCCGGCCCACATCTTCTTTTCCAATCAGCCCCAAATTCAGGTTCCATTTAGCCTCATTTAGATTCGAATTCCCTAACTTGTTTTTCTCCATTGAACTATTTTCCCTTTTAAGTATATTGGTCATCCCATATGCATCAATGAGCCTGAGGCACACTACATTTTTGTATCGCGGTTCAATAATATCGGGTTAAATTTATGAACCGCGGTGCAAAAATTAATGCAATGAAATTTATGAACCACGATTCAAAAATAGACTAGGAAATTAAACTATTGAACCGTGGTGCAAAAATTAATGCAATGAAATTTATGAACCGCGATTAAAAAATAAACTAGAAAATTAAACTTTGAATCGCGGTGTAAAAATTAATGCAATGAAATTTATGAACCGTGATTCAAAAATAGACTAGGAAATTAAAATTTGAACTGCGGTGTAAAAATTAAGGTAATGAAGTTTATTAATCGCGATTCAAAAATGGACTAAGAAATTAAATTTTGAACCGCGGTGCAAAAATTAATGTAATGAAATTTATGAACCGCGATTCAAAAATAGACCAGGAAATTAAACTTTGAACCGCGATGCAAAAATATTATTTAATTCATTTTTGCACCGCGATACAAAAGCATAAATAACCGGTTTATGTCCTCCACCTTCTTCCATCTCCTCCGTCGTAAGCCTTTTTCTTCCTCCTTCTCCGCCTTCGTCCCAATTGAAAAATCCTTCAACTTAGCACAGATCCATTATAGTTTCGATCCCCGTTTCGTTGCGCACAATCGTGATTTTCGAATCTAAAGTGTATTGTCAGAGCTATTGAAGAAGACGATAACATTTTTGGAACAATATTTCGAAAAGTGGTCTTTCGCGGTTAAAAAAAAGAATATAGACTTTTGAGGTTAGAAACTTTGGAAAAGGGACCGGCTAAAATTTTACCCAAGAAAGAAACTAGAAAAACAAGTGTAATGGGGAAAACAACTGAAAATTAGTTATGTGATTATGAACTTTTGTTTCTTTCACAATTTTTTTGTTAATACTGTAACTCGAACCATATAATTTTTTCTTGCGAAAAATATGATATGGAGGTCACGTCCGAAAAGGTGAAACCCACCGCTGGGGGGGGGCAGTGGCGGCTATATTTCCCTTTTTTTTCCGTTTTTCATGTCTTCTATGATTGAAGCTACACTTGGTTAGCAAAGTAATTAGATTCATGTAAAGATATACTATAAATTTTGTCGGGCTAATTGAAGCTTGGACTGAGCTATTATGTGCCTATCTCGTTTCTATTAGGATTCTTAGAGATTAGTCAATTTCTGGAAACCCCTGACTTTAGAGGTGATTCCTCCAATGGTGATGCATGGTCAGTCTTTCTCAAAGCTCTTACCTTGGCTGGGTATTCAGCTGTTCTCGTGCTACCAATTGTTAGAGAAGGGAACACTTGCAACACCATTACTCTTGGAATGGTACTAGATAATATGTCTCAAATGAGTTTGACCTACAACACAACTTCGCTCTATTTTTTTGAACTTAGTGGCTTGCCCTATTTCTCTAAATGATTGGATCTAGCCTGCAAGTAATACGAGCAATGGGCCATTCACTCATTCACTCTATTACAGTAGCTGTAAAATAAATATGGCCCAATGATAATCAGTACATGTCACATTCACCACATGCAACATAATGAAGGTTGCGGAAAGCTGCTATATACTCCGTCCGTTTTAGGCAAAGAGTTCACTATATTATTTTTAGAATGTTTCACTTTAAGAGTCCACTTTCAAAAATTATGTTTATCATCTCCGTAACATTTCAACTTTACCCTCCACAGTTGATATTAACATATTGGTTATGCTCAAGCATTTTTGTAGTTATGACCAACTTTAATGCTAGTTATATATCCCTTAATAATTAGACTTTTCAAACATAACTTTTTGGGTGAAACAGAAGGAGTAACATGGAGGGCACATCTCACCAGGTATATGATGTGATAAATGGAAGTACCATTAGCAAAGAAAGAATGTCGCATTCCCTTTGTGCGACAAACTGAAGGTTGCAGTAGGTGTCAAAATAAAAGCTGTTTACATCTCACAAGCTAGAGTATATAAGAACATTATCAGAAGAGAGTGATAGAAAAAGATCCTGACTTTAACTGAAGTCAAGACAAACCATGGGAATACCATCTTTTTGACCACCGTACAAATTGGGAAAATCCAATTTGACCTACGACGTTTCATAACGACCAAATTAACCAACTAACTTTTAATTTGATTGCAATGTCGTCCTCGTTGTTTCATAACGACCAAATTAACCAACCAACTTCTGTCAATATCGGGCCAAGAAATTGCCATAGAATGAAGATATTGACATAAGTTGGTTGGTTAATTTGGTCTTTATGAAACGGCGAGAACGACATTGCAACCAAATTAAAAATTGGTTGGTTAATTTGGTCGTTACGAAAAGTCGTTGGTCAAATTGGATTTCCCCAATTTGTACGGTGGTCAAAAAGGTGGTATTCCCGACTAACCATGCATGTTATCGCTGCCTTTTAGTAATTAAGCTGATTGGAGTAACATTGATTACATACTTGAACCATAACCTTGTCTTTACAAAATTAGGTTGGTAGGCTGTGAGCTCCTATTTAATGATCTGTGTAATGGCCCAGCTTTTGTCCAAAACCTTGTGTTTATATTTTGCAATAACAGGAAAAACTAATCTGCATAATATTCGCTGTTCATGACTATAAATGGAAAAGAATATGAAAACAATGGTCACTTAATTTTCTTATTTCTGTTTTTGGACCAAGGGAAACTCCTTGCACAGGAGGGCCGGATTGGGCCCACCCCACCTTTGGGGATAAAACCCATGGGGGTTCCGCCAACTGCCCCATGGGCCACTTCAACTGAACCGAGCATTAGCAACTTGTATAGAGTTGGTGTATGGTAGCTTGTCATACGGAGGTGGTTTAGGATGGGAGGGAAGGATGTTTCTCCTCACTTTGATGACTTACGAATTTTAGCTGTGGGGTTCTTCACAACGTTCTTCTTGGTACATGTACAGAAACGTACTCCTAGAAATGCACAGTTGCGCTGTTTTTCACTTTCACTTGATAGCTTTTATGTCTTAAGAAAATTGGTTGTGGGGTTCTTCACAACATTCTTCTTGGTACCTGTACAGAGTCAGAAACATACTCAGTTGTGTTGTTTTTCACTTTCTTAATAGCTTTATTATAATTATTTTTGGTTTTCTTATATTCATGACAACTTCGGTTAAATGAGGGGAGCTGTTGGACATAGTACTTTCTATTTTCAATTAGTTATGACATTGACTCTTTTTTTCTTCATGCAGTCATAACAAGAGTAAAAGTTTGAGAGAACATGACGTTCTGTTTTTAACTTTTCATTTTTATTTGAGAACTCTGGGTGGAATATTGTGAACTGTCTAAGCATGCTATATTAAAACTCAGGTATCATTTATACCATCATTAAATGATAAAAGCTCGTTTAGTAGCATATTTAAACACTGCCAATGGCTGTGCAAGAAAGCTATAAGTCTTATATCGGATGTGACTTGAGTATTTCTTCGTTGATTATGATTTTGTTAATCAATTTTAATCGAAACTACCTTGTGTACTGTGCAGCTATGACACCTCAACGGTGTCCAAGTGTGAATAGCATTTGTGTTTCATCTGACTATGTGGTAGATGATTGCCTTTGCTTATATTAGTTTGGCATTTTCTTGATTGATCTAATTCTAGGTGGCTGTACTGACATATGTAGGTACTTGGCTGAGGCTCATGTTCAAGCAATGCAATTTGATGAAGCAGAGATCTTGTCCAAAAGAACCCTAGAAATCCACCGTGTACACAGTCCACCTGCATCTCTCGAAGAAGCAGCTGATCGTAGATTGATGGCACTTATATGTGAGGCAACAGGAGATTATGAATCAGCCCTTGAACACCTTGTACTTGCCAGTATGGCAATGATTGCCAATGGTCAAGATAGCGAAGTTGCTTCCATCGATGTCAGCATTGGCAACATATACTTATCGCTATCCCGTTTTGACGAAGCTGTCTTCTCCTATCAAAAGGCTCTCACTGTTTTCAAATCATCAAAAGGTGACAACCACCCTTTAGTTGCCTCCGTTTTTGTAAGGCTTGCAGATCTGTACTACAAGACTGGAAAACTACGAGAGTCCAGATCCTATTGTGAGAATGCATTGAGAATATATGCCAAACCTGTTCCTGGAACCACTGCGGAGGAAATTGCAAGTGGGATGACGGAAATTTCGGCCATATATGAATCTTTCAACGAACCTGATGAGGCATTGAAGCTTTTGCAGAAGGCAATGAAACTGTTGGAGGACAAGCCAGGGCAACAAAGTACAATTGCGGGAATAGAAGCACGGATGGGTGTCATGTTTTACATGGTGGGGAGGTATGAAGAAGCAAGAAACTCTTTTGAGAGCGCTGTTGCAAAACTGAGGGCCAGTGGTGAGAGGAAATCAGCATTCTTTGGGGTTGTGTTGAACCAGATGGGGTTGGCGTGTGTGCAGCTGTTCAAAATAGATGAGGCTGCTGAGTTATTTGAAGAAGCTAGAGAAATTCTAGAACAGGAGTGTGGCCCTTGTCATCAAGATACCCTTGGAGTTTATAGCAATCTTGCAGCAACTTATGACGCATTGGGAAGGTAACATCTCATTCTGAATACTTCGAATCATAGTTAACCAATCTGGATGTCGAATGGACTAATGTCCTGGTTCACAGTTCACTGGCTCAACCAATGGTTCTATCGGTCAGATGGTCCAACCACCCTTTATATGGTAGATGAAAATTATGAAATTGCATCGAGAAAATATGATGTAGTCATATTCTGCTTAAACACATCAGAAAAAATATGTTGTAGTGTATAGCACAATGCACTTAATTCACTTTCAGTATAGCTGCCTATTATTTTCTAAAAGGAAGCTGGTTCTGCCACTGCCTATGTAACTGGTTCTGTCTGGCTTTAACCTTGTTCACAGTGGTTTGATAGCATAAACAGACCAGACCGACCTCAGGAATGAGGCTGGTCTGGTTTGGGCCAGTTAGGATAACTTTGCTTTAGATAGACTTGGCTTAACCTCTTACTGATTTAATTCTTCAGTGAATATTTTGGGAAAATAGGGTATTACAGTATACGATTGTTCCACTTTTTTTCTAAAATAGCTACATTGCACCATATTTCCTTTGGATATTACAGAGTCGAAGATGCAATTGAGATATTGGAGTACGTTCTTAAATTGAGAGAGGAGAAGCTTGGAACAGCTAATCCTGACTTTGATGATGAGAAGAAGAGGCTTGCAGAGCTCCTGAAAGAAGCGGGCAGGTCCCGGAAGAAGGCGGCCAAATCACTGGAAAACCTCATTGATCCAAACTCGAAGAGGACTAAGAAAGAGGTTTCGAAGAAGTGGTCTGCCTTTGGCTTTAGAAGTTGATTAGTAATATTTTTTTTTCCTGCTAATTTCTCACACGTCATGCATATTCTGTCTGTAACATAGAAGAAGATCGTGTATAGTTAGTTTTTTTTTTCTTCATTTTTCTGTTGTTTGTTCATTTGTTCGATGCCTCTGTTTCTTGGGCATTCATCTCCCCCCCTCCCCCCGTGTTTTTGTATTTCTTTTACTGGATATCGGTTTGTGATCTTGATGATTTCCACAGTGAAGAAAATTGCGTGCTCCCTCGTCTGTTTTTTTGATTAGGCGAAACGATTTTCAGTTGAGTGAATAAATTCAAATCATATTGCTGTTCCATTTGAAATTAGCTGTTGAAAGTGATTTTAGAACAGGTGAATGCTTATGTCAAAGCATATACAATGTTGCATTTTTTGTTCTTTATGCCTACAGACTTGTACCATACATTGGCTAAAATTAAGATTGTTTTGTCAAGAAGAGTTTTTTTCTATTTTCATTTTCTCATAGGTCATGACTGCTGAGACAAAAATGTCTTCAACTATATAAGGCTCGGGCCCGCAAAGTATGTACATGGAAATTCTAATATATATTAGGGGTGAAATTTGTTTCGGTTTCCTTTTATAAGTTTTTAACTGGACGAAAAGATGATTATGTTATTAATGAATCAGATATGTGCCAAGCATCAGGAATCTTTGAGCATCGTCCTATATAATTTAAGCATGAAGAATCCAATATATAATTTAAGCATGAAGAATCCAATTTGTAACTTTGAGCATCGCCATAAGCATGAAGAATCCAATTTGTAAGGAATTTTCTGCATAGCAGTAATTTTAGAAAGGATGGGGGTATTTGTTAATGTGACTAGTAAAAAATAAAAGTCGTCGGAAGATGACGTCTGATGTTTGACTGCCATCACCTCCTAGCTCTTTCACTTGCCGTTTGAATTTTGAAAGTCCATCAAAGGATCAGACTGGTCTGAATCCGATGAAAAATTTGGAATATGGATATGTATAATGGTTCAGTAACTTGAATTAGAAAAACTATTTAATTAGCGAATCGAATATTAAATTACTTATATCCAATTTGTTAGAAATTCGATCCGATTTGAAAATAATATATTTATTATATATATACATCGTATACATAATTATGTATATATATATTTTTTTGGTTTTTCTTCTTTTCTGCCTTTCATATTCTCATTATTCTTCATCAATAAATCTCTACTTCAAATCATATACTTAATTAGATATTTTAATTGATAACGAGTTCGGATATAAATTGACATATATTTAATCTTTCAGATTATTGAATCGGATCAACAATATAAGATTTTGAATTGAATTTGAATATACCTATATCTAATACATATACGATCCATCGAAAGACTTTGACTTATATAAATATACCCTTGTTCTCAAAAGCAAAAAAGAAATAATACTCCTGGGAAATTGAAATTCGAATTTCAACTATTGAGGCATTGAAAAATGTCGTTAATGGTATGTAATTATGTATGACCTCATCTCACCGTCTCAAGAAAGTGAAAGCTTTCTGGACTCTTTTTCAATGAGCTTATAAATTTCCCTCAACGTCAAAAGCAAAAAGGGACGGCTTATGCAAAGTCCACTTATCGAAAGAAGTCCATCCGTTTTAAAATTATTATCTTGTTTAATTTGATATATTGATTAAAAATATGTAATATATTGTGTAGTTTCTTAAAGTCTATATGCACATTTGATCCGTAATTAAAGTATAACAAAAGTAATGGTATAATAGTATAAGTGTTTGTTCTAAAATAGAGAATTACAAACATTACAATTTTTTTAAAACGAACAAAACAAAAGAAAGAAAGACAATAAATTTAAGACGGAGAAAGTAAATTTCACTAATAAAGGTAATCGTAAAAAGAACCACAAAATTCTATGTAACTGGATTTAGTGGAAAACTATAAAGAAAAGAGGTGGTCTCATGTAAGACGGTCTTACGTATCTTTATCCGTAAGAAGGATCTATCCAGGTTAAATAGGAAAAAAAATCAGAAATCTCAATGTAACCTCTTAATTTTTAAAAATTACACTCTCACCCCTTATGTTTATATATGCAGAGTATCACTTTTTACTATTAACAGTGTCACTTTGTAGTATAAAATGTGTTACTTTTGGCCTTAAAGGTATCACTTTGCATTTTTAATGAAAATTATAATTTTTTCCCTAAAAAAGTGTTACTTTTTGGGCTTAAATGTGTCACTTTTATCCTTAAATGTGTCACTTTTACTTTGAAAAGTGTCTTATTTTTTATGAATGAAAAACATTATGTTTGACATTAAAGTGTCATTTTATATCATTAAAAGTGTCACTTTTTTAGCATTACATATGTTACTTTTGACCCTAGAAGTGTCATTTTGCATAATAAATAAAAATCATCATTATTGACATTAAAAATGTCACATTTTAGCATTGAAATTGTCACGTTTTAGTATTAGGCTCCGTTTGTTTTACGGAAAACGTTTTCAGCATTTTCCGGTATTTGGTAACAATAGAAAAATATTGGTAAACAGAAAACATTTTACGATCAATGGAAAATGACCCGTTTTCCTCCGTAAAATGACTTGTGGACCATCACCTTCGTAAGTCATTTTACAAGAAGTCGTCTTCTCTTCTCTCTGGCCAAAGGTGCTCTTCTCTCTCTCTCTCTCACCTCTGTAAGTCATTTTCCAAGAAGTCGTCTTTTCTTCTCTCTGGCCAAAGGCGCTCTTCTCTCTCTCTCTCTCTCTCTTTCTCTCTCACCAAAAGACACTCCTCTAGAGGTATGGCTCTCTATCCCTTCTTTGATTTCTTTGTTTCTTCAAAGCTTTTACGATTTATGAATTAATTCTTCAAAGGTTTAGTTTTTTCTTTCAATTTTATGGTTTTAATGTTCATTAGGGTTTAGTTCTTTTCATGATTTGATTTTTTTTACTAAGGGTTTTGATTTACAATAAGAGATATAAAATAATTTTGTTGGGATCTTGGTCTCTCTCTTTTCAATATCATCCTATTGAAGCTCTGAGTCTGCACACCCGAAAGCTCTCTTTCAAAATGTTCTTGCATTTTGACGGCATGGAATATCATGCCAAACTCATACAACTGATTTTGACTCTATACAAAATCTTATGTCTTCATTGCTTAATGGAATGAATTGAATAGTTCTTGGAACAAAGGATTCATCACTATTTAATAGTCTGATACAATTAATACAGGGCTACTTAATTTTTTGCTACAAAACTTATGATATCTTGCTTTTGCTTTTTATAAGTACTCCCCTGGAATCCCCCATTGGGTGCCTAGATGCTTATGCAAACAGAGGTTTACATTGCCTTGGAATTTTTCATAAGACTCATAATTAAGTAGGAAAAATCATTTTGAGAACTCATATCTTGTTCTCTTAACACTATGCAATTACCTAGTGAGATGCAAAGTATGGTGCTCATGATGAAGAATACAAGAATCTACTAAGAACATGTCAGACAAAGTGTTAAGCATCAAAATATTTAGATCATGAATTACATGCATCATTTATCAATGTTATCTTTTAGCAACTTCCCACCTTGGTGAATTAGAAACATTTCTAAAAGTGAAACCATATGAAGGAAGGGCCCAATTATGGGTAATATCATGAAAGTGCTGCTCTGGTTTGCATTGAAGTCACTTTAGTTTTCCATAGCTGAATACACTGCAGTGCCTGCCTTTGAAAATATTATAAGATGCAGATTCTGTTTCAGAATTTCCTTCTTCCTTCGTAAGCAGTTTTCATTTCTTCTAATCGTGATTCATTCTAGCATACTACATCTGTACATATTTATTAATGTTGTATTCAATTCCTATTTGACGTTTTCTTAATGTTGACTCTCAATTAGATGGTTAGTAAGCTTATTTGAGCACGGTACTAGGTGTAGCAGCTTTGGTCTTAGCTGTTGGTACATTACTCCTAAAAAAGAAAATATCAGACTTATAGACCAAAGGAGCCCCAAGTTAACCAAGAGATTGCACGAGAGATATATATATGAATAGTATCTTATGTAAAGACGAGTAACACTGTATAGATCAAATTCGTATGAAGCCCTCTGTATTTTTCAAGCTATGCCAGACCCTTAAGGAGAACGATTTATTTCGAAAGACCAAGAAAATGTCTATAAGGGATAAAGTAATGATGTTCCTACATCTGGTTGGACATAATGTGAGATTTAGAGTGATCGAGGAACGATTCCATAGATCTATTGAGACTGTTCACCGATACTTTAAAATTGTATTAAGAGCAATCTTAATGTTATTCAAGCTCGTGGTTAAACAACCAGATGGCTCAACTCCCCCATAAACTAGAGATAACAACAGGTTTTATCCCTACTTCAAGGTTAGCCAGGTGCAACAAAGATTTATATTCCTAATTTTTTTTTTCATATTTGTTTAGACCATGTTGAAAATATTGAGTGTTAACTTGATCATATATAGGATTGCATAGGAGCATTAGATGAAAGTCTTATTCGTGCAAAAGTAAATGAGGAGTTAAGTGAAAGATTTCATGGTAGAAAGGGCGGAACTACACAAAATATTTTGGCTGGCATTACGTTTGATTTGAAGTTTACATATGTCCTAGCTGGGTGGGAAGGAAGTGCACACGACTCTCGCATTATAAGTAATGCATTTGAAAGGCCAGGGGGATTTGTAATTCCTGAAGGTATCATGACGAATCAAGTCTCTTCTCTATCTTTTTTTATCCTAATTTTTCCACCGAAAAGAGGCCATCTTATTAATAGGGATTTGGCAAATTTATGTAGGAAAATATTATCTTGGTAAAGCATGTTATAGTATTCGAAATGAGATCATTTCTCAATACCGAGGTGTTCACTATCATTTGAAAGAGTTAAGTGATAACCCACCAGAAAATGAGCAAGAACTTTTTAATTTTCGTCACTCTTCTTTGTGAACTACTATTCAGAGAAGTTTTGGGATCTTGAAGAAACACTTCCGTGTCCTAGATGCTGAACCACATTGGTCTTATGACATATAAGTGGACATCGTGTTAGCTTGTTGTGGTATCCACAACTTCATTATGGGAGTAGATCCTAGTGATATCATTATAAATGACCCAAGTTGTGAAGTAGAGTCAAGAAGTCAAGGTGTAAGAGTACAACTAACACAACGACAAGAGAGGGAAGAATTTAGAGAGTGGACAGTAAAGAGGGATAACATAGCTAGGGACATGTGGAATGGCTATCTTGCTACTATTTAGATTTTTTTTAAAGGTTTATTTGTACTGTCAGACTATCTTAATTGTTTTGGTGTATTTTCATTGAAGTTTATCCTATGTATAGATTTAGTAGTGTTCAATATTTATTCATGTGGTTTGCTTTGTGTTTTTATTGTAGAAATGGGAAAGTCAAAGGATAATGATAACAAGAGTATTATTCTATTTAGGTGGCCCGCACCAATGGACCGCATAATGCTTGACACACTTGCCGAAAATTCTCAACTTGGTAATAAACCTTCTAACACATTTAAACACTCGAGCTTTGTTCGAGTTGCTCAACTTGTAATGGAGAAGTTTGGAGTTCAATGTGTACCGAAGCATGTTGAGAACCATATAAGGAACATTAAAGGTATTTGGAATACCATTACAAAACTTTGTAACAAAAGTGGATTTGGATGGGATGATAACTTGAGGATGATCACATGTTCAAAGGAAAGTTATGATGAGGAATTGAAGTAACGATACGATTCTTTGAACTTTATAAGCTTAATAGTTGATATTTTTATAACAATATTTTAGTATACTTCATAACATTTTTTAAATTCTTTTGGTAATTGAAATAGGCACATCCTACCCACAAAAAGTTTTTAAACAAGAAGATAGAAATGTATGATGCGATGTCAATTGTTGTTGGAAAGGATATGGCTACGGGATATTAACGGTTACAGCTAGCAGCCTTTAGCATGTATGCTCAGCCACGTCTAGCTAGCGTTCTAGACCAACTTGATCTCTTATCCTCCTGTTGATATAATTCTCCTAGCACAATGTCTTTGAACATATATTAGGATTAGGATTCTCCTTCCTGTTTGTAATAAATACTTGTGTACGCTCAATTAATAATGAAGTCTTCTTCTGTAAACTCATGGTATCAGAGTCTGATTCTTCCATGGCATTTCCTCATACAATTCCCATCAGTGCCGAACCCAAATCCCCCCTTGTGGTTGTCTCCCTCACCAATATTCTAAAACTTTCTTCCACAAATTTTCTATCGTGGAAACTACAGGTTGAAGCCACTCTAGTTGGGTATGACTTGTTTAAATTCCTTGATGGTACCTATCCCCAACCTTCTACCACCACCACCACGGACTCAACTTCAACACCAAACCCAGCTCATCTCACTTGGTACCGTCAAGACAAACTAATCTTTAGTGCTTTAATTGGCACTTTGGATCCCACGCTTGTGCCTCTTATCTCAAGATCTCGCACCTCCCAAGAAGTTTGGGAAACTCTATCACATACTTATGCTCGCCACATCAAACAATTGAAAACTACCTTCAAAGCTCTAACCAAAGGTACCAAATCCATCACCGATTACATGAACTCTATTAAAGCATGCACAAATCAGTTGGCCCTTCTTGGCAATCCTGTTGATCCCGAGGATATCACTGATAAAATACTAGACTCCCTTGACTCCACGTTACAAGGAGTTGTTGATGCAGTTCATGCCCGCGACACACCTATATCCTTCGATGAGCTTCATGAAAAATTGATAAACCGTGAACTCATTACCAAATCTCAACCTATTCTGCCCTCCTTACCTGTAACATCCCACCCCACCTCCACCTGTCCTAACACCTATAACCACAACACCTACCTTACGTCCAAATTCAAACCATCGCCCATATATTGCCCATCCGAAATATTCTAACCAACAACCATCCTGTGGATACCAAGGCAAGTGCCAATGGTGCTATACTATTGGTCACTCCCTTCAATATTGCCCATCTTTCCAAGACAAACACCCCTCAATCCGCCCACCACCCCGACCCTATAATAATACCAATCAATCTAAAGTTCACTCCACCATAGCCCCCCCTCCAGTCAAGTTCCTTGGCTTCTAGACACGGGTGCTTCCCATCATGTGATTAATGACTTGGCAAATCTATCTCCCCATCACCCATATGATGGCACTGAAGAAATATTGATTGGTGATGGCATGTGTGTTCCTATTACCCACATTGGTTCTCTCTTTCTCCCTACTCTCTCAAATAAATTTCTCACTCTATCAAATGTCCTATGTGCACCCACTATGACATGGAATATAATTTCTCTCTCTCAACTGCGTTCTGAAAATAATCTCACTATTGAATTATCTTGTGATTCTTTTCTTGTGAAGGATCATCTCACGAGGGAACATCTCTCCCAAGGTTCAACTAAGCATGGGGTCTACGAATGGTCTTCTCTCATTCCTATTACTGCCTTCTCTAGCATCAAAACATTGGCCATGGACTGGCATTATCATCTCAGCCATCCCTCCTTACCAGTTTTTAAATATATCGTTTCCAAATTTAATCTTAATGTCTCTGGTGATTTTTTTTCATTGCAACTCTTATCAATGTAGTAAAAGTCACCAACTTCCTTTTTCTATCTCTACTATGCAATCTCATGCGCCTTTTGATACTCTGTACATTGACTTATGGACCTCTCCATTACACTCAATTGACAGTTACAAATATTATGTTATTTTTTTAGATCACTTCGCCAAGTACATTTGGTTTTATTAGCTCAAACACAAATCCGACACCAAAGTTGTCTTTCTTCGCTTCGAAACCTTGGTAGAAAAATTCTTTGGGAAACCAATCAAGATTCTCTATTCAAACAATGGGGGGGGGGTATCAAGCTTTAATAAATTTCATTACTATCGATATATGGCGTTTCTCATTTCACATCGCCTCCTCACACACCCGAGCATAATGGTTAAGTCGAACGTCGTCATTGTTATATTGTTGAAATCGACTTATCTCTTCTTACACATGCTTGTCTTCCTCTTGAGTTTTGGTCCTACGCCTTTGCAACTGTCGTCTACCTCATAAATCGCCTTCCCACCCCTACCCTCTCCCAATCTTCACCGTTCCTTAGTTTGTTTGTTACCTCTCCCAACTACAACAAGCTTCAGAGCTTCGGTTGTCTATGTTACCCTTGGTTACGTCCTTACACTTCCTACAAAATGGTTCCTAAATCTACTCCATGTATCTCCATTGGGTATTCCAAAACTCAAAGTACCTATCATTGCTTCGATCCCATCACCCACAAAATCTACACATCTCGTCACGTTCGTTTTATCGAAACATAATTTCCTTATCCCCGTCTTATTTCTACTCCTCATCCAATTCCATCTCTGGACAGCTGGTGCACCATAAACTTACCTCTTTCTCAGAATGAACATCCACCCCATGCTTTACCTGACCCAACTTCACAAATTCCACCCCATGTCCCTATCCTAAACACGTCCGTCACCTCACCCCACCTCCTCAAACCTTAACTAGTTCTACCCATTCCGCTGAACCAGCATCTAACATCTACCCAAACCCACCTCCACCCCCATCGCCCCCTCCTTCCGGCATTGTCACCCACTCTAAAAATAACATCCATAAGCCCAACCCAAAATACAACCACCATACCACTTTCCAGTCAAAACATGTTGTATCCTACACGACTGCCCAAGCTCTAAAAGACCCCTCTTGGCAGCAAGCCATGGCCTCTGAAATTCAAACCCTACATCAACTCGGCACATGGGAGCTAGTCCCGCCTTCTACTACTCAAAACATTGTCAAGTGTAAATGGGTTTTTTGAATCAAGCATAAACTCGATGGAAGCATTGAATGGTATAAAGCTCGTCTTGTGGCAAAGGTTCCAAAAACGTCCAGGCATTGATTATACTGAAAACTTCAGTCCAGTGGTAAAACCAACCACCATCTGTACTTTTCTCACCCTTGATGTGACTAACAATTGGCATCTTCATCAACTAGACATAAACAACGCCTTCCTTCATGGTACTCTTCACAAAGAAGCATACATGACCCAAGCTCCCGGTTTCGTTGATGCAAACTTTCCAACACATGTTTGCAAGTTACGTAAGGCAATCTACGGATTGAAACAGACTCCTTGGGCGTGGTACTCCAAGCTTACAACCTTTCTTCTTGACTCGGGTTTCATAAGATCAGTTGCCGATGCATCGTTGTTAACAATCGTTCTTCTTCCCCCATTTATCTGATTGTCTATGTCGATGATATAATTGTAACTGGTAGGGGTGGCAAATCGGTCGTGCCGTGCCCTTATCGGGCTAGCACGATAAGGGCATGACACGATAAGCTTCGGCACGAACACGGCACGATAAGGTTATCGTGCCTAAAACAAAACCCAAACACGGCACGATAAAAACCCGAAAACACGGCACGACACGTTAAGCAAAAACGGTCGGGTTTTTTTTTTTTTTTGTTAGGCACGATAAGCCCGTTAGGCAAGATTTTTAAAATAAAAATAATTATAAATTTCTAAAATAAATTATCTATCAAAACATACAAACAAAACATACAACTACACAAAAATACAAAATCACTAGCCAACTATTCAACAATTTAAGACTAGAAATTAGGAAATTGGGAATGAACCGAATGATAGGACGGTAGGAATTGATGCACCAAAGATCCAAAAGTACCAAACCCACTAGTCAACAACTAAACTAGAAGTGCAAATCACAAACATAGTCTAAAAAGATTACAAAAAATGTCTAAAGATTACACAAATGATCCAAAAACAGTTAAAACTTCAACTTCATTCGTTTATCCGATGATTCAATCCACTTCAACGTTTACCAACCTATTCATATAGATGTCATAAAGCTAGTTAAAAAAAACTTAAAATATCCAACAATATGATTTAATCAAATTTAAATAAGTACCAATTATTCAAAATTTTACTTACATTGTTAGATGTGCTACCCAAACTAGAGCACAGCACAGTCTGGGAAGGATCATCGGCATCATTAATATCCAAGTTCATGATATCTTCGGTGAGCTCTTCGGTCTTCAACGTGTGATGATCTACATGCATTCATAAATATTATCAGAAGAAACTAAAAAATACATTGTAATGAAGATTAAATTGACGATTAAAGCTTGTTTGCAAATTAAAGAAGTAAGAGATACGCTTACATTTATCGCCAAATAGCCAATCTCTTGTACATATTATTGCCTCCATCGTGCTTGGTTTCGATTGCACTACGATATTGATCGAGTACTCGTCCTCCTACACTAAATGATGCTTCAGATGCAACAGTTGAAACTGGAATGCATAAAATATCTCGAGCCATAGCTGCAATTTCAGGATACCGATATTGATTTGATCTCCAATAATCAAGAATATCTAGATGGTCTTCACAATTCAATCTTGGCTCATCCAAATAAAGCTCTAATTGAGATTTGTGAACACCAAAAGCACCATCATTATTAAATGTCCTGAATTTCTATAGAAAAACAAAAAACAAGTTGTACTAAAAGAGTTAATTAAAAATTGGAAAACTTAAGAGTAACATATAAAAATAAGAAAAGATCAAAAGAATAGAAAAATTACCATCAACTTCTTTTTTCTTTCATCTCGTAGAATGTTAGAAGTTTCCTTGGAATTACCACAAATGGGATTGCTAGATTCACGAACATGATTCATATCGGGTCTCTTTTCATATTGAGCAAACAAACTAAACAAAGTCTCCTTGACTTTCAAAAATGCAGGAGAACCACGGTAACCATAGATCTCTTCATATTCAAAATCCACAAAATCAAGTTTATACCGAGGATCTACAACCACTGCCAATGCCAAAACCAAACTAAACTCCGACCAATACTTCTTAAATTTTGGAAGCATCCTTAAGGCTATATCCTTGACATACACATCATCACTTTCAGCATTCCTCTGCAAATACTCATAACATGTACTAACATACGGAAAATACAAGTTCGAAGTGGGATACTTTGTTCCAGAAAAAAATATTAGTTATCTCATAAAACAAAGCCAAGAAATCACATATCTTCTCCACCTTGTCCCACTTTAATGCATCAAGACAATGCTTATAATTTGAATCAAGTAATGCTAGATGGCAGAATGCACGTCGATAAAACAAAGCACTTTCAAGCATATGGTAAGTAGAATTCCATCTTGTTGCCACATCTTGTCTCAAACCTCTTTTAGAGTCCAATTGCATTTGACTCACAACCTCCAAAAACTTTACCTTCCTTGATTGAGACCCTCTCACATACTTAACACTTTCACGGACTTTATGCACATATTTATCAATATCTTTCAATCCCTCTTGAACCACTAAATTAACAATGTGTGCACAACAACGAACATGAAAAAGTTTTCCATTTGCAACAAGTGATCCTTTGAAATGATTCATCAACAAATCAGCAGACACATCATTAGCAGAAGCATTGTCCAAAGTCAAAGAGAAAATTCGGCTATCAATATTCCACTCACGTACCAATGAAATGATTTTGTCACACAAAGCAACACCACTATGTGGAGGAGGTAAAAAACAAAAATTAAGCACCCTTTTTTGCAAACTCCAATTGATATCAATGAAATGAGTAAGACTTAGATAACCATCCGTGGTGATACTACTCCAAAGAAATCGAATGTCAAAGAAATCCTACCAGAGGCGATTCTAGCATAGATTGCATCCTAACTTTTTCTCTTGCATACATAGCAAGAATATCAGCCTTAATTGTGTTTCTAGACACACAATGAAGATTTGGACACAAATAATCAAAACATGCTCGAATCCCATCATACTCAACAAACTGAAATGGTAAATCATGCATGACAATAGCAGTAGCTACTAACTCGCGAAAATGCTCACCATCAAACTTACATGCTTTCAAAGACATCGATCCTTGATCCCTACCAAGGAATAGCTGACCCACATCACGTGCATTTCTTCTTGGGCAATTTTTCATATGACGGCTTAATGTGCCAGTTCCATTCTTGTTATCAGCTTTATAGACATTTTTGCATAATTTACACCTTGCTCTTTGAATGTTGTCATCTTGTAATGGAATCTTCTCAAAGATTTTCCAAACATTTGATCGAAGCTTCCTTGTTTTTTTTTTTGGCTCATTTGTAGATGTGGTGGTGAATGTTTCTGCATCCATCTCGACGACATCATCACCATCAACGTCACTCAAATTTATTTGATCATCCATACTTGATCTCTGTATAGAATTAAAAACAAAAACAAAAAGAAAATATTTAATAGGATAAGAATTTGTAAGTGACATATATCCATGAAGGCATGAAGGGAAACAACATAAAAACAATTCATTAACCGAAAAACTTCAACCATCGAAGTAATAATAATAAACTTCAACCACTAAAATAGTTATAAAAAGTAAGAGTAAAATGAATTCAATTTTAAGACTATATGCCAAGTACATACTATATAGTTTTCCCCGCTAGCTAGAAATTAGAATGACACCTAACCAACACAAAAGTGAAACATTGGGCATCAGGCTAATTAACTCACCGAAAACAGCTACGAATGCATTATGCATCGCTAAGACATTGAACAACAGAACAAACAAAATGTGGAAACATTAATTAAAACAACTATTTGAGTGGTAGAATATTACTATCATGACAATTTGTCCAAAATGTGGAAATAAGGTTTGCGATCCCAGAGATGGGAATGTCAAGCAATAAGTCATCAATCTGCATACAATAACTCGGTGGTGATTAGCCCTACGACTGATCCGGACACAAAAATAATCAAGCGCACCAAACTCTTAGATTCATGAAAAAGAGAACTATAACTAAAGCACTACTCTAGAGTGAGCGGTATACATTCAATAAGAATGATACAGCTTTCAATCTGTTAAAGCAGCAATTGAAGGATTTTAAGCCTATTGTGGTGCTACAAGAACTAAGGAGAGACACAAACCATTAGATCTCATACAAATAAGAATCCTACATCAAGAGTTAACTTACTTCGAAATGATTGAATCATCATGAAATGATCCTTACCGGAGAGAGTAACAGCTAAGCTTTTCATAAGCCTATAACAGGGTATTAACAACTTTATTTATCTTCTACATGAAAAACTTGATAAACTGTCCCATGATCTTCAATGATATTAATTTCTCCGGCTAACCCTTCATGTAACTAATTCACCTAACATGACAACATGGAGCATATATTCATTATATTTATCACCCAGCAAAAGAAATCCCAAGAATTTTACTTCCTAAATCGTGCAAGTATTGACCTTATGCAGTCATGCTACGAGTTATTTGTGCCATTTACCTCCTAGCCTCTTTTAGCTATAACCAGTTAGATTTACAGTCAATACAGATAGATTGAATCAGTTGTAAGCCAGCCTCAAACACAATCTCGCAAAAGCAAGCACGAAGAAATTTTTTTGATAACAAACCTTACTGTTCTCCAAAATACACTAAGAACAAGTACTGTATAGAGACTGAGAGAGGGATTACACCGGTTAGTCGGTTACCTTTCTTCGGAGTTCGGAGTTGTTAGAGAGAGGGATTTCGCCGGTGTGACTCGTGCAAGTGAGAGTCGTTGAGAGTCTTGACTCTTGAGACCTGAGGAAGCAGTGGAGCCGCGGAGGCCCGCGGGCGGAGCGGAGATGAGCCGATGGGTGGTGGCGGTGGCGGAGGCGGCGAGTTCTTGACCGATCTCGAGGAGTGAAGCAGGTGATCCGAGAAGAGAGTGAAAAATCGAAGGAAATCGGCCATGAAATAGAGTCTGTAGAGAGAATGAGAGACGAGAGAGTGAGAGACGAGAGACTGAGAGAGTGAGAGACTGAGAGTGAGAGTTACTTACCTTACCCTTCCGGCTTCCGTCTTCAAGAAGCTGCTTCCGCCTCCTTAGTCCTTACACAACAGATCTGTAGAGAGAGAGTGAGAGACGAGAGACTGAGAGACTGAGAGAGGCCGAGGCGAGGGCTGAGAGTGAAAGTTACTTACCTTACCCTTCCGGCTTCCGTCTTCAAGAAGCTGCTTCCGCCTCCTTACACAACAGTTAATAGTTTCTCTTTTAGGGTTTTTACTATTTATACCTATTTTTTTTCTTGCTTATCGGGCTGGCACGATAAAAACCCGATAATGGCCCAAATCTTAACGTGCCTTATCGGGTCGGCACGATAACGGCCCGAACCCGATAAGCCCTGGCCCGAACCCTATAATTTCGTACCGTGTTCGTGTCGGTCAATCGTGTCGTGCCTTAAATTGCCACCCCTAGTAACTGGTCTTGGTGTAGCTATTTTAAACACCTTTATTGCAAATTTAGCTCACAGGTTCACGCTAAAGGATCTTGGGTGTCGAAGTTATACCTACACCTCAAGGTCTTTTTACTTAAAAGCAATACATTGTCGAGATTCTTGAGCGTATGAACATGATCCACACCAAACCAGCCCCGACTCCCATGGTAGTTGATCACTCCTTAACATTGCAATCTGATACTCTCATGGATTCTCCTACATCATATAGAGCTGCAGTTGGAGCCCTCCAATATCTTACTTTGACTCGATCGGATGTCTCTTTTGTGGTAAATCATTTATCGCAATTCATGCATCAACCTCGAACTACTCACTTGGAAGCTTTAAATAGGTGCTTCGCTACTTCAGCAGTCGAACTATTGTGGGTGCGCAATTTACTATCTGAACTTGGCATCACATCTGTCTCCCCCCCAGTGATCTATTGTGACAACCTAGGCGCTACTTACCTTAGTGCGAATCTAGTCTTTCAATCTCGTATGAACCATCTTGCTCTTTCGTTTAATTTTGTTTGTGAACAAGTTCAGTTTGGCTCTCTTCGCGCCACACATATTCCAACCGGGGATCAACTTGCTGATTTTCTTACCGAACCGCTGCCTCGTCCTCAGTTTGATACACTACTTTCCAATATTGGACTATTTGCTTGACCGTCCATCTTGTGGGGGCATATTAATGGTTATAACTAGCAGCATTCAGCATGCAAGCTCAGCCACGTCGAGCTAGTGTTTTGGACCAACTCGATCTCTTCTCTTCCTGTTGATATAATTCTCCTAGCATAATGTCTTTGAACATATATTAGGATTAGGACTCTCCTTCCCGTTTGTAATAAATACTTGTGTACGCTCAATTAATAATGAAGTCTTCTTCTGTAAGCTCTTCACGGGATGCTTTACAAAATCATTTGTTGATATTGATATGGAAACTAGCCTAGACATTAATTCCATAGTTGGCATTGAAAGCAATGAGTTTGGAGAGGTCACAAAGAGCAAAAAAGTTTTAAGTGCACCATCGTCAAAGTCAAGGTCCCATCGGAAAAGGTGTCACGAGGATGAGGATTTTACATATGACAACAAAGTAGCTGAACAACTTGGAGAGGTTGCATTAGCAATCAAGAAACTTTCTGATGAGCAAGTGAACATGGAAGATCTCTATAAAGAGGTTATGGAAACTGAAGGCTTTGATGAAGTGTTTCTTGATTCAGTGTTTGATCATCGAATTATCAACAAGGATTTGGCAAGAGGGTTTATGGTAAAAAGTGAGAACCTTCGAAAGAAATGGATTGAAAAATTCATGACTCAAGAGTGGCATGGATACTAGTTTTATGTTTTGATGTTGAAGCATAAAAAAACTTTGGAGGATGGTTAATTTTTAAAACAATTATTAGAGTTTTGGTAATATTTTGTTAGTATATAAACATGATCATCATTTGGGACACAATGTTATATACACATCTTAATTATACTTTGGGTAATCATTTTTGAGTAATGTAGCTAGTATATATGGTAGAGTTGATAAATCGTGTGAAAATTTATGTTTAGTTCCTATTGGAGTATATATACAAATGATATTGTAAAAAAATGATTCCCAACACATTTTCACAAAGTTTACCAAACAGGAAAATGTTTTCCACAACATTTTCATAAAACTTACCAAACAACGAAAATTAGAATGATTTCATTTTTGGAAATCATTTTCCCTAAAACAAACAGACTTAAATGTGTCACTTTTGGCGGTCACCGTTAGTTTTAAAGTGACACTTTTAGTATTAACATTGTCACTTTTTAGTATTAAGTGTGTCATTTTGTATTTTAATGAAAATATAATAAAATTTCGCTTTATAGTGTCACTTTTAACCTTAAAATGTGTCACTTTTGTCTTTTAAATATGTCACGTTTGGCTTTAAATATGTCACATAGCATTTCCTCAAAGTCCGTTATGCTCCGTCAAGCATCCCAAGACAAATGAGGCTAACGACGGGCTAATAGAACTGACAGATGATTAAAGCGTAAGGCGTGGGAAATATAAAATTTCGACGGCAAACTTGAAAGTCAGGGCAAGAAGCAAAATGAGAAACTCTTCATTAATGAGTAATAAAATTTAATCTCGTGGCTTGAGGGACTCAAAGCACAAACCTCCATCCAAATATTAACAATCGCCTATGGGTCATCTTGATTGAATTGTTTTTATGATTTTTAATAACATCTTGTTTATTTATTATGACCCACGAATTTTTAAATGAGGCTCGTCTTACGAATTTAGGATCCGTAAGATCGTCCTACACAAGTTTTTGCATAAAAAAGAAAATATGTGATTTATGTTTCCACGTTAATTATTAGCTGACATAGTGATTTAAGCTTTAATAATTTTAATTTTTATTTAGATGAGTTGATTCAGCTGAAAGCTATTTTGGGCTCAAATTCTGGTTATATGGTGCAGTATTAGCATACTTTGAGTCAATTGATCAAATTCAAAGAGACCATCCGTGACGCCCCATCATACATCGAATAGATGTAAGACTTGTATATGGTTTATAAGGTGGTCACACACTATTTCGGCATCAATATCTTCTATGAACTTTTGGGTTGGTTTGTGGTAGTTACGGTGACCCAAGGTCTTTGCGTGCTTAGTAAGCCGTGTGTGAGCTACACGTAGTGAACTAATGTTGGTCCCAAAATAGCCTCAATCTAGGCTAGAAGGGGGGGGGGGGTTGAATAGCCTAGTTATGTTGATAAAAACTTTTTCGTAAACACTTCTTAATGATTTCTTGAAAGATTTAATTAGAAGTGTTAAGGCAGCGGAAACAAACGAGAATCTGAACTATCGAGAATTCTGTGAAGATAGTACAGATTCTGAAGCAGTTAAGCACAAGCAGTTAATGAGAAAGATAAGAACAGTTCGAAACAGAACACAGTGATTTGAAGTGGTTCGTATTGTGAATAGTACTACATCCACTACCAAAGTGGTTAGCTTTGGATTTTAAAAGTGCACTTGTTTATCCACTAGGTTTATGAGTAAGATCACTAATGGATCGTGTACAAAATAAGTTTTTAACCAAGTGTATAAAGGTGAGAGAAACAATCAAGGAATAATTGTTCTCACACGTCTTTGAATTAAGAAAGATTTAAAAACAAACTAAATGAAGCTGAAACGAATTTAAGATGACAGATCTGCAGCTTCAGAAAGTTTGGTGAAGTGTTAGTCCTCGTCATTTGATCTCTTGAATGCTTGAATGTTGAAGATGAAGCTTGAGAGTTTTTAATGCGCAAGAGTTGTTCTTCAAATCTTCAGGACTTGAATAAATACCGGGGAAGAGATCTTTGGACCGAGACGAGTGAACTGTGTCCAACGTTCTTTTACATTGAATGTAATTCGGCGCTTTGGAAGATGTAACAGCCACAGTCATCAGAGATGCAGTGTTTGCAGAGAAGACATTCCCAAATAGAGTAAGGTTTCAGATTGCAGGCTCTGCAGCTTAGAAAGTCTTCTTAGCCAAAAAGGGTAATGTCTTCAGACTTCAGTTTTCAGGAGACAGTCTGGACAGTTGTCAACATGTAGAGTTGACTTCTTTAAAGTGAAATCTAATGAAAACATTATGACTAGATATTTTCGAAAATATCTGGATAGGTGTACACGTGTCATAATTTCGTGATTTGGCTATTTTGATTTTTCGCACTTTGAGCAGACTTCAAAGTCTGCTGTTCTTCCAAGGCTGCTGAAGAAGCTTGCAAAACCGCGCCTAAACTAACACTAAACAGTTCTAAATAACTTTGATTCTAAGACAGTTGCCACACTAATCGGTACGCAGACCTTTTAGCCACTGTACAATAGAATCATAAGATGACTCAACCAAATCTAGAATTATGAATCAACAACTAAGCTTTCGGGCTCAAGTCATTACAAATGGTATCAGAACGGATCCCGACAAGAAATGTGAGAACAAAGTGTTGTGTGGACCAAAGTGCTACACCGCGAGAGGTGGGAGCCATGCATCTCTTAATCCTCGTACGAGCAACCTCTTGAATCTTGTATTGCCCGGGGACAATTTGGCATTGACGAGGACGTGAAGGATTTAAGTGGGAGGGAGGGGGATTGTGACGCCCTGACTTTTAGGTCGGTTTGTGGTATGCCTGATAACTCAAGGTGCTGTGTATTTAGTAGGTCAGTGCGTTGACTACACGTAACAGACTGGGCTTTTGGGCTTGAGTCGTTACACCATCACCTCCCTTAAATGAAGGTTAGCCTATATAGTTTTGAACAATCATGTCCATGGCAATCTAAGACCCGTGGATATATTTTTCTTGAATTTATTGAATTAAATTATGAATCTTATTGTTTAGTGGTGAGGTCAACAGACCATGTAACCAAAATTGTTAATTAGATTTTGTGATTTCCTTTGGCATATGTTATTACAAAATAGTTTAAATTAATTGCCTAATTTACCCTTAATCGAATGACCTTACAAATCAGGAGGGAAAGTTTTAAACATCCCCCCTTCGATTTCCTTTCACAATTATGGATCTTGTTGTTTAGTGGATTTTTTTCTTACTTATGTTTTTTGGTTCATTTTATAATTAACCTGTCATATTTTTTGTTTGAGATCAGAAGTACTCCATAGTTTTATGCATTTTGCAGTATTATGTTAGGCTGCAAACTATTCATTCAATTTGTAGGGTTAGGCCTTAGGGGTTTCTACTTTCTACTGCACAGTGCACTTGCCTCTATATACTTCATCTAATTTAGGTTGTGCTTTTTGTAAGTAAAATAAAAAATATGATACTTCTTCCTTGACCAAACAAACCATTGTAGAATAGATTCATTTTATTTGAAGGCTCAAAACAAAAGTATATATATATATATAATCCTACTCTAGCTATGATCACAATCTTGATTGAGAATTGCCTGCACTATGGATAAAAACGTGTAACCTTCCATAATTTCTATTTTTAGGTGGTCTCTTTATATGACTACACGAGATGAGTAGCCTTATATAGTGGATCCTATTGACTTTGATTCATTCGACAACATGCACTTGTTCCTAATTCTCTATGGCTGATGAATGTGGACGCAGGGCCACACGCTTGTATGATTTGTACGTACGATTATAGTCTTATCTTTGTAAAGAGATAGTCTGTGTTTGCGATTATTGAAAGTTTTATGAGTTACAAGTAATCGGATGCATGCACTAATTTGCATATGATTCTTTCATTGATCGTCAACAAAAAACTAAGGAAACAACATCGATCATGCATGTGCTACGAATTATTCGATTTAGATTTAGGGTATAAGTCTAGTCTAATCATCTTAAGGTCAAGTATAGTCAGTCTAATCTATTCACCTAAAGAGTCGTGAGAATATGTTTAATGGTTGTTCGTTGTTGTATACTTACTAAGACCGATCTCAATCTAACCCTAATTTGCGTATGCTATTTTCACGAGCCACATGAATTTTGTTAATTTGTGTTTGCTAGCTAGCGATATGGACCACTTTGTTCGAATCGTCGGCTACTCCACCATAATCAAGATAGAGAACCTAGCTAGCTAGAATGAACAAGGATGGCAAATGGCAAAGAAAAAAAGGAAAGGAAGGTATAGTAGAGATGGTCTTTCAAGAGACAAGTTATCAAAAATAGGGGTGTATATTGTGCAAATTGCAATGAGATATGACTATTTTTGGAAGGTAACACCTGATAAGTTCCATCCTATACCTCAATTAACAATGTTCGAATTTAGAAGATGTTTCTTCTCCGTGATGATTGAAAGCTTGCACTCCCTTTTATTTCTTTACCTACTCGTGTGGCATGTTCCTCTGATTGGCTATTTGCAACTTTTTTTGTAATGCCATTATTTGAAACTTAGTTTTATTTTAAAATGTAACTTTTTTTAATTTGAGATTTTTCTTTGAGTAATGCTAGCGTTACCATTAATTAATGTTATCATCAATATTACAACTTGTTTTAAGAAATACATAATTAACTTTTCAATTTTACTTTTTATAATGTAAGTTGTAACACTGTAAGTCAATTTGTTTAATAAAAGCAGCTTACCTTTTTTACAAAAACGCACGGCCAAATACACCCTTAATCTGCTTGAGTACTTTATCAACCAAGTACTTTTACACAAGATGGATCAAAATAGAGATTTTCTACTTACATTTCATGAGTATATATATACTGCATCTCATAGGCACAACCCAAAACCCGTTAAATCATCAGAGCAGATTTGAAAATTATCCAACACGGCATAACTTATTAATATTTTTAACTTAAAAATATTAATAAGTTGGGTTAGATAAAAGTCCCCCTACGCATTTTGGCCAGCTAGTTTTTACTTTATAAATATACATATTTTTTTTGAAGGGGGCGGGGATTGAGGTTAAGTTGTGCCGACCAGTTATAACCCGACTCGATTTAAATCGACTCATTTCTACTCGATTGACGTAAGCCTTTATATATATATATATATATATATATATATATATATATATATCAAATTTTCTTTTGTCACAAAATTTTGTCTTTACCACTCCATGTAGTAAATTATCATAATCTTTTTTCGTCTCGTGAACCCTACAAACTCAAAACATTTTTTTTTTTAAAGATTGGAGGGGACATAGACCGTACCCCAATCCTTAAATTTTTTTAAAATTATTTTTAATGCCTTGAAAGGCTACAATTATATGTATATATATGATGCCTTTTGTGTGGCTTGAACAAATGGTGCCTCTACTGAGGCTTTGAACACCCGACCTTTCGGTTGAGAGTAGTTGAGTCTAAGGGTGCCTCTGGTAGGGCTTGAATACTCAAGCTCTCCGTTAAGATAAGTGTGTAGCTAAATGAGGCCTTTGGATAAGGCTTTAACAACAACGATGCCTCTGAAGAGGCTTGAACACCCGACCTCTCTACTGAGAGTTGTAAAATCCAGGGTGTCTCTAGAGAGACTCGAACACTCAACCTCTCCGTTAAGAGAAATGAGCAGTACCAGATGAACTAGAGCTTGTTGGTCTACAAACTCAAACATGTTGTACGGGTTTTTATCAAATTTTATTTATCAAAAACTATTCTCCATCTTAAAATCTATGAACCAAACATATATTGGAGGAATCATAGTAAGAATTAGATTCATGGGAACATCAAAAGGGTTTGAGTTTGATGATCAGAATATATCCTTTAAAGTAAGTGGAATAATATGTTGGCCCAAATTTGATCACGAGTAAAGTACGAGTGAACACCAAGTGTCAATCACGAGCTCGATTAAGGTGGGGTCTACCAGCCTAGCGGGTAGAGCTAGCAAGACGGAATATCACTCTCGCATAACTCAACCCACCAACGGGAGAGTCCATCTTACAAAAAATATTTGTAAGACCATATTTTCTTAAGTTTTTGATACCTATGTAAGATTATTATGCCTTCCAATGGTTAAAGTAAAATGTATTAAAATTAAGTGTGGTATTAGGAAAAATATCAAATTTGATACATCCCTTAGTACTACACATAATTTTAATACCCTTTATTTTGATACCTATGGTTAAAGAGGATCATTTGATACTCATAAATAATAACCAATAGATATCAAAATTTGATTTTGATACCTATAGATAAGTACCACCATTAAACTTGCTCTTAGGTGACCATTCTTATGACAAGAGATGGTACAAATAATTAATCAGTTCGGTTAATATCTATGTTTTTATTTAAGATAATATGAAAACTCTCTTTTGGTTGCTTGTTTAACCCTTTTCTAGGAATGACCAGCTATTTGGCTATTTTTTTAGTTTTGGGTAAAGAGTCCCTTTTTAAAAGTTATTTTTTTAATGATACCTTTAATAGCCCAATAGTAATAAAATGACACTTATATGTCTTAATTTTTGAAAATCGACTTTTTAAGTAAAATATTTTAAAATAAAATAGTTGACTTTTTGTCCAAATAGTTGGTGTAACACTTTATTGTTTGATGTTTCATTAAAATGAACTTGAAAGTGCAAATATCTCGACCCAAAAACTTTTATCTGTTCTAAAATTCTAGAGAAAATAAGTAAATTCTCGTCAAACTTTTAATCCGAAAAGCTTCAGTTTAACTAAGTGTTCTTTTGTTACAATTTTTTTAGAGAGCTTATAAACTAAAAATCAATAAGTTAGGTATAACATCGTTTATGCATTAAAAAGTCAAAGCCAAAAAGTCAAAAAATTTAAGCTTTTTTAGTTTCTTGAAAACACAAAAATAACTATTCATTAATAAACTTTTAATTATTATGATCTTACCATTTTCTCATAAATACATAAAAAGAGCTGGAAATATTAATTTAAATATTTTTTAAAAAATAAACATTTAATGCGGTATAAGGAATATTATAAATTATTTATTCATTTTGTTATAGGGTTAATATTTTCAACCTCCACATATATGACTACTCACATTAAAATTTGGTAAGGAAATAATAAAAGTTAAACGTAAAAGACTATGCGTACTAATAATGTAGAAAATAACTACATATTTATTTATTATTTTAAGTAAGATTAAGTAAATAACTATTAATTAAATATTATCTCATGTTGAGTTTTTAAAGATAAATGTGATATTTTTTTCCTTCATAAGAGACTAGTTGATTTGAACATTTAGGACTTATGGTTAATTTGTAGTAAATAAATAATTTTCAGCTTATTTGACAAATATACTCATAAGACGTTTTGCATTAGCTACAACAAACAGTCTATCGTCAAATTAGTGACCGCGGGTTTAAGAATTTAGGGTATAAGAAGGTAGCTGGAGCGGGTAACCCATCAACAAAGACTGCGAGTTACCCAGTGAAAAAATGGGTCAAATGTGAGAGAAAATAGGCTAAAAAATCAGATAAATGGGGCTTAAACTTGCGGATCGGCCCGGATTCACCAACACAGCTCGCGGGTCGCCCAAGGAAAGCCATGCCACGTGTCACCTCGCTGAAGGTGACAACACATTAATGAGAAGTATTCTGTTTTGCTCCGGTGCCCCTATATTTTAAAAGTTGGATGTCGAAAATTTCATTCTTCTCACGCATTGTAATTTCGTCATCTGCTAGTTTCGTTAGCCCTCCATTAGCTTTATTTGTCTTGGAATATTTGACGGACCTTAACGAAATTTGACGAAATGATAAGAAACACATTTAACGCCAAACATGACAAATTTAAAAGGCAAAAGTGACACTCATAATATTAAAAAGTGATTCGTTTTATGTGAAAAAAAAAATAATTTTCATTAAAATGCATAGTAACACTCTTAATACTAGAAAGTGTTCTCTTAATTTTTTTTTTTAAAAAGTGACACTTTAAAACTAACTGTGACGATTTTAATTTATACATTTATAATGCAAAATAACACTTTTCAAAACAAAAATAACACATTTAAGGCCAAAAGTAATGCACTTAAAGACTAAAAAGTAACTCATTTAAAACTGAAAAGTAACATCTTTTAAAGGAAAAAAATGATAATTTTTATTAAAAACACAAAGTAACACATTTTATACTGAAAAATGACACATTTTATACTGAAAAATGATACTTTTAGTATTAAAAAATGACACTCTTTATTTATACATGTGAAAGGTGACACTGTAATTTTAAAAAATCGAGGAATTGCACTAAGATTACTGAATATTGACTCATTTAATATAGAAAACTACGTCTTCGACCAAAAGCCTAAGTTGTTAACTATAAACCACCGACTACAACAAACTAGTTCCCAAAACAATTAGCTAGTTTACCTCTTAAATCAGGATAAGATATATATAATTTAGTAATGCACTTCACGTCGGTTGTCAACGGATAAGAAAGGTGACTAAACTTTTCATAAATAATTTAATTTAATCTCTTTACAAGTAACAAATTGTAATGCCATTACACATTATTCTTTAGCAATTTGCTCCCATAACTAGATATTCGGTTGGTTCTATCAGTTTCGGTTCAATTTTGCCAATTTTGGTTCTTAACATGTTACGTTTTAAACGGGCTACTTGTGCAAACCTAACATTAACCCTGTCGGTTTTTTTTGTTTAAACGGGTCACTAACGTATTACACTTAAAAAAATATAATTTATATTTATATTTAAATTTAAAATTCGAAATCAAGTAATCAACACAAATCTAACAAAAAAAATCATACAACGACATTACCTAAGTAATAAAATTCAAAACACAAATTATTGAAACATCATATTCTTTGCTTTAGCGCTCAATCATCGAGTTGTTTAAGTAATAGTTATAACATAAATATTACTCCCTCTGTTCCACCCAAAGACTCTACATTTTAAAAGTCTAATTATTAAGGGAATATATTAATGTTACTGGAGTTAGTTATAATTCCAAAAATATTTAAGCATAAGCAATGTGTTTACAATAGAAATGAAAGGTAAAGATGAAATGCTACAGAAATTGTAAACATAATTTTTTAAAATGAATTTTTAAAATGAAACATCCCAAAATAGTATAGTTGATTCTTTGTGCGGAAGGAAGAGAGTATTAGATTAAGTCAATTCATATTAGTTTTCTTCTATTTTCATTCAAGGTATTCTAGTAATTTCTTAGGATGAAGTGAGTATTGTTAGATTTTCCTGCAATGTAAACAACAAAAAAACTTACTCCTTTCATACAAGGGGCTACATTGACGACTAAAAAAAATAAAAAAAATCTAGCTGAGATGTTAGTCGGGCCAACTCTATCGATTTCGGTTCCTAATAGGTAGCGGTTAAATAGTCCAATTTCAACGGGTCTGGTCGCTAAAAATTCAAACTTAACTTTAGCCTTTTCCGATTTAAAGGGTTCGATCCTATTAATATCTCTACCTATAACACAGTGTTATTAATTTTGTTTTAAAAAAAAAAGGATTGTGTGCATTGTAACCTTAAACCTTGCAAAATTCCTGTAAAAAATCTTAATATCACAACGAGATTCAACCCTGAGACCAACAGTCAGGGGAATGAGTACTTTAACCAGCAGAGAAAAACACTAAATCTAAAATAAAAAAATAAAATAAAATCTTAACTGTTTAAAAAGCAAATTACGTGAAATACAAAAACTGAAGATTGATTTTTTGAAATAGTCGGCACCGGCCAACTCACAGGACATTTTAATTATCATCTTACATGTTCTATATTGGGTCAATTTCTTCTTGCTTGTTGTATCAAATCAAATATTTCATTAGTTCCGAGTAAAGAGTTCTCGATTAAAAGTCGTTTTTTTTTCAAATGACAATTTTAATAACAATTTAATAATAAAATAACACTTTTATGTCTTTATTTTTGAAAGTGAAATTTTTAAGTAAAACATCCTAAAATGAAATAATTGACTCTTTGTTCGAAACAGAAGAAATAAATATAAAGAATGATAACGCGTAATCGTCATTTGCGAATGTCTAAACACTTAATTTGGAAAGAAAAAAAAGTGTGGGATATATAGAAAACTTGAAGTTAATTAAACTTTTGTTAACCAAATGTAGCTGATCAAACAGGATTACATGAATTTATGAAGATAGATATCCTTTAACTTATCAATTTAGATTTACAACAGCTAATGTCTGGTTGTAATTAGATTACACATTAAATGTAGTACCCACAAAAAATTACTTACTCTAACGACATCAAAACTAGAAAAATATGTTCTTTAAGTAGCAGTGAAAAAGTGGCATTTGCTTCCGTGGCACTAGCCGTACAAGTCAAAAGGAAAATTACTTTTCTTAAATTGACTTTTTGCTTCCGTGGCACTGGCCATGCAAGTCAAAAGGATTAAAAAAAATCTTAAATTAACTTTTAAGTTATCCAAAAATCTTAAAAGATAAATTGTGACGGAGTGCTTCCGTGGCACTTGTTGGTCAAGTCAAATGAGATAATTTTTTTCGTAAATTGTTGTTTACATTATTTATAAAATTTTAGAGGAAAATGCTGATTATGCACCTTTAGTGAAATAGTAGGTCTCTTGTAAGATTGTCTTAATGATCTTAATTTATAAGACAAAACCACATTATCTCATAACCAATGTTCTAAAACTTTCCGTCTAGTTTCACCAAGGCGCTAAGCGCCTCTCCACTACCGTGAGTTTCTTAGTCGCCGTCTAATTGACCAAGTTAGTGCTTATGCCAAACCTCGCCGACCTTAATTTATTTTTATAGTTTTGATTTTGTGGTATGCGGTGACCAGAGAAGAAAGGGAGGCGAACTGGAGAAGGAAGAGAGAGTGGTAATGGTGAGGAAGAGAGGAAAGTAGAAAGAAAGAGGTTTGATTTTGTGGATATTTTGTGAGCTGAGAGAGGGGATAGATTAAATGGTTAGATCTAGAAGGATGAAAAAATGAGGAGAGTTAGTCTGCCGGAGAGAGAGATAAGAAAAAAAAAGGAAGAAAAAGAAATTACCGGTCTGTCAGATAGAGGGAAGAAAGAAGAAGAAAAAAATGATGAAGAAAAAGGCTGTCTTGAGACTCAAAATTTAGAATGGGGAGGGATAAGGGAAGATAAGTTAGACTGTGAGTTGTAGGCGCAGTAGGTAGGTGTAGTAATTTTTTTTTTTTTTTAGTTCTAAACTTGGTTGGTTTATTGCTTTGGGATTGTTGGGAAATGAGATTAGTGGTAGATTTGTATATTTTTATTCATTTTACAAATATAGACAAGTATTTGATAAAATTACAAATATAAAAAAAATTATATTTGTAATCAATGTGTTTGATCTTAGATGTAAATTATCAAAAAAAACGAATGGTAATTATACATTAATTTAGGCTCCACCTAGGTCCCGATTACGCCCCGACTAGTCCCTAAGCTCTAGACGCTAGTATGCCACCTAACGGTCGCCTAACGATTTTTAGAACCTTACTCACAACTCAGCCCACCAATACACATCGAATAGAGTAAATAGGATCCATCTTACAAAAAATATCTATAAGACCATCTTATATAAGTTTTTACCCTAATAAAAAGATTTTGCATTACAAAAATTTACTTAATTCGTTGAATTTATTTTCGTGGATATCAATGTCGCATGATTTTCGAGCTTGACCAATCACTGAAATAAGTTAAAAAATTAAAATAAAATTCGGACCTCAACCTTAGATGTAACATGTTGACGTTATTCATTTTTTGTGTCCCTAACATTGTTTTTGAGTAAAAAAATCTCAAACTCGACTATTTTACAATATTAATATACCTATGAATTACGTCTAACAATAATTATTTTACAGGATTCAATAATCCATCCCTTGAATTGAAAAATTTTTCATTTATATTAGGAATAATTATTCTGTAAAACAATCTTACGGATGTTAATTTGTTAGACGGGCATCATTCTCTCACTAGTCCACCCACCAACACACAAAGTCGTGTTAAGAGAATCTATTTTACATAAAATACATGTAAAACCGTCTTACCTAAATTTTTATCTTATATAAATAGAACACACTTAATTATTACATCAACATAATTTGAAATTTGTGTAATCGATTGCATTTAATTTTGGTATCTATTTTAAGTATTTTCTCATATGGAAGAAAACCATCAACCGACCATCTTCAAATTTTCAATCTAGTTTTGAATAAGCAGTTATATTTATCTAATTTAAGATAAACTTGTAATAACGAGAATCTAAAGGTTCAATTTTCCGATTCAGATTCTATTTTTCTAAATTAAGACAATTTGTGCAATTCATGCAATTAGTATTGGATTTACTTTGTGGGACCTTAAAATTGACATTTTTGCATGAAAATTAGAGCTGGAAGGCCCTGAAAATAGTCAAAAAGGATAAAATCCAATTAAACTGCATTGCTGCTTGAAAAATATACTCCACTTCCTTTCTTTTTTGATAAAGGATAAGTTTGACTTTAATGCAATGTACATTGTATGTATTACTATAAATTGGGGTATTCACCTTAGTAATGCATGCCTTGGACTTGTGCTTTCAGTCCTCTCTTAAAGACACACTCTCTCTCTCTCTCTCTCTCTCTCTCTCCCTCAAGTTCTTGCTAAGTAGCCATGATTTCCAGAGATGCCATTCATACATTGTTTGGAATCATTGGTGGGTTTTCGTTATATTTTGTATATATGATATGCACATATTTCATGTTCTTGTTACATAAACAAATAGGGGACGGGTTGAAGAGAGGGAGAGGGAGAGGGAGAGGGGGGGGGGATGATCCAATTGGTGTTAGATCACGTGTTTTACGAATTGTTCGATCCCTTCCAACGCCTTCTATTCCGTAACAAAAAGAAATTAAAGATGTCGTAATGAGTATGTTTTTGTGTGTGAAAGAGAGATGAAATTGATGTTGAATTATTATCCTTCATTTTTTTCAAGCATATGATCATTTTGAATCATTGACATTTCAGTTGGTTATATAGAAAATTTATACTGATTTTGGGTCTTCATTGCTTATTTTCAGGGAACGTCACTGCAGGCATCTTGTTCTTGTCAACAGTGTAAGCTTAATTTTTCATAATTTTTGACAAATTAATACTACTTAGTAAAGCTTTTCTAGAATTTGTGAAGGGACGAAAATGCCCCCATTAGGAAGGTTGGTCAATTTCGTCTATGGAATATAGAACGAATTTGACTTAAGCTTTAGGATGGTGTACCAAATGATGGTCAAAATCATCAACATTTAAATCGAGGATAACTTTGACCTTTTAAGGACATGTATTGTAGTGTAGGAGTGGGGTCCGCAATTCGAAGATTGTCCCACCTTCAATTTTTTATTTTTTTATATTAAGCTCATTCTAATATTCTTGGAAATTATTTGAGACATGACACACACACATATATATATATATATATAGAGAGAGAGAGAGAGAGAGAGAGAGAGACCTATGTACACATTAATTAATTTTTTTCTAAATATATTGTTCTAATAAATTAGTATTGGATTTTCAGGCCCACGTTCGTTGGGATATGTAAGAAAAAGTCAGTCGAGCAATTCTCCCCCATACCGTACCTAGCAACCTTCATCAACTGCGGCCTTTGGACATTGTATGGGATCCCATTGATTCATCCAAATAGCCTTTTGGTCATAACCATCAATGGATCAGGGTTTGTGCTAGAGTTCATCTACTTGCTCATCTTCATTGTCTACTCTGACCGAAAACAAAGGCTTCGAGTTCTGCTTATAATGACCGTTGAGCTTGCCTGCCTTGTGGTTCTTGGCGTTGGGGTAACGACTTTAGCCCATGGAACTAAGCTCAGGTCGACTATTGTCGGAAGCATCGCTGTTGGTGGTAACATTATCATGTACGCAGCACCATTGTCGGTTATGGTACGTACCTTTATCACAATAATGTTATGTTGGTTACTTAGACATTACTATTTTATTTACGATTTGTTAAATTAATCAAAAAAATTTTAACACAGAAACTAGTGATTACCACGAAAAGTGTGGAGTATATGCCCTTTCTCCTTTCTTTGTTTTGCTTCTTAAACGGAATGACATGGGCCGCCTATGGCGTCATTAAGTTTGATCCCTTCCTTGTGGTAATCTCTCTCTCTCTCTCTCACACACACACACACACACACACATACATTTCTAATCTGTGCGGGCCACTTTTTGGTTCTGGGCATTACAAATAAAAAAAAATTAGTGGACAAATCATTTTTATTAATTGGTCTATCTTTTCTTTTGTTTCAGGGACCTAATTCAATTGGAGCAGTTTTTGGGCTTCTCCAATTGATACTTTACGCTGCATTTTACAAGTCCACACAGCGACAGATTGCGGAGAGGAAGGCCAAAGCGGAACTGGGCTTAACTGAGATAACCACATCAGCAAAACCCCAGTAAAATAAGCAATGAGCCTTAGATGGCCCATTATTTGGACTGGCTTAATAAACTAACCTCACATGAAGGCATAATGGGCTAAAGCCCAAGAAAAAACTCACTTGCTACTTTTTTTACTTTCGTTTCGTTTTTTTTTTTAAACTTTTCCCTAAAGTTGTAGTAATTCACAGAAAAAATGTGATATTGCTCATGGTATATATACAAATGTTACTTCTGTTTTTTTTCCTTTGTGACCAAGAAAATATGATTAATGCAAAGTTGATTAAGAATATGGTGACCCAAATGTTCTTTATTTTACGTATTTTTCTCTTAATTTTATATTTGATCTTTCTATATATATATATATATATATATATATACTATTTTTTAAAAAAAAAGTTTTTTTAAAAGGTCTTTCAGTAGTTTAAACATGACTAATCTAATGAGATTCACCCCCAAGTCATCAAATATGTGATGCTATTATCCTTAATTGACAACTTTCTTCATTTGCTAGCTTATAACTACTTATTATACTCGTAGAGTTTCATGATTTATACTTTAAATAACACATCCGTCTTCAAATTATCGTTTTTTTTACGTGACACATTGTTTAAAAAAAGTAATTGACAACATTATTAATATTGGTGAAATGTATGATTTCCTTTAATGTCCTTGAGCATATGATCATAATTAAAGTATATATAAAAAAATACTGATAAAGTGGTAAAAATGTTTTTTCTAAAAAGGAAAGTTTTAAATGAGAAAAATTATTTTAGAACGGCGTAAAAAGAAAAAAAGAACGATAATTTGAAAACGAAAGGAGTAGAATTCTAGGGTCAAAATTAAAGAATACTCCTTCCATTTCCGGCAAAGAGTCTCTATTTAAATGAGAGTCATAAAATAAAACAGTGAATTTTTTGTCCGAAATGAACTAAATATTTAAGAGAGGTTAATATTTATGGACATTTGGGAGTAAATTTTATATATATATAAAAGCTATGTAGTCTAACAGAGGTAAAATCCCGTCAAAATGCACTTGCTAAAAAAGGAAAGTCATAGTTGAGTATTATTATGTAGTAGTTAGCATGCATTGGGAACACAAATCTGATTAATTGAATATACAAATCTCAAAATTTATTGAAAATGTGCAAATATGCACATGTTGTAGAAAATACCAAGTTTCTATATAATAATATTTAATAGGAGTAGCCACCCATGTGAAAATCTGTAAATACAAATCTCTTTTGGTGCATAGTTAATTTACTGATTAATTAAAATGAACAAATAACACTGGAATAAGAACAAATGTGCTACAAAAAAACATTTTCATTGAATACATATGATTACAAAATAAAATATAACCACAATTAATTATAAAAAGTCTGCTATAGAAATCTTTTATATATGACTTGTCTGTATTTGAAACGTTTATGTCTCTTTCATTATATCTGAAATTATAATATCAAAAAAAAATGTTTACAAATAACCATAATTAATTATAACTTATTGGTAAATCATATGGATATATACGATTAAATCATAGTAGTAGATACCAACCACAAATTATATATATTTAATAAATATATATGTTCTAAAGAGAAGAATATACATCGGAATTACTATTTATACTACTTAAGAATTAAGATCCTAAATTTTAATAACAAAAAATATTGATTATTAAACTCTATAAAATTATGAACGAGAAAATGATTTAAACAATTCATAAAATATTGAATTAAATTATATCAATTATACCAATATAATTTGTTCACTTCATCATGTTTTTTATATCTTTTTTTATTTTGTTTATTATCTTCATTTTATTTGTGTATAATTTAATTAACAGAGATATATGCCCGTGTGTTTAACGCACGGGTGTAAATTAAGTATGCACCAAAAGATATTTGTATTTACAGATTTTCACACGGGTGGCTACTCCTATTAAATACTACTATATAGAAACTCGGTATTTTCTACAACATGTGCATATTTGCACATTTTCAATAAATTTTGGGAGTTGTGTAATCAATTAATCAGATTTGTGTTCTCAATGCATGCTAACTACTATATAATAATACTAATATATGACTTTCCTTTTTTAGCAAGTGCATTTTGGTGGGATTTTACCTCTTTTAGACTACCTAGCTTAATTTACCTTTTTTATACTACTTAAGATCCTAAATTTTAATAACAAAAAATATTAATTATTAAACTCTATAAAATTATGACTTAAACAATTCATAAAATATTGGATTAAATGATATCAATTATATCGATATAATTTCTTCTCTTCATCATGTTTTTTCTTTAGTTTTTAATTTTGTTTATTATCTTAATTTAATTTGTGTATAATTTAATTAAGAGAAATATATGCTCGCGCGTTTACACATATATAAAACTAGTTAATAATTAATGCAAAAGCATTTCAAGAAGCAGTAAATTTATGCTTTCATCGACCAACAGTTTTAATGCCAAAAAGTACACTTTTCTCTCCTTTTAATAATTTGAGAGAAATCTTCACGTAGACGTAGCCGAATTCTGAAAAAAAATAAAAATAATAAAATAAAACTTATGACCGACTTATTTATGGCTTCTTTATGATCGTACGATCGAAAAAGAAACAGATGTATTCTACTCCGTTTTAAGAATGTTTTGTTTTACCGTTATACAAATATTATCTTGTTTAACTTGATATATAGATAAAAAAATAAGATATTTTTCATGTTCCTAAATAATTGTCATATTTTTCTTTTTTATTCATTTAAAAATTGTCTTTTTTTGTTCGTACTATTTTACTAAACACTTTTTTGCCTCTTTACTTTTCTAATATGACCACATGTACAAAGGGGTTTAGAGAAAACATTTTATACAAATATTTATTATAGAGACAAATTAGTTTTTCTTAATTTGGCCCCTAAGGGGGTGGTCCAGTAGTAGATATGGGGCTTCACAAAGTGTGAGATCTCAGGTTCGATCCCTTTCCATGCCCCCCTTAGGAGAAATTTTTTTTTCTTCTTAATTTGTATGTCTAGTCAAATAAGATAATTATTTAGAAGCGAAAAGAGTAATTAATTATTTAATTATAGTTATTAGGATAATGTGATATGTTTTCATAAAATTGAATGTGATTCATATATTGTCCAAACACTTGCCCGTTACAATACCAAACACCTTTGTGGTTCTCTCGTCATAAAATAAATGTCTCATGTATTGTTTTGAGACGTTTTAAAATAATTGTTCCCATTTGTTTTTTAAGAAAAGTGTTTTATAGTCAATTGTTTAATGTGTCCTTTTTTGTGAGGAAAAAAAATGAATCTACTTAATTTGACATCATTAGTAATATATCGAAGAAAATTAGAGTAACATAATATAAAGTCAAACATCTTCTTAAAACTCGTAAATATATTAAAAAAGAAACACTTATTTTTTGGAGAAAAAATTGTACTACCATTTATGTCGTATAGGAGGTAATTGCATTTTCATTTACTTTTGCAAGATTTACTTATTATAATCCACATGCTGATGAGAGCTAAGACTACCTAAAAGAACTCCATGTGTAAAATGACTTACCTACCCTTCTTAAACCACAATGAAAACAATTTGCATTCAATTACAAGAGTAAAGAGCCAAAAAACAAGGGGGAAAGAGGGGGGGGGGGAAGGAAGCCATTATAGATTTATAGAGTCAAAAGGCAAAGGTCAGTAGTAACCGCTATTTTGAGCTTGAAAATAATCAAACTTTTATATGGATAAGGATAAGTTTGACTTAAATTCAGTGCAAATGAAAAGTGATTAAAACTTTTTAACCCAAGTTAGCTAGCTATTATGGGTCCCACGTTTAAGACTTAATTTTTAATCATAATTGTAACTAAGATTAGTTTATTCTAACCTAACTAATAAATAAATACACTAATTTTTTCCTTAAAATTAATGGGTGCAACCCAATCTACAACAATATCGTCATCTCTTACATGTATTCAACTGATATTCGTATACATAGAAACAATAGCCATTCCAAATATTTTGTACTTCTTCCAGTTCATGGGATCAACGACCGTGGCTAGGATTGCATTGGTTTTCCAGGCGTAATTGTTTTAAGGTACTATTTCTTCATTGATCTCTTCTATTTTAGTAATGTCCATTTTACTGTAGGTTTTCGAATAGTAATGAGATTAGTATTCCTTTTTTTGACATGGAGCTTAGTGGAATGGTATATCGTCAACAGATCGAGGGATCTACGGGCACCGGAAAAGGAGACGACGGTATTGTTGTATCCCGTTAATTTTGGTAAAAAAAATAGTATATTGATTTATTGGTTAGGTTAGAATAAACTAATTGTAGTTACAACTAGGGTTAGAAGGTAAGTTAAAAAGTGGGACCCATAATAGCTAACTCAACTATCATGTCATTAAGTGTAAAAGTTTAAGTACTAATTGAGGGGTTCTGTAGATACCTCAAATTTGCACCTCTAGTTTATAATATCCTATAAAATATTATCACAAATTAAAAATGGACTAAAGAATACTTTTAAAACGTTACACGAGGCCAAAACGATAAACGAAATTCAAAATGGCTCAAAAAGACGAAAGAAGTACAGAAGGGGGGAAATTGTAACAATTTTCAAAGGAAAACAAGAAGGGCACAGCACCAACACATCTGGGCGCCACGCCCAATTATGCTATATGCAACGTCCTGTTTTGTTTTGGCCAGGCTGCTGCTTCGACGCTATATTTTCGATTACTGATTTGGCCGGTTGACCACTCCCTTTTTTTACCAATAAAAGGAGGTCTCCCCTCCTTCATTTCTTCACACTAAAAACATTCTTTCCTCCCTCTCTCCCGGTAGGCTGCCAAGAAAAGCCTCCTTCCCCAAAGCCTTTGCCCCAACAAAGCCTTGCCCAGCCCCCTTGCTTCCAGCAAGCCTCTATCGAGTCTCCTTGCCCCAACTAGCCTTCACCAAGATGTCCTTACCCCAGCAAGCCTAATAACTCAAATCAAAACCCAAGCAACGTTATTATGCCGAAATCTTGTCAAAACATATCCAACTGCCTTTGCCTATTCTGGGCAAAGCGCAGCATGCCCGCATACATCCACAACAAAAGCAACAACAACAGAAAAAAGACTTCCTTTCTCGAAAGCTTCTCGAAAGGATAGGGGAAGCACATATAAATCGCCTAAGCCTAAGCGTACTAGGTTCAGACACTCATGCTTCAAGAGGTATGTTCTGTCTTCGTAGTTATTTATTCCAGTTTGTAAATTATATATATATATATATATATATATATATATATATATATATATATATATAATTATGGATATGCAAATATTATTATTATCAGAAATTGGGGTGTCTACACCTGTAAATATTATTAATAGTTGGTTTTCTTGTTTTTTATTTTTATATTTGTAACGTAAAAAAGGTTTTTCCTGTTTAGTTAGTTTTTATATAATGTAAATAGTTGTTATTTATTTTTCCTTTAAAAGTGTATTATTTTTAATTGTAAAGTAATATAAAATAATGTACAGAAATAGTTTATTCTATTATTATTGTTGTATAGTTAAATAAATGTAGATCTTATTTTATTTTCCTTTATATGTATGTACAAATATCTTCTAGACTAAAATATGTACATAATAAAATAAGCATATTGGCAAACTCATTATGAGACCAAAAGGGTGAGTTGTGTGCCTAACCCCTTTCCAACTAGTAGCTTATCCCCCGAATCCATATTTTTTGTGTTTTTTAGTTTTTCTCTATTTAACCTTAAAACAGATGTGACGACTCTCTATACATCTTTTTAAGAGTCCACAACGACGCCGAACGTATTCCACGTGCTTAAGTATTGAAGCCACTCGCATCTCACGCAAGGAGGGGTCGAAACGCGATTCTCACAGTGACGACTCTACTGGGGATGATGTTGTTTTAAAAAAACAAAAGAGGGCTAGACTCACTTTGTTTTGAGGTTTGCTAATATGTTTTTTATATGATATTCTTTAGTTTTTTTTTTGTATATAAATTTCATTATGCAAAAAATAAAAAACAAAAAAAATGTGTTTTTTCGTTTCTTTAGTCCAATGTTCTTTTTGTGTATATATTCGAATTATTTGTTTCGGTTTCTTTGTTGTCACTAGTAATTTTGCAAGAAGCTAAAAAAAGGAGAGGAAGAAGAGTGTTTCAAAACAAAAAAAAAGTTTTCAAATAATATATTCACAATACATTGCATGTTTAGTTTACATTTCCTTAAAAAAAATCATTTTTCAAAAAAAAAAAAAAAGATGACTCACACACGTGCACGAACTTAGATATTAACAAATAGTAAGTATATACTATTGAAATTAACATATATATCTTACTAGGATACACCTTGACCGGTCGGTTGTTTTTATATATTGAAATTCTCAATCAATCTTATGTGCACAAAGCAAAACAAAAAGGGAGAATTTGTTTAGACCTAAGGAGCCGAAAATCATAGGGTTGTTCGGATGGTGGTGTCCGAATAGTGCTATGATTTTCGACCCCCTATGTCCGAACAAATGCTAGGTTTTCGGAAGGCTAGGTTCGAACAGTCATATGGTTTTCGACCAGTATAGTCCGAACAAATTTGAGATTTTCGAAAGCCCTGGTCCGAACAGATATGTGCTTTTAGAAGTCCATGTCCGAACAGCATGCCTGAGTTCCTTGGTTCAGGCCTGTGGGTACCCCGGATTGCGCCCGCGCCCCGCGCTCCCTTTTCTAGGGGAATGCGACGTGCGGAGCAGACACCACGCTTTCCATTCCATCCTCCCTTGTCTAGGGAAGACGAAATTAAAAATGCGGAAAGGGTGCTGTCGAGAAACGCGTGGAATACACATCGGTCACTTTAGTGATTTTTGGTCCAATATGAGAGTTTTGGGTTTTCTGTATCTGGTTATCCCTTTTTTAGGGAATAACAGGATGCAGGAAGACATCACCTTTTTATTCACATCTTCCCTTGTTTAGGGGAAAATGGAAAGTGCAAGAAAGGATGTTGCGAGCCCCATTATGGACTTTATGAAAATTGCCTTAAGGCCTATTTTGGATTGCTATGAGTGCTTTGAGTTTTATGTATAAAGTTATCCCTTGTTTAGGGGATACTAGGATGCAGGAATACATCACCCTTTCATTCTCATTCTCCCTTGTATAGGGGAAAACATAAAATTGCAAGAAAGGATGTTGCGATTCCTTACTGTGATCCAAAATATTTTGACAGAATCGCCATCTTTATTTTAAGGAGAAAACAAAGAAAAAACCAAAAATAAACCAGAGATAAAAGAAAACGGGTTCGGAGGCTAAGTTACGAATTGGGAAGGTGCTAGGCACCCAACTCGCCTTTTCGGTCTCAAAAACAGTTTTTGGCTAAAGTATGCTTTTTGTTATATTTATCTAGCAAATAAATAAAGCATTAAAAACAAATAAATCCATGTCTACATTATTTACGGACTTGCAGCCGCTTCCTTTTAGTAATTATAAAATAAACACTTAAAGGCTCACCTTTAAGAGCGTTGGTGTGCTCGCTTTGTCCTTCCGGGAGAGGGAGTCTTTTGTTGTAGTGTGTGTGTTGCAAGGATTCGAGCAGGGTGACTACTTCCGGTTTTTCTTACAGGCAATCAAAACCAGCGAGCGAACAGCGCTGCTTTTGTCGCTATTTGTTTGTTCTTTGGAAGAAATCGCGTAGCAACCGCTTGCTTACGATGAATTCACCTTTTACTCGTGCATATCAACTTTTTGAGATTTTTGGACCGGGGGAATAGGGTGGAAACCTAGCTGGGGGGCTAAGGCTCATTTTGACCGGTTGGTTTTGTGTTTGGAGGAGATTTGACAGAGTTTCGAGGCTTTATAGGAGGGGGAACTCACTATCGCTCACTGCGTAAAACAAACGCACAGCGTTTTCACTATGTTTTTTTTTTCAGAGCGTCGATTGTGTGAATTCCTGAAGCCGGGGCCTTCTATTTATAGGCCGAAGGAGGGACACCGCTGGGATTTGTGAATTTCATCTTGTGCTTCACCAGCTTGTACCGCGTGCAATGCGTTAAGTTGGGGAGTACTATTCAAGCACCTGGCGCCGACACCAAGGATCCTTGGTGCCGCACCCATGGGGAGATGTGTCGGCGCCAGCCTCCTCTTCTTTGGACTCTTTTTGACACTTTAGCCCATGCATTTCACTGTTTTACGCATCCTGCTTTGTCTTTTGCATTTTTAAATCTTGTAACTTGACATTTGTTAAGTTTTAACAGGTCTTGATATCGCATGTCAATGTTACGTCAGGTACGAAATCGGGTGTCTGAGCCCCTCAACGATGGAGTCTACGGGTAACTCGCAGCTTACTGAGTAGACGAACATCGTTGATAAGAAATAGACTCTCCAATTTCGTGCAGTTATAATGGGGGAGAGATGCAACAGGTAGCAGTTATAATGCAAACCAAATCTCACATATCCTAGACATATTTAGTCGGTTATAGCAGGTTATCATAGTTTTTAAGCAGCTATGCAAATTATGTGCTCTAATGGTCGGATCTACCGAGGTAGGTCGCCTACGTATCCCTAATAAAAGGAATCGACCAAACGTAGTTCGGCCGTAGCCGAAACAAGCATGTCGCGATGGTCGTGCCTACCGAAATAGTCGCCACGTATCCTTATCAAAGGAATCAAACCAAACGTAGCTCCCGATGCAAACAAACAACGCTAGGTAGGATGCCAAGATCAAACATCGTGTCCTCAAGACAGGTCCTTCTTCGGAACTCGATAGTCTCTCTCTGGCCTGGGGTCTCAACCCCTTCGTGAGAAAGGCAAAACACAGATCATATCAAATGTCGTATCCTCAAAGGGTCGAAACCCTTTCACGAACACGACGGCGACATTGTCTCCTCAGATGTGGTCCTTCGTCGGAGAACGATAGCCTCTCACTGCCCTGGTCTCACCCCTTCGTGAGAAAGGCAAAACACAAATCATATCAAATGTTGTATCTTCAAAGTGGTCAAACCCTCCGAACACGACGACGACACATCGTCTCCCTCAGATTGGTACTTCGTCAGAGAACGATAGCCTCCTCTCTGCCCGTGGTCTCACCTTCCTTCAGAAAGGAAAACACACATCAACAAATGTCGTGATCCTCAAAGGGTCGAAACCTCGGCCGAACACGACCGGCTGACACATCGCCTCCTAAGGACAAGGTCTTTCGTCAGAGAACGATAGCCTCTTCGCCCTGGTCTCCCCTTTGTGAGAAAGGTAAAACACAGATCATATTTTGATCATTCATCTCGGGGTTATGCCCCCGCGAGGAGATGATCCTATGCTACTCTTATAAAGCAGGAAAGCATCGCATCCTTAGGAACGAGGTCCTTCGCCGATCATGCATGA
>CM028379.1:13261750-13317222 GCA_013146195.2 Codonopsis lanceolata
GGGATGGAGCCCAAATTGCTTCCCCGGCAATCGCTCATGCAATATTTGCCGTAAAATGCAACTTTTCCAACGCGAGGTACAACCGCTTGCCATTTAGGAAACGGCGCGTGGCTACTAAAGGATCACATGGCGCCCAAATATGATAGAATGGCGCCCAAAATCTTTTTCTCTCTCTGCTACAAGACACTAACATTTGCCGTAAAATAAATTCAAAGACAAAGGTACACCGGTTGATGCGCTGAGAAGGAAATTAATTTCCTTCTGCGTTCCTCATTTCTCCTATAAATACAAAGCTCTCAGCTCTTCATTCGACACACCTTTCCTTCGATAAAATTCTCCACATCGCCGTTACGCCGAGAAATTAGAAAGCGAGATAGTGAGAGATCACCTCCAAAGCCTCGAAACCCGCCAAACTTCCTCCAAACACAAAACCAACCGATAGAAGTGTACCTTAGCCCCCCAGCCTAGGTATCCACCCTTTTTCCCGGTCCAAAATCGTGGAAAGAGCAGCTTGCTCTGCCCGATTTAAAAGGCCAAATCAGCCGAAAGAAGTTTATTCCGCGTAAATAAGCCGATTTCAGCCTACCTCAAGCCAACAAACAACCAAAACAAAGTTACGTTACTGCGCCCAAATCCCAAGGCCGAAAAGTAACTTTCGGCCACGCCGCCCAAATTCACCCACACACACACACAACAACACAACAACAACAACAACAACAAAAAAAGACTCTCTCCCCGAGGGACAGAGCGAGCACACCCCTACGATGTCGCCTCGTAAGTTTTTATTTTTAAAGTCTTTCATTTTGTAAAAGTATTATTTCCCATCCGGCCCAATGTAGCCATATAAGCAGTTGTGCTAAGCCCGATTTAGTTAGGAAAATTTAAGTCGTTGTTTAGTTAAATATTTTCTAAGATTTGTAATAGTTTTATTTATTCATTACTTTATTTGTAAGAGTATTATTTATCCGGTCCAATGTAAATATATAAGCAATTGTGCTGCCGTGAAATAGTTATTATGGTAATTTTTAACCCAAAATGGAACCGGACCAACCGCCAAAAATGGACCGACCAATTTTATTGGTCCTGGATCCAATTCTTATAGAACCGAAATTTCCACGGTTCCTTAAACCAAAAACGCTGTTATTTACAATGTATTTATTATTTTTTTATTTATTCTATATAATATATTATTAATATATATATATATATATATATATATATATATATATATATATATTAATATATATATTGATAAGAAGATAATAAAAGTCTTACAACCTAGAAAATATATAATAATGATTCAATATTCAACCAAGTTTCCTTATTTCTAAAGAGAAAATAGGAGGGAAAACATTGTTCTTCCTCTATTATTTAATTTCATGCCTCTTTTGTGATTCCAAACAATGAAGGATCGTAAATTAATTAAATTAATATATCGGAGAGGAAGAAGCAATAAATTTCCTTACAACTTTCTTTTTCATTTCTCTTTATTAATTTGGAAGTAAGATTTTTACCTTAGTTTATTTTCACAAACAAACGAACCCAACAAAATATTGTATGAAGGAAGAACGGATTGTTTTTTAGAAAATCTAATTATCCTCTTGATCAAAGAAATATTGGTCCTGCTCGTTCTCGTGACGCCTTACTCGACCGACCAAATGTATTGGGTTGGTCCTGATTCTATATTTTTAAGAACCGACTATTGGTCCGTCCCTGTTCTCTCAGCTTTTTTCAAAAAGTATGACCCAGGACCAAGCTCACCCCACTAAATGTAGCCGTTATAATGACAAAATATTTTCAAGTATATTTGTAATTGTTTGTAAAAAGAGCTTGCAAGTCCAGTAAATAATATAGATGTAATGGATGTATTTGTAGGCAGTAATGCTTTATTTATCTGTTTAAATAAATATAACAAAAAGCATACTTTAGCCAAAAACCGTTTTGAGACCGAAAGGGCGAGTTGGGTGCCTAGCACCTTCCCAACTCGTAACTTAGCCTCCGAACCCGTTTTCTTCATCTCTGGTTTTCTTTTTCTGGTTTTGCTTTATTTATTGCCTTAAAATAAAGATGGCGACTCTAAAAACATTTTGGATCCAGGGGCCTCGCAACATCTTTCTTTGCACTTTCAATGCTTCTCCCCTAAAAAAAGGAGAATGAGAATGGAAAGGTGATGTATTCCTATGTCCCGATATCCCCTAAACAAGGGATAACTTGACGTAGAAAACCCAAAGCACTCATAGTGATCCGAAATAGGCCATAAGGCTATTTTCATAAAATCCATAGTGGGGGCGCTGCAACATCTTTCTTTGCACTTTCACGTTCTCCCCTAAACAAGGGAGGATGAGAATGGAAAGGTGATGTTTTCCTATATCCTGGTATCCCCTAAAAAAGGGATAACTTGACATAGAAAATCCAAAGCTCCCATATTGGATCAAAAATCCACTAAAGGCAACCGAGGCGCATTCCAACGCTTATTCGACAAAGACTCCTCCCGCACTTTTGATTTCGTCCTCCCCTAGACAAGGGAGGGTGGAACGGGAGCAGTGGATGTCACCGCATCCGCACGGACGCGCACCCCTATCCAAGGGGCGCTGGGGCGCGGAGCACCTTCATCCCTGAACCCACAAAGGGCGACTGGCTGGGAGATCGCTTTTATTTTAATGAATAAAAATGGAGGGCTAGACTCATTAACCAAAACTTTTTTTTTTCTTTTGTTTCTAGCTAAAGTATGCTTGTTATATTAATTTAAACAGTCTAATATTGCGTTCCTTTAACATCCGTGTCTATATTTGTGGATATGATCCTCCATCTTGCAGCAGTTTCATTTCAAACACTGTTACGGATATACTTGAAAATATTCGTATTTTTCAAAAAAAAAAAAAAATATATATATATATATATATATATATATATATGATATATATGTAATGTTTCTTTTTATTTCCGGGCAGCACAACAAAAGGGCCGGGGCTTTATTTTTCAAAATCTTTTCATTTTCGGCCTTATATTATTATTTCCTCGCTTTTATTTTCATTCTGCAAAATATATATATATGCATTCATTCTCGTATTTTATTTTGGGGATTAGGACTCATTTTTAATAAGAAATAGATAGATTCCCCGCTTTTCTTTCTATTTCTTGATGGTATGCTTGCTTGCTCGCGCTTAAGCTAAAAAGCCGAGAAAATCATACACAACAAAGAAGACATGACTATATCTGTTTTATTTTCTATTTCTATATCTAAAAAAAAACTTTTTTTTCTTTTTAGATACCGCACACACGCACATGCATATAAATATATTCCGAACTGCTACCCTACACCATAGCCAGCCTACCCCCTGCATGAGCCAACGTTAGACTGCATATAGATTTTCAGGACACTTCAAAGACCGACCGGTTTTTGCATTTTAAATTGTGGGTCAGCCCCGGTCAAGCAAGTCAAAAAAAATGTGCAAGTCAAAAAAAATGTGCGCAAGTCAAAAAAAAGTGCGCAAGTCAAAAAAAATATAATACATCGGGCTGACTTATTATTTTCAAATGCTCGACCTAGATCATTTCGAATGGTGGATCCCTGAAAGAGTATAGGCCCTTCGCCTCGATCATCCGATCTCTGGGAGTCGAAAGGCAGGTGGAATACGTTGGTCCTATACTCTGGAGAAAGAATCCATTGTTCCAGGAAAGTCCTGAGACTGTCAAAATTAAGCAGGTGCTTATCCGGTCAATTTGTAGGGAAAATAATAAATAATAAAATATACTAATAAAGGCACGCTGTACTCCAAGCCCAGAAAAGCCTTCAAATTTTCGATACCTCCAAACCCATTTTCCTTAAACCCGCCCGAATTTGGAAAGGCGAGACAAGATCGCCGATTGATACGGAATCAAGTGTAAATCGATCGAGGGTATCGTAAAACGATCGATAAAGGCGTAAACGCGTAGGGTACGAATCCAAGCAAGATGGCAAAGAAAAGATAAACAAGCTATGGCAGGGCTAGCGATATCGGAATGCCGAGAACCGTAAAGGGAAACTCCTGTATGCACCTCCTCCGGGCTTGAAGCTTGGCTAAGAAAGGAACTGGATGCTCATGCAGAAAGAATAACAAATCAGGTGGTAATTAATCTCCTGGCAGGTTTTTCAGAAACTCTCGCCACTTTTTCCCAAAAAACCAAAATCCCAAAATATGACCCTAATACTTCCCATTCTCCTGAAATAAATTCCCCTGATACCGCAGAAAATATCCTTTTCCAAGCCACCAGAAAGCTACCCAGTGCCAGCCACCAACCAAATGATGACCTCCTTGCCAAAGGTAATATGATTTCAAGCGCCCATGATTCTAACCCATATTCTCCAGAAATCAGCTCTGATCCCCTCACCTGAATTCCTGCTATTACAGCCAAAGGAATTACCCTCCTCTTAATCCCTCAAATGCCTATCCTCAACAAATAACCCCAGGGACTTTAAAGGAAGTCGTTTGTATACCAGAAAAAGAATCCCTATTGGGCCCAGGTCCAGGCAACCCCATTCCAGTACAATATTATCCAAGAAAGAAAATCCCACTCAGTTGCTTGACCAAAACCCCATCTGGCCACTTACCCAAGCCAAAAAGCCGAAAAGAAACAATGTCAAAGCATTATGATGACCTACCCGTCCCAAGATCTGAAATACTCCAAATACTGTGGGCCCATGGGATACTAAAGCCCATTGATAATTACCGACCACCCAAACCATTGCCTGCTTATTGGAATCATGCCTAGTATTGTGAGTATCATCAAAGCAAGGGTCATCTTATCGACAAGTGCCATACACTCAAAGAGGCAATTCAGATCTCATTGATAACGAGGTAATTATAAAGGCAGTGCACAAATTTTTTGAAATGATCAAGCCAAGGAGGTCTAAAAGGGGCAAGTTAGTTAATTAGCCATGAATAAAGGTGTTGTAAAGATATGCCGATCAATAAAGGAGTTTCTAAATAAATGTTTGGAGGAGACAACTTCTTGGTATGATAGACTGAGGCACTAAATATGCAAACTCCCCGATGAGTTCGAGCTTCACCGCTAAGCCTCCGCACTGGTATGTTACGACCGCCCACTCTTGACTCGAACCGGTAGACCGCCGGATATACCATCCCCCTTCCTTCTCCTAGCTTTACGGATTGGTCATCTACCGATCCGCTCCCTAATAATGAGGATCTCAAACCCCTGTGTCCTCAATAATGTAATAAGCCCCGCGCTTTGCTATTAATGATAATATGAATGTCTTTGCTTATTCCTTAGTTGCACCTACATTAAAAGATACATTAAATAATCATAATAATGAGTCATTTAATGAAATGGACCCAAAAGATAAAAAATATTTGCTTGAGCTTGTAAAGTCACTTGAGCAACAGAACAACATCACTCAAGCAGTGAAGACTTGTCAATCATCAATCTGGGCCGAACAATCAAGTCAAAGAAATCAAAATCGGCAACTACCCGCAAGGCTCGAAGGGTAGCACTCATCGACCTCCTCAAAGAGTTCGTAGATATCTTTGCCCGGTCCTATGAAGATATGCCGGGGCTAGATCCACCATAGTCGAACACCGGATCCCTATCTATCCGATGCTCGGCCAATCGCTGAAGCTCCGCCGAATCAAACCGTAATGGTCACCGCAAGTCAAAGAAGAAATTATGAAGCAGCCTCCATGTCAACTTCATTCGGGTGGTTGAATACCCGATCCGGCCGTCCAACATAGTGATCGCTCCCAAGCCCAACGGAAGGTTCGAATCGACTTCCGCGACCTCAACAAAGCGCCGCCCAAAGATGATTTCCCGCTACCCAACATTGATATTGTGGTAGATGCCGTTGCCGCTCACAAATCGATCCTTCGACGGCATGCTCGGCTACAATCAAATTAAAATGGCAAAGAAGACCAAGAGAAGACTTCATTCACCACTCCTTGGGGTACCTATCGCTATATTGTCATGCCATTTGGGCTCAAAATGCCGGGCTACTTATCAAAGGGTGCCACCACTCTCTTCCACGACATGATCCACAAGGAGATCGAGGTCTACGCCGCGACATGACGACATGCCAATCGTCATTATCGAGATCTTCTTCTTCGAAAGACTCGTAAAGCATCGATGAAACTCAACCCCACCAAATGCACATTTGGGGTCACCAAAGGCAAGGTCTGGGATTCTTAGTGACCGAGCAAGGCATTGAGATCGAGCCAAAGATCAAAGCTATCATAGAGATGCCCACCAAAAACTCCAACAAGTCAAAGGCTTCCTAGGCCGACTACAAGATATCGCCCGCTTCATCGACGACTCACCACCACATGTGGCCCCTCTTCAAGCTCCTAAAGAAAAATACCGACCAAGTGCTGGGACGAGAAATGCCGGCTAGCCTTCGAAAAAATAAAAGCCTACCTCACCAATCCCCTGTGCTAGCCCCACCCATACACATAAACCTCTCCTCATATACTTAACCGTCACGGACACGTCGTGGGAGCCATGCTTGCCCAAGAAAAGAAAGACTCCTACATCGAAAACGCCATATACTTCATCGGTAGGAAGTCGCAAGGAAGCGAGCCGAATTATTCTTGGAGAAAAGTTGTCTTTGGCCTAGTCCGACAACCCAAAGGCTCAAAACATATCTAGGACGATCCATCAAGCTCATATCCGTGATGGACCCTATAAAATATATCTTCGGCAAACCATCACTTTCCACCGACCGGCTAAGTGGGCTTTCCTTCTCAACGAGTTTGACATAACATATGTCACGCTCAAATCTATCAAAGGCGCGAATCGCAGATCACTTAGCCGATCTACCTCGAAACCGAAGATGCTATCGAGCCCGGCTTCCCTGACGAAGGTGTCTTGGAAATCACCGACCACGACACCTGGCGCAGATGTTCTTTGACGGAGCCGCAAACAAAAGAGGCTTTGGCATAGGAATCCTTACTCATTGACCCGGCAGATTCTCACACTCCACTGGCCCTAAGATTGGAGTTTGAGTGCTCCAACAACACCACCGAATACGAAGCTTGTATTGCCGGCCTGGAAGAGGCTCTCCAAAGGAAGGCCAAAAATCTCGAAGTCTTTGGAGACTCTGCCTTGATCATAAACCAAGTCGAAGGGAAGTGGAAAACCCAAGATCCCCTGCAACTTTATCATGCCAAATTAACAGCACTTGCCGCTCGGTTTGATTCCATCTCATTCCACTACTTGCCGCGACGGAAATCAATTTGCCGATGCATTGGCCACTCTAGCATCACTAGTCCAAATTCCCGCAAATACAAGTCCAACCCTTTGTGGTCGGGAAGAAAGTCACGCCATATTGCTTCAAAATTAATGCACGAGGCGATCACGAGCCAGGTACATTGACATCCAAAATCTGCTTCAAAAAGGAATCTATCCCCCTGGCCTAGACAAAAGAGGGAGAATTTCCCTGCGAAGATGGGCATCGCAATTCGTATTCAGCGGTGGCAGCTTATATAAAAGGCACTACCAAGGCCTAAATCTCTTATGCGTCGACCAGGCCAAAGCCGAACAAATTATGGACCAACTCCACGGTGGTACCTGTGGACCCCACATGAACGGCCACATGCTATCCAAGAAAGTTATCCGGCAAGGGTACTATTGGAGCTCGCTTGAAACCGACTGCATTCGGTGGGTGCGACACTGCGACAAGTGCCAACGTTTTGCAAATCTGCAGCACGTGCCCCCGCACATCCTATACAACTCCACAGCCCCCTGGCCCTTCTCAACATGGGGTATCGATGTCATAGGCCAAATTCACCCGAAGGGATCCAATGGCCATGAATACGTTCTAGTAGCCGTCGACTACTTTACAAAGTGGGTGGAAGCCTCTTCCTACAAGATCTTAAATGCCAGAAAGGTGTCCGAATTTATCCGGGCCAATATCATATACCGCTATGGGGTGCCTTTCGAAATCATCTCCGACAACGGCTCTCATTTTGAAGGGGACGTGAATCGTCTTCTCGACGAATTCAAAATTCAAAGACACAAATCTTCCCCCTACCGGCCACAAGCAAATGGTGCCGTTGAAGCAGCCAACAAAACCCTCGAGAACATCATCAGAAAAATGGCTGACACAGGAAGAGCGGCGGAAAAGCTACCGCTAGCCCTGGGGCTATCGCACCTCGTCAGTACACCCACCGGGGCTACCCCTACTCTCTGGCATGGAGGCGTCCTATTGAAGTTGAAATACCATCATTAAGAGTAATGATGGAATCTGACATAGCAGAAGTCGACTGGGTCAAAGGGCGATTTGAAGAATTAGCCCTGATCGATGAACGGCGGTTACTAGCCCTCGAGCACACTCGAGCCTATCAAAGACGCATAGCCCGAGCATTCAACAAAAAAGTCAAAGGCCGCGACATCCAGGTCGGAGATCTGGTGCTTCGAGAAAAGCCCCCTAGTTATGTTGATACTAGGGGAAAATGGAAATCTCCGTGGATGGGACCGTACATTGTCAAAGAGATCCGGTCAGGAGGTGCCGTGCTCCTTACAAACCAGGAAGGAGAGGACCTTGTTCAGCCCTTCAACCTTGACAAGCTCAAAAGGTACTATGCTTGAGCCAATCTATCCGACAAAAGTGTTTCCCTCTCCAGCTCGCTAGGTTGAAAACCCGAAAGGGCGGCCTAGGCAAAAGTTAGAGCGAAAAAAAATATATAAAAAAAAAAAGGAGAAATAAGGGCTCGCTAGGTTGAAAACCCGAAAGGGCGGCCTAGGCAAAAGTTAGAGCATAAAAAAATCAGGAGAAAAAGGAGAGGGAAGACACTCTTTTGAATCCTCGGCATACTATCTCCAGTCTTTGGCATACAACGGGCTCAACTGACAAAAGAAAAAGAAAAACCACAACGGAAGCTCACATTAAAATACTTAAAATATATTACAAGGTCCTAAGGTGCAACTTAGGAATATTTATTTAAGACGTCTATATTATACATTAACTGCACTGCATATATATACATATTCCTGCCTACACCCCCACTTGTTTCCCCCAAACATTCCTTCCTTTTGCAGCTCAGCCTCCTAGCGGTCTATCCATGCCTGCGGCGTCCACCAAGCCGGGCCCATATCCCTCTTCTGCGAGGCACAGAAGAACCCCTGTTCTCAGAACCACCGGAAGTATCTTCCTCGTCATCGCCGGCATCTCCATTCTCATGGACCGTTGTGTTGCTAGGTCCAGCTCCGTTATCTCTGACACCGGTACCCCATCCAGGCTGAGGGGGACCACTCGGTTCCCAGGGATTATGCTGTTGATTGCCATCATCAGGCCTTATATCAGTGCCCCATCCATTTTGAGGGGAAGGGACAACTTCTTCCGGCTCCCAAGGATTATGCTCTTGACCTGCATTATCATGCCGAGGAACCTCATAATCAACATATCTGAAGCCAGTGCCCCATTCAGCCTCAGGGGGGGGAGCAGCCTCTGCCGTTTCCCAATTACTGGGACCTGCCTCATCTGGTCCGGGAGCCACCGGAGCACCAAGGTTATGTACTCGCCTGAAATCTTCCTGTAAGACCTGAGGAATGACCAAGCCTGAGCTCTCGATCTCTTCGCCTATCTCCATAAGGCGAGCGTCAATGCCCGTAGCTACATGGCGGCCAAACAAATTTCTCAGCCTTCGCCGAATCCTGCGGGAAGATTCCTCAGCGATCACCATTATCCAGGCCAAGTATTCAAGGGACAAGAATATGTAATCGGAGAACAAATAGGCCACCTGAAGCCTATCAAAGTCCAGACGCCACATCCGCTGAAAATCAAAAGTCAGAGTCCTGTCATTCGTCATCTCCAAAAACATCGGGCGAGTCGTGTCTGGAATAACCTGCTCCAGCCCAAACTGACGCAGTATTCTGTCAGCACTATAAAAAGAAGTTCTTCTAATGCCCAACATGACGACTTGAGCATAGCCGGCGGAGTGCAAAATAAAGTGCCGGATCTCCCAGTGGTTAATCACCCAGGATATGTCCATGGAGCCCCTCCGAAAGAAGTCCTCAGACCAGTCATAATCAGAATAGTTAACTTGGGGAAAGCGGCCTCGGAAACCATAAAGCCCCGGATCATATCTCCCCCCGAAAGGTGCAGGAGCCATCACGCACTGAAAATGCTCCTCCAGCCACATATGGATCAGAATGGGACTGCCAGTAGGGAAAAGTTCGTCGCCACCAGAAAAAGCATCAAGACCAGCCAGAGTCTCGGCTAGGATTACTGGAACGATATTCGCCCGGCGATCACGTGCCTGCAGAGCGAGATCCACCACTCGCACGTCAATAAATCCCTGATGGCCCACCAGCAGATATCTTCCCACCAGGCACAGGAAAAGAGCCGTCAGCCGGCGCCTCAAATAGTCCACGTCGTCCTCTATGAACTCTGTGAATGATCGAGGAAGAACGGTCAAATCAAAGTTCACCCCGTTATAGAAGCCCGGGGTGGCATCTCTAGTAATACGGAATAGCTCCCTAATTGCCATGTAAGGACGCCTCCGAGGCGAGGGCACGGCAATATTACGAGTGGCAGCAACTCCCAACATTGCACAAAATTCTTCAAAGGCTGGGCACATTTCATTCATCCCAAAATTAAAGAGATGATCTTGACGAGACCAGAACCTGGACGCTCCTCTCAGCATGTCCCAGTTGATCACGATATTTCTCCAGGAAAGAAGGCACCTGAAGCCAAAAATGTGATCGAACCAGTCACGCTCGTCGGCTCGGAGGGCAAGAATCCATAGGTCGAGGGCATTTTCATAGATTTCTAATTCCAGAGGTGTATGGTACGGGGCAGCCATTAGAGCAGAAATATAAAACTTTCTCTGTCAAAAAGAAGAGCAACTGAGAGGGAGAAGCTGAGAAGAAATGAAGCAGGCTGAAAGAAAATCAGACGTGAAGAATTCAGGCTCGCCGGGTCTCTTTTTATAGCAAAAATAATAAAAATCGACAAACAGGACGAACAGTGGCAAACAGTGGCCAAGAAAATCTCCCAGGAAAACCAATTTGGGCGCCACCCTCATGGAATTTGGGCATGGCGCCCAAACTGCTTATAAGCCACGCCCATTTTGCTCCTTTACTGCCTCTGAAATTCTGGTTTCTGTCCAAATCACCAATTGAAACCTTGTCTGATCACGGGAAGGCCTAGCAGCTATTAAAAAGAGTATAGATGGCCACAATTATGCCCCCTCGCACAGGAAGAGGCGGCTGCCTCTTCCTCTACCCGCAGATCGCCAGAAAAGCCCCTTTAAGCCGAAGGTGTATTCTTTTCAAATTCATTTCTAAAATGCAGCGTGCCATTACCCTTAGGAGTCGATATAGCTTTATTTTTGCATGTATTTTGAGTGTGCATTTCATTTTATCATGTCATTTAAAATTATATTGCATTTTATAACTCATGTTTGTGCAGATACTAATTACAAATAAAAAAAAGAAAAAGAAAAAAGAAAAGCTGACATGTGCAGGGAAAAGAAGCTAATAATCAAATGATGCTCTGCCTCTGCTCAAGCCACCTCCCCTGACTCGGGGGCCCAACGTGCCATCTGGTCTGCGTACCCGTCCCCTGCCCTGGGCACGACTAGATCCTACGTCCGCATCATCATCATCATCGTCACTGCGACGCCTGGTCTGCCGCATAGCGTCATTACTCCTACAAGAAAAGTCATCCATCAGACGCTGGTAGAGTTTGCTGATGCCGACGAAGCCCCGCAAGAGTCTCTTGTATGTGGACACTTTGACCTAAAAAAAAAGAGATAGAGCATCAGTCAAAAAAAAAAAAAAGATAGAGAGCATCGAAAAAAAAAGAGAAGAGCATCGAAAAAAAGAGTGAGCATCAGTCAAAAAAAAAAGGGAGTGATGAATATACCGTGCGGGCCTGATCAGGGACGCGGTACTCCTCAGGAATCTCCACATCCGGAAGAACCTCTCTTACAAGCCTACCATCTCGCCGGTATGGGAAGGATGAAAAGGCATCATCGGGCATGGAAAACTCGAGCCGTGCATCCAGAACAGAATGAGAAGACCCAGCCCAAGCACCATCAACAGATGCACGTCTCCCAATCACAGGAGGAGGAGGGGGAGGATGGAGCATCGTCCCCAAGAAATCTTCATAGGCTATGACTGGAAAGTCACTGGCAAACGTCTGATATTTGGCCAAGTACTGGAGCCGGTTTGGTATGAAGTGTGGCTCGATCACATGCGGAGGAGGTGCCACCGGGGCTATCGAGAACGGAACATGCTGACGGTTGACCCGCTCACCCATGTACAAGGAATCGCACATGATCGATACCATCAAAATCCGGCAACAACTCAACAGCAGGGTAACCTCGATCGGCCCTACCAGATTCCGCCAAGGGAACAAAGTCACCGAACCTGAGGTCGAGTTCGCCACTCTGTCCTGCAGCCTCAATGACTCAATATAATGGCCTAGGGAGTCCTTTTCTTTCCGGTTCGCATTCACAAATTTGACCAGATAAGGTGGTCCAAGAACATCACTGCGCAGTGGGCCTGGTACAAAGTCAAACACAGAGTAAGCCCACACCTGAAAAAAAAACTGAGAGGTGAAAGTCAGCAAGTCAAAAAAAATGTAAAAGAAAAAAAATATGCTGACAAAAGGAAAAAAATATACCTCCCAGGCAGGAGCAAAACCAGTCATAACCTTTGAGTCATTCCGACTCAGCCTATCCATGCAGAAATAAAGTTCAGCCAAACCCGCCTGCCCCCAGTCATAGTCAATCACATGGTCCAGCTCCCGAAGGCAGCCCAGCAGAGAGACCCTCAGGGTAGTGGATGCGTTAGCAAAAAGAGACGTGCCCAAGAAAAAGAATAAAAATGTCCGGGCAAGACGAGTCACAGCAACGCTATCTGCGGCATCAACATGCCCGGCATTCTCCAGAAGCCATTGCTTCACACTAGGAATGGTCACCTCATCAGCTGTCTTGTACTTGGGCACAAACCCCAAAAGATCCTCCACTTCATCATGACGCTCACGAAGGGTGTAATCAGGTTTCGAGATCGCCCAATCTTTGGTGGAAATACCGATAATAGCGAAAGTCGCAGGGAGTCATTGTGATTTCTCCCCAGCTGAGATGGAAAGTGTGGGTGGTATCCCACCAGAAATTCCGCAGCACGTCGAAGATGACTCTGTAACTGCGGAAGGGAGTAAAGGCCCGCATGAAGTCTCCCAAGCCCGTCTCATCTACCAGAACTTGGGCTGGCAAAGGCATTGAATGGAATATATCGGACACTCTAGCACAAGTGGCTCTGGCCTTGTCCAAAATCCCGCGTTCCTGAAAAAGAAAAGAAAATGGAGGAAAAATAAAGGTAAGTCTCTCACAAACTCTTTCTTCTTACATATTTAATACATTAGATTTTTCAAAAAAAAAAAAAAAAAAAAAAATATAATAAATAAATATGTATATTTTTGTACATTAAAAATTTGTCTTTGTACATAGAAATACATGTTATCATTTTAAGTATCATAATAATGATATACAAATATACTTTGCACATAAATATGCATGTCAGCATAAAAAGAAAAAAAAAAGAAACGAACAAGTGTATATATATACTTTGCATTTAAAAATACATGTCACATTTTTTCTTTTCACATTCATGTAAATAAATAACCATGCATTCACATCAAAACATCTCATATATATTCAGCATCACATTTACATCAAATAAAATAATACATGCATCCATTATTTGCATTATTAGTCAATAAGCTGTATTAGGAGTGCGAAAAAGAAATTTAAAATGCCATCTGCCATGGAAAAATAATATCTACTTGGCATTTCTTATATCCCTACAGCATTAGCATGCAAAGAAAATAAGTTCTTGTACACAAAATATAGCTGTTTTGTCTTGCATATATCCGAAAATGTATCCGAAAAATGTGCCCGGAAAAATTCACATTTCATTCCGAAAATTCCGTATTGTGAATATATGCCATGTAAAAATATTTTTAGATCTAAAACATGCATCATATAGCCTTAATTGCATTAACATTATAAATCATGCATAGTAGGGTCAAATAGTAACTACTAGTTCAATATGGGCATCGCAAAAATAAATTGTCCAAATTTCATGCATTATTACTAAAATTGCATCATTTTAGTCCATAAATCGCATGTATAAATATCATAAGCTGCATACATATACTCCAAAAGTCCAGAACAACACAGAAAATGAGCAGATCTGAAAAATTAACCAAATGGGTGGAAGAAAGTTATACTTACATTGGGATCAGGAAGATTCGAGATATGTTTGTACCAATCTCGCACCAGATTGCCCCAGTCATGTTTCGAATAATAATAGCCAACATGGTTCCGAACCAAAGGAGGAAGTTCTTTCTTTCTTTCCTCGCCGATTCGGTCCATTGGTGCTTTTCCTTTCCTAGATCTAGAGGAAGAAGCCATCTGCGCAGAAAAACAAAAATTTTGGCGAAAGAAAATTGAGAAAAGGAGAGAAATTGAAAAAAAAAAAAAAAAAAAAAACTTACCTCGTCGGCTATGGAAGAAGCTGAAGAGAGAAAGAATGAAGGCTTCTGCCTTCATTCCCGTAAGTGAAAGAGACAAAAGGAGGAAAAGTGAGAATTTTCACTTTTCCCCCTCCAAACAGTTCAGCATCAGCACTTAAGTCCTCCAAATTTCAAAGCTGCAAAGTGGTCCCTAAGACTTAACAGAAAGTTAACAAAAGCAATTTTGTTAACCACATTCGACGGCCTTTCACCCAAAAAGCAAGAAAAGCTCGTATCCCCAGCAAGACAGCTGCTAGACAAGCAGAAAAATCAGAAAAACTCAGCGGCAAAGGTAAGTCCCTTTTCCTTTTGAAAAAAAAAACAATCAAAGAAAAGAAAAAATGCAAAAAAAGAAAAGAACAAGAACAAAATCCCCAGCAGAGGTGAACTACGTTGGTCTGATTCCTTGAATAAGGATACGTAGGCAGCCTATTTCGGTAGGCACGACCATCACATCACAACAATTAAAAAAAAAGAGAAAACAAAAGAAGAAGAAAAAGGGGAAAGAAAGATAAAATAAATTCCCCAGCAAGAGTGGCAAAAATACCAAGATCAGCCGAATCCGAAAAGGTAAGTCAGGTACAATATTCTTACCTTGACTATTAGAATAATTTCCCTTTAAGGAAATTTTGCTTTTAAATAAAAGGAAAACTCTTTTTCAAAATGAGTTTTGATTTCAAAAAAAAAAAAAGAGGAATATTCAAAAAAACAAAAAAAGAAGAAGAGAGGAAGAAGAAAAAGAAAAATCTCTTTGACGTATTCAACGACGGATTTTGATCGGTTGGATATACGAAAATTTGAAGAAAATTCTCTTTGTCGTGTTCGATGACGCTTATCCTGATACCGAAAATTTGAAGTTTTCTTATTATGTTTGGAAATCGGAGATATCATACATGATTTTGAAAGCGCCTCTTAACGTATTTCAAAAAATATAAAACATGAAAATCTTTTCTTCGTTTGTGTTCTCGGACGGGTTTGACCCAAAAAAAGAGCACAACTTCCTCAATTGGTTGTTTGTTTCGGCTTAGGCCGAACTACGTTTGGTCTGATTCATTTTATTAAGGGATACGTAGGCAGCCTACATTAGTAGGTCTGACCATCAGAGCATTCAATCTGTATGTAAATGTATTATTTCCAGCCTACATATTGTAATTATTTACTTTATTTATTCAGTAAAGTCTCTATTTGTAAATGTATTATTTCCAGCCCCGTTCAATATCAATATGTAAGCAGTTATGCTGCCCGGGTTTTGTTAGGAAATAATAGTAAATGTAGCCGTTACTATGGTCGAATATTTTCAAGTATATTTGTAATTGTTTGTAAAAGAGTGTTGCAAGTCCGTAAATAATATAGATGTAATGGATGTATTTGTAGGCAGTTAATGCTTTATTTATTTGTTTAATAAATATAACAAAAAGCATACTTTAGCCAAAAACCGTTTTGAGACCGAAAGGGCGAGTTGGGTGCCTAGCACCTTCCCAACTCGTAACTTAGCCTCCGAACCCGTTTTTTTCATCTCTGGTTTTCTTTTTCTGGTTTTGCTTTATTTTTGCCTTAAAATAAAGATGGCGACTTTAAAAACATTTTGGATCCAGTGGGGCCTCGCAACATCTTTCTTTGCACTTTCACGTTCTCCACTAAAAAAGGGAGAATGGGAATGGAAAGGTGATGTATTCCTATGTTCTGGTATCCCCTAAACAAGGGATAACTTGACATAGAAAACCCAAAGCACTCATAGTGATCCGAAATAGGCCATAAGGCTATTTTCATAAAATCCATAGTGGGGGCGCTGCAACATCTTTCTTTGCACTTTCACGTTCTCCCCTAAACAAGAGAGGATGGGAATGGAAAGGTGATGTTTTCCTATATCCTGGTATCCCCTAAAAAATGGATAACTTGACATAGAAAATCCAAAGCTCCCATATTGGATCAAAATCCACTAAAGGCAACCGAGGCGCATTCCAAGCGCTATTCGACACTCCTCCGCACTTTTGATTTTCGTCCTCCCCTAGACAAGGGAGGGTTGAACGGGAGCAGTGGATGTCACCGCATCCGCACGGACGCGCACCCCTATCCAAGGGCGTGCGGGCGCGGGAGCTCTTCATCCCGGGAACCCACAGTTGGCCGATGTCTGAACTGAGAGAGTTTGTTGACGACATAGGCAACATCTGGGTGAGTAAGAAATAGATATTGAAGACTCCCAACCACTACCCAAAATTATGTCGGATCAGTGAGAGCAGTGCCCGACAGAAGTGTTAAGTTTGGCGAGGTGGGGAGTGGAGTAGCAATCGGGCGGGCATCTGTCATTTTCGTGCGAGCAAGGAGATTGGCAATGTACCCACGTTGTGAGAGCAGGAGACAATTGATTGTTTGATAATTTCAACACCAAGGAAATATTGAAGATCTCCAAGGTCTTTGAGTGAGAAGCGAGCAGTGAGCAAGGAGAGGAAGGTCTGGACTGCAGCGGGCTAGTTCCCAGTGATGATGATGTCATCCACATAGACAAAAAGATAGATGGTGGTGCCTCCCGTATTAAGTATGAACAACGAGGTGTCTGGCACATAATTTTTTAACCCAGAGGCTAGTAGAAATTAACACAGTCCATTGTACCATGCTCGGGGAGCCTATTTGAGACCATAGATAGCCTTGTGAAGCCGACATAAATGCTAAGGGTTGTCCTTGTCAAGAAAGCTAGGTGGTTGAGCCATGAACACCTCTTCAGATAGATTGCCTTGAAGAAAGGTATTGTTCACATCCAATTGCCGAATATCTCATTCTCGACATACGACCAACGAGAGAACAAGACGAACAGTGGTCGGTTTAACCACCGGGCTGAAGGTCTCGTGATAATGCAATGGATATTGCATCTGGTCTTGGCGATACAATGGATATTGCATCTGATTTGGCGATAATGCAATAGATATTGCATTTGGTCTTTGCGATGCAATGGATATTGCATCTGATTTCTGTGATAATACAATGGATATTGTATTTTGATGTGCGTTATTTTCACTAGGTTGTAATGAATATTGCAACTATCTTTCCGCATCGCAACTTGTTTGTTTGCTTGAGGCCGAACTACGTTTGGTCTGATTCCTGAAAAAGGGATACGTAGGCAGCCTATTTCGGTAGGTGCGACCATTAGAGCATTTAATTTGCATATCTGCTTAAAAACTACGGTAACTCGCTATAACCAACTAAATATGTTTAGGGCTACTTCATCCTAAACTGTCGCATCTATAAACTACCACATATTGCATTCCTCCCCCATTATAATTTCCACAAAATTTGGGAGTCTATTTCTTATCAACGATATTCGTTTACTTGGTAAGTTTCGGTTTACCCGTAAACTCCATCGTTGAGGGGCTTTGTAGACACCCCAATTTCATAACCCTGGTATGTAACATGACATGAAATATCAAGACCTGTTAAAAAGCTAACGAATGTCAAGTTACAGGGTCGAAAATGTAAAAAAGCAAAAGCATGATGCGTAAACAGTGAAATGCAGGGGCCTAAGTGCCAAAAAGAGAAGGAAAAAGAGGGTTGGGCGCCGCCCCCACTTCCATTATGGGTGGCGCCCAATAGTAATCAAGGCACTGTTGGAGTTTTCCTTTGGTGCAATATCTCAAGCACGCGGTACAAGCCGATGAAGCTCAGAAAGTGAAACTTAACTGCGAAGGAAAGCGTCACTCCCAACTATAAATAGAGGTCCCTGGCTTGTGAAAAATCACAGTTCACGCAGTTAAAAACACACTCGACGTGGTAAGTTCTCCCGAGAGTGCTGAGAGAATTTCTTCCTTTAACCCCGAAGCTCCGCCAAATCTTCCCCAAACACTAAAACCAACCGGCCAAAGTGAAACATAGTTGCCCTGTTAGGATTCTGCCATATTCCTCCAATCCAAAATCCCAAAAAAGAGCAGTTGCCTACCGAATCCAGACGCCAAATCAGCAAAAAGCAAGCAGTTGCTCTGCCCAATTTATGCCGTCAGCAAGCAAGCAAATAGCAAAAAAAACAAGCAGTTGTGCCACCCCGAATCCCGAGGCGAAAAGCAACTATCGAAAGCAGTCACTCTACCTAAATCCTCGCAACAACAAAACAACAACAACAAAAAAAAGACTCCCTCTCCCTGAAGAACAGAACGAACACACCCTAGAATCTAATAGAAGGAGCTTGGTACGGGATAGAACCCCCACACTTCAAGAGGTAGGCTATTTAAAGTTTATATTATAAAAAGTGCTATTTAGACTGGCTCGATGTAAGAAAAATAAGCAGTTATGCTGCCCGAAATTCTATAGAAAATAGCACTAAAAAAAGCCATTATTATGGCCAAAATTTTATAAATGTATTTGTAACACCAGAAAGGAGGCTGTTGTAAGTTTGTAATAATTTATATGCAAATATGTATACTTAATGTTTATTTCAACTGTTAAATAAATATTAAAAAAAAGCATATTTTGGCTCATATTTTGAGTCCACAATTGAAGTCAAACATATTCCATGCGCTTAAAAGGTTTTGAAACCACCCGCTCTTTCATCAGCGAGGGAAAGGTCGAAAATCGGGGCACTCACGTGCGGAGAGCCAAAAATTTTATGGTAGGGCGGCTGGTGAGCAAGGGTGGGTGTTGGTAGCCGATTTATAAGGTAGGCCCCTGTTTGGAAGACAAACGACCAGAAGGGCAGCGGAAGAGATGCACAAGAGAGGAGAGAAAGACTAGTTTTAACAATATGGCGATGACGACGTTCCGAGAACCCATTTTGTTCCGAGGTGTGAGGGGGCGAGGTGAAGTGAAAGATGCCATGGGCGGACAAGTAGGCGGCTAAGCCAGATTCCCGGGCAAGCCCCATGTGCTTGCCTCCATTGTTCAAGTAAAGAGTGACAATGATCGTTTTAAAATAGTTTTCGACCAAGGCTTTAAACTTAGGAAAGATGGTGGCGACCTCAGACTTGCATCTAAGCGGGTAAAGGCAAATATAATGAGTATAGTGGTCAACGTATAAAATCATCAATAGAGGAAAGGGGGGAGGTCCAAACATCAGTATAAATGGTTTGTGGAGGGAGAGTAGACACAATAGTATTTTGATGAAAATAAAGTTTATGACTTTTATTAGTGATAGTTCAATCAGAGCTCAAATTAAGAGAACAAGACATTGAAATGGCAAGTTGGCTTTAGGTCCAAGTCCAAAGAATTCAAGATGCTATCCATGGTTTAGATGAACTTGTGATTCAAGCTCGACAACTCAAGGAAACCAAACAAATCAAGTTCTTGCATCTAAGCTTTGATTGGTCTAGCTCAAAAACATAAGAAAGAAGGCCCAATTGAAGGCAAAATGGAGTCTCATGGTGATGGAACTCTAGCCCAAAGAAGGAGAAATTTTGCCCAAAACAAGACCAAAATTAGCCTTTTCAAAGTCAATAAAGGAGGCATCCGAATTTTCTTTTAAAACGAAAATTCCATCAAGAAGGTTGGATCCATCATCTTGGAGAATAGAGTCTTTGGCTTATCAAAAGGGTACAACTTATGAATAAGATTAGCTTATCGATGACATCATTGAACATCATTGTATTCTCCACCATATTAGTATAAATGCAAATCGTTTGTGGAGGGAGAACTTTAGACTTATAGTTTATAGTCTCCACAACTTGTGGCGTCTTTCCTAGTATCAACCAACCTTTGATGAAAATAAACTTGTTTAGAGCGATCTTGGTTAAGGTAATTTCTTTCATTTCTCTTTTGGTAGAAATTACATCAATTAGAAAGACAATCATTACAATGAAGATTATGATTGCGAGTAGTGTGTAGACACCCTAATTTCATACCTCTGGTATGTAACATGACATGAGATATCAAGACCTGTTAAAAACTAATGAATGTCAAGTTACATGATTTAAAATGCAAAAGAAAAAGCAGGATGTGCAAACAGTGAAATGCAGGGGCCAAAATGTCAAAAAGAGGCAGGAAAAAGACCTCTGGCGCCACCCATGGCCATACCAGGCGCAGCGTCCAGAGCCTTCATGGGTGGCACCCAATAGTGCTCTGTGCACTGTTGCAATTTGCCTCTGGTACAATCTCTCAAACACGCAGTACAAGCTGGTGAAGCACAGAATGATAAAACTTAAGGACGAAGGAATCCCAATCTCAGCCAATAAATAAAGAGGCTCGGCTTCAGGAATTCAGACGAAATTTTTTACACATTCTTTCACCGCGCAGTGAGTGATCGCTCTCCCGAGAGAACGTCGAGAGATTTATTCCTCTAGCTCCAAAGCTCTGCCAAATCTCCTCCAAACACAAAACCAACCGGTCAAAGTGAACCTTAGCCTCTCCGCTAGGATTCAACCTTATTCCTCTGGTCCAAAAATCCCAAAAAGAACAGTTGCCCTGCTCGAATCCAGACGCCAAATCCGTAAAAAGCAAGCAGTTGATCTGTCCGATTTCTGCCGTCAGCAAGCAAACAAAAGCAACAAAAGCAAGCAGTTGCTCCGCCTGGTTCCCGAGGCCAGAAAGCAACTTTCAGAAGCAGTTACTCTGCCTGAATCTTCGAAACAACAAAACAAATAGCAAAAAGACTCCCTCTCCCTGAAGGACAGAGCGAGCGCACCCTAAAATCTACTAGAAGCTAGTTGGTATGGGATAAAGCCCTCACGCTTCAAAAGGTAGGCTATTTAAAATTTTATTTGTAAAAAAGTGCTATTTAAGCCGGCCCGATGTAACAAATATAAACAGTTATGCTGCCCGGATTTCTATAGAAAATAACACTAAAAAGAGTCATTATTATGACCAAATATTTATAAATGTATTCATAACCCCCGAAAGGAGACTTTTGCAAGTTTGTAATAATATAGGTACAGATATATATGTTTAAATGTTTTATTTCATCTGTTAAATAAATATAAATAAAACATACTTTAGCCAAAATAACTTGTTTTGAGACCAAAAGGGCGAGTTGGGTGCCTAACACCTTCCCACCTCGTAACTTAGCCTCCGAACCCTTTTACAAAATCTGGTTACACTTGTTTTTTTTTAAATTTCTCCTTAAAATAAAGATGGCGACTCTGTTACAATATTTTGAGCCCACCATGAGGCCATGCGTATTCTGCGCGCTCTTTACTACGTTCTATTTGCACTTTTAATTTCGTTTTCCCCTAAACAAGGGAAGATGAAATGAAAAGAACGTTGTGTTTTCTGAATCTTGTTTTCCCATAAACAAGGGAGGATGCGATACGAAAAATTCGGGGCACTCGCAGTGGCGAGTCCGCTAGGGACGTCGTTTTTATTTTAAAAACGGAGGGCTAGACTCATTTTTTTTTAAAAAAGAAAGAAAGCAAGTTTTCTTTTCTTTTTGGCTAAATATGCTTATTATATTTATTCAACAGTTTAAATATCGCATTGTATATATATCTGTGCAAATAACTGTGTAACTTGCAGCAGTTTCGTTTCAAGTACCATTACGAAAAAAAAATAGAAGTCCGGGCAGGATAACAAAAAAAAGGGGGCTGGGGCTTTATTTATTATTGCTTTATTTTATCTTGCTATTATTATGTTTGTTTTATCTATTTCGTGCAAAAAAATGTGTAAATATCATTTTATTCTGTCATTTTATTTTGGGGATTAGGACCAATTTGTAATTAATAGGAATAGATAGATTCCCCATTTTTCTTTCTATTTCTTGTTCTGAATGGCCGTTATTTACTCACGTCGTCCTTTCAAGTACTTAAACTAATCAGCCGAGAAAATCCACAAAGAACAGAAAGACATGCCATTAACTGCTTTATTTATTGCTTTATATCTAAAAAAAAATACTTTATTGCTTTTTAGATACCACACACACGTGCACGCACGTAGAAATATTCTGAATTGCTACCCTACATCATGGCCAGCCTACCCCCTGCATCAGCCAACGTTAATTGCATATAGATTCTCAGGACACTTCATGGACTGATCGGTTTTTATATCTCCAAATTATTGACCAATCCCTGTTGAAAAAAAAGAAGTAAAACACTAAATGCACATGGGCTGACCAATAATTTCTTTGATATTCGACCTAGACCGTTTGAATGGTGGATCCTGGAAAGAGTATAGGCTCTTCGCCTGAGATCAGTCCAATCTTGGGGAGTCGAAAGACAGGTGGAATACGAAGGTCCTATACTCTGGAGAAAGAATCCACTATTCCAAGAATAGTCCTGAGACTATCAAAACAAAACGGGTGCTTGTCCGATCAATTGTAGGGAAAATAAATAATAATAAAAAATTACTTATAAAGGCACACTGTACTCAGAACCCAGAAAGCCTTCAGCCAAACCCCTTCTGATACCTTCAACCCCTTTTCCTTAGAAACCTGGCCCGAGTTTGGAAAGGCAGAGATAGCACCGGTCGTTTGATACGAGAAACAGACACAGAGGTCATATCAGAAAATATCAAAATCAGTTCAGACAATACAGATTTGGATAGAATGACCGCAAAAAATGAACAGTCTACAGCGGGTACTGATACAGCGACTCCCGGGTTCGCTCCTACTCCGGCCATGCAACAATGGTTAGATCGAAAGTTGGATGCACAGAATGATCGCATATTAAACCAGATGGCAAACCTCGTACAAGGACTAAGGCCCAATGGTGAGGGAACCACTCTCCATGCAACCCCTCAAAAAGCATCTACTTCTCATACTCCTCTAAACCCATACCCTCAGCCAAACACTAACCTTCCACCAACCGCCAGCACCCCAATCACCAATTTCTCACCAAATACTTATTACCAAAATTTCAACCCTTTCCTACCAAGCCCGCCATATCCTTTCCCAAACACCCATATTCCTCAAAATCCAAATGGCCTCCCATTCCCCATCACTAACCCACTCCAAAATAACCCATATATGAACCCCAGAAGCTATACCCAGCCAGGACAAGTAACGACTTATTTACCCTGCAATGATCCTAGTCGTCAAACATAAGCTGTAAATATCCCACCTCCCCAAAATCCTTACCAAATGCCACAGCAAGGAATGAACCCAGCCGTTCCCAATCCTTCCAGCATATACCAAAACCCAGCAGCACCTCCCACAAAGTCTTGAACAAAGGGGAATTTTCTACGCGGGCATTATCACTACAACCTTCAACCATACTACCCTCAAAATTCAAAATGCCCGATATAGAAAAATTCGATGGGACTGGATGTCCTATTTCCCACCTAAAATCTTATTCTACTGGCATGCAGTCAAGCGGGGCTAGTTTTGAAGCTATGATCTCCAATTTTCATCTTACTTTGATAGGGGCTGCTAAGCAATGGTTAATGTTAGCAGATGATAACACCATGTGCACTTGAGACCAAATAGCAGAAGAGTTCCTAAAGAGGTACAAAGACAATACCACCTCTGAAAATAAAAGAGATCTTGAGGCATGCACCTAAAGAGAAAAAGAAACCTTTGCATAATTTGCAGCCAGGTGGAAGAAGAAAGTTTCCCAAACACTGGACAGACCTGATCCATCTGAATCAGCCCAGTTGTTTATAAAAAACCTCCATTCAATTTATCTTGAACGTATGAGGTATCTTCCCTATGGTGATTTCAATGCCATCATGGAAATAGGAATCCACATTGATGAAGAAATACGTACAGGGTCCCTAGAAATTTATACGCCTCCAAGTTCATTCTGTTATTCTGAATCAGAAGAAGAATGTATGGAAGAAGTCAACGCTGTTGAAAGAATTCCAACTGGTAAGTACAGTAATGTGCCATGGTCATATGGGATAGATAAGTCTGCCAATTCTGTTGAGGGAAGTAGTGGTACTAGCAAAAGCTTCATAGGACCTTATAAAGGAAACAGAAGGCATTACGATGAATTATATGCCCCAATGTCCCTAATATTACAAGGTTTAATGGCACAAGGGGTCTTGAAACCAATGGAGAATTACAAACCTCCAAAACAGCTATCAGACACATGGAACCACTCTCAGTATTGCGAGTATCATCATAGCAGTGGCCACCCCACCGACAAGTGTTATATCCTCAAAAGTGTCATCTAAGATCTTATTGATGGCTAGGTCATTGAGAAGCCTCATCCCTAAAATCAGCATGATCAAATTCCATGAAGAGGTCAGCCAACCGGACTAGTTTAAGAAAAATGATGCTACTCTACCCTATATGGTCATCCCTTCATCTTCAGAAAAGAAAAGTTTTATGCCAAAAGTAGCATGCTGAACAGTGATCGAGCATCACCTGAGAAAGAACTTGAATAAGGGCAGAACGTTAGTACAAGAAATTACTGATCACTCAAGGAAGGACAAGGGAAAGCCTTTGAGACTCATCGAACCCTAGAACACCCTTTGTATACATTTCCAGAAACCCCTTTTTACCTTTGAACCTCTTCTTATCAAATAAAATTTTCAGGAAACCACTTTTTTCAAACTCAGTGTCAGTTTTCGTAGATTTTCCCATACATATCTTTTTTTTTCAATTCAGATCACCTATTTCCGATTATCCCTGGATAGGTTTTCTTCCAAGAATGATAAGTTGACTTATTTAAACACCTAAATCTACATGAGTTGATAATGAGTCATCTAGAAGATATGGACCAGCAAACTATTATGAAGACATGAAATCCAAAGCAGGCAAGTCGTCTTGATCGGAATCACCTTCGACCCATTGCGGCCGAGCTGCCAGTAGCATATTGGGGCTTCCTACCATAGACACCAAAACCCCTCCGAAAACCTGAAACCTCTTTTTAATCCACCATGTGCGAAACCCTTTACTGAAATTAATACCTTCCAAAATCCCCAATCAAACAACTATTCCCATAATCCAGCTTCCAAAACCGGGGCTGTATCGTTTTTTTATCCACGAAGAATGATTATCCCTTTGCCCCAAAAGAAGGGAGGACATTCCTCAATGGCTATTATGATGCTCCTTAAAGAAAAAAAAGAAGAGAGAGAAGATCTGAAAAAAAAGGGATCTGGAAAAAAAATAGAAAAAGAAAAGAGAGAAAGGAAAGAAAAAGAAAAACAATCTCTCTCTAAAGCAAGTTCACCATTTGTCCATCTCTCCTTTACACAAATTACTATGGGGCTTCTCGGGAAAAACAACACATATATACTTCTTCAGGTATGGATCGAAAAGCCATAGCCATAGCCAAAAGTCAAAACCAAAAAACCACCATACTCAAAACCAAAAGCCAATTATCCATCTAGAACCCACAGCCTGAAAAGCCAACCAATGATCAAATTATTGATCGTTTTTTCCCCGAAGAGACTTTCTAACCTTAAAATCAATCCATCCCCAAAAACCTAAACAGTACACCCTGAACCAGTCATGATCAACAGCTATGCTTCAATCGGTTATAATGTGATCTGAGTCGAAGATGAACTCCTTGCTAAAACACATAAAAACATCAAAAGATAAATGCCAAGTAGGGACCATAACCCACCAAACTTGGTGATACTCGGCGATAAGGAGAACTCTGAATCCTGACTCGCTTTCTTGTTCATTAGAGTCATCCTCATATACATTGCCTTTGATTCTCTATTCCAAAAAAAAAAAAAAGAAGAGAAAAGTCCACCTAGAGGCTTTCCCTCCATCCACTTCTGGGGTTATTCTCCATTTATAAAAAAACATATCGTTTGAGTATGCTAGGGGCTTTCTATCCCATCTTGAAGAATTTGTTCATCGAGTCACCCTGGGGTTTTTCCCACCAAACTCATTAGTCTTGTCCATGCAATCTCCTATCTCATTTTCCCCGAGTCATGAATTATTGATCATAACGGAAGATGCTCCGGTTAGGAAATCTTTGAAAAATTTGAGTCCCGCTAGAAGCAAACACTACAAGAAAAAGTAGTTTTAGGAACGACACTTTTTAAGTCGAATTTATCTCCCGTCCTTATTACATAGTCAATTAGGTCAGCCAGAGTTTTGGGTAGCAAATGTTTTTTTTAGTACGGGTACTCGGCGTCCTAAACAAAGTAGATGGTATATTGGGAGGATGAAATGAAAATTACCAAATTTTTCCCCCCTAATATTCCCAAAACTTTCACACCTCTTCTCTTCCCTCCTGCCCTCTCCCACTCTTCCTCCTAAATTTCTAGGGTGTTTAGGAGAAATCCAATCTAGTGGATTGAGAGTCATAAATAAACACGATTGTGCACAGGTTAGTTCTCTTTCTTTCTCGTATCTCCTTTTCGTCTTATAGTAGTTCTTTGTTTTTTCAATTTTGTTTTTAATTTGTTGTCCTTCTCATCGTCCTCTCTTTTTAGGTTTTTATTTGATCCCACTTTTAGTTGGGTAAAATGAAGAGCATCACATACACTGATTTGGGTCTTTAAAGGAGCACGCAACAACAGGTAACTTTCTCGCTTGTCTTTAGTCTATGCTAGGCTTGTGTTGATCTCCAGTGCTACTGCAATTCCTCTTTTTTACAGTCAACCCGTAATAATGTAAACAACTATAGTGGCAAATTTTTGCTTCAGCTACCTACCTCCACTCAACATCCAATCAAATTTCTGGGCTAAAAAGATCAAATGGAAATTTGTCTTGGAGTTTGAAGGTAGATTAGCTTCTGTAATTTATGTTTTGAAGACTATAAGTCACCATAATCAGGTTTGTGGATGGATTTTTCAGGAACGACAACTGTTTGATGAAATGTTGCACCAAGTTGTTGTATGTTGGAATAATATCAACTACGGTTTCTATTTTTTGGTTGGTAATTCATGGTTTATTGATTTGAAAGTTTGTTTTGATGAGATGAGAAATTACCCGGTTGAGTTGGATGACACCAAAATATTTTGGGTTTACTTTCTGCTTGTGGTGTGGGGGAGGGGAAAGCTACATTATCGTATACTTGATCCGTCCCAATTAAAAAGTCAAACTAGAAAGAAAAGGAGTATATCGTTTCATAGATTTTGCTACAAACAAGAAAAACAAAATTTGAATCTTCTCTACCACCTAAGTAGTTTTTAGAACTTCTTTTTATTTAAGATGTCACAAATGGAACTACTGATCACAAGGACTTTCTTGTGAATTACTTTGATTCTTCGTTGTTCAGGATGATCAATGAATACTTTACTTAGAATAGTAAAAAGCTAATAAAAATTCTTATGTCAGCTTTCTGTGATTGAGCTGATAAAACATGAGAATTTATTTTTATTAATTATTTTGACACATATTGTACGATGTCTCGCAGGAACATCTGTATTACACACATCCAGCAGTGCAAGACATCATGAGAGGTGGTTTGCACAAGGTTGTAGAACCTCTTCTCAAGGATACAGCTCTGCATCAAATCATCCAGTTCTTGCTTCCACCAGACAACCCAAGGGCAAGAGAAATATTGCCGCACGTGCCCGATAAGAGGTAGCTTCCATTATTTTCATTGACAAATCTTATATATCTCGCTCTTTCAATATATCACTCTATCTCACTCCTTCTCTGAATACTTTTGCGAATGAGTGTTCATAATGTTATTGGGAATTGATATTTTTATAGCCATGCCTGTTTTTCTCTGCAATTTGTTATTCTTGTCACTTGATTTAAACTAATTAAGTTTGCTAAATATGGGTAGTGACTAGTGACACGAAACATTGGTTTCGTGATTCAGGAAAATGGTTTTAAGTGATGTTATTGGGGGGATTGATTAGCAAACAACTAGAAGAAGCTCGTTAGTTATCCGAGATTCTTTTGATGTATTTTCCACAATATCTTGTAATGGTTTAGTAAGATAACGAGGCATTTCGCAATGTTTAATTTGATCACATTGTTTTGTTTTGTGCTTTTCTTGTTGTTTTCTATATATGTATGAAACTTGGCCGTTATGAATTTAAGTTGTGAAACTTGATAAAGTCACAATAAATACATCTTCGGGAAAATTTATCTAGTAAATCGACAGATATTTGTATGGAATCCAATTTGGTATAGAACTTCCTTTTTTTTCTTTTTTCCTTTGCACTTTCGAGTTTCCACTTAGCTGGATCGCTGTGGAATGGATTCTTTATGTCTGGTTGTCTCCCATTCGACGCCAATCGTGGAAAGACCGTACCCCCCTTCCCCTTATTCTATTTTTTTATGTCCCAAAGTCCCTTTTCGAAAATTAAGCTCAAACTTCAGATGGTAGTTCAACTTTAAACCTCATTTATCAAAGAACAACTTATGACATTATGTGGCATTGAGTTAATGATGATTATTTAAAGCCCTATTAGGTATCTGCAGTAATCTGGTTAATAACTCCTCTGTTTTTGAACAGTAAGCCTAAAGGTCGGAACCCCTTCATCCCTTTTGAAAGTCCCCTTTTTATTTATAGGTGCCCTGCTTGGGGAGTCCCTTTTGGCTGATCTTTTATGTCCCATTCGTGGAGAGACATTTTCAAAACATTAGCTTAAATACTTGGTATTCTAGCTTTAACCCTTGTTTTGTAGAGTTTGTTATATTTCATTTTCAAGGGCAATCATGAGTTACTTGAATGTTTGAATTTTAAAAATAAACTCTTCAAATGGGAGTTATAGTAGTTATTCCCACTATGTTTACACTTTATTGTTTGCTTTATTTATTTAGAAAGCATGACCTGTTGGATAGAATTAAACTCCGTTTTCTTTGTACATCAACAGACATTTCATGGATAAGATAAATGATCTTCGAAAGCAGATTCAAGCAGAAAGAGCTATAACAATTAAAGTAAGTTGATTGCATATTTTGATGGTCTACGTCTACCCTTGGCTTGTCTTAAATGTTGGTATAATTTGTTACAGATATAGTCTTGGATGTTTCTTTGTTTCATTGATTGTTGTGATTTTTGATTTTATATGGGTAGTTTAGAATCTGCAAATTATTTATAAGGTCTCCTGTCATCCTTTTGGGGAAGGTTAAATTATGAAGGGTTCCTGCTACTCATGCCCATGTTCTTTGACCTCTTCTCATTCAATGGCCCTTCTCTAAGCAAATAAGTAAGGTACTAGACATTGTGATGAAACATATATATACACCATGAGTGTTGGACCTGTTATCAAGGTAACCGTCTTCATTTATGCTACTACTTTTGTTAGTAGAACAATGTTATTATACTTGCAACCATAGTTAGAAAACAATAAAAAGACCCCTTTTGGTATTTTTGGGCCTTCTACTTATCTTGAACTTACATTATAGAATATAGAAGGCTTTATAGGAGCTAGGAGTTTCCTATATTATATATAGCTTGATTGATTTTGAGCTTTACAAGGCACCAAACCTGGATCCTACGGATAGAATTTACTTTCACTGAGCTAAAGTAAATGAGTTAGGAGTACTCTTGAAATTTGAAGAGCAATTATATGCATATCAATTATAGATATTCATTATTTCTCAAAGATTTCATTCTAGATAGTTATCAGTTATACCTACAATCTATCTATCCTTTTGGGATAATCAGTAGCTTATTTGCATCAATTAGTAACACATTAGCTTATTTCCATCAGTTAGTAACACAGTAGCTTATTTGCATCAGATAGTAACATAGTGCATGATAAATTGACCCAGTATAGATTCATAACCAAAAGCACCACCATTTGAGTTGGATTAACTATCACAAGCTTTTCAAAGTACAAGAGCACTTTCTGCTAATTGTGCACTATAATTACATAGAACTATACGAAGCACCAACATTACATAGAACTATATGAATTGGATTAACTATCACAAGCTTTATCAAATTCATTATTGTGGATCTTTTTGTGATCTGTGCAATTAGGTCAAGCTTTTAGTAGCGGGAAGGGACTTCAAGCTGACTCTCATTGATAGATGCTCTTGTTATTATGCTGGAACCAGGTTTGAATACTTCTGACGTGTCTAATTTCTTTCAGTTATTATTATTTGTTCCTTTTTTCTAAGATAATTATAGAATTAATCAAGCATCTTGTTGTGAGGATCCCTTTTTAGTTTTCTATATAATGACACATTATTGTGTTTGTACATGTAAGAGATCAGGAAACACTGACGAGGATCGCATACGATCATCTCTCAGATTTTAACCGTACTTACACTACATGATGCTTCGTTCTTTCTAAAGTCTCTACATTGATGGTCAATCAGGTGTTGCATAATACTTTAGAGAGAGAGAGAGAGAGAGAGAGAGAGAGCGAGAGATAGGCTTTATGATGAATTTCCAAATGCATGACATTTTCATAGAGTGCAGGAAATCCCCAGCTTTGAGCCCTCTTTCTTCCTTAATGCTTAGCATGTCTCTTTTTCCTTTGTCTGGTATAGATATCTGAAACGAGGGGTGGATGAGAGAGGCCGTGTAGCCAATGATGTTGAGACAAAACAGATTGTGTTTGAAGATGTTCCTGAAGAATGCCCTGTGCAAATAAGTTCTGTTGTGCAAAACTGAGGCTCAATACCCCTGTTCTTGTCGCAGGAAACTTCAAGATTGAATATTAAACATAATATAATTTGTAAGCAAAGCCCAATCAGCTGTTTGATTCAATAATAACTCATATTGTTTGATGAGTCTCTTTTTTGTATTTTGTGTCAAAGAAGGACCACAAATATGAAGCCACTAGACTTCACTTTGAGAATCTTGTCTGGAGATAGGGAAATACAATTATTATATTGAATTTGACTAAGGTAAATTTTCAATTAGCGTTTATTGATTTAAGAAATGTTGAGGTACTTGTATTTGACATTTATTAAACCTCTGACATAGCCTTTCTTTCCTTATATCTACAATGCTTTTGTTGTGAACAAACCCATGAAAAGAGACCCCAGGAATCCCTCCTTCGAGTTGAGTTTGCCAATGCTATTGAGATGATAAATAAATAATTACCCAAGGAAAGACGCTTGAAGTTCCTGCATTGGGATCTAAATAAATACTCCAGAAAGTACATTAACTTTGCCCCTGTTTATTATTACCTTTTCTGTATATGCTATGTGAATATAACTTGGTTTTTAACTTTTCTGTTTTCCAGCAAATCTATAAATGTGTTAGCACTTTTAGGCAGAGTTGGTACCTATGCACTGAACTTAACCGGTTTCTTCTATTGTCAAGTAACCCCAACTTCAAGATCCCAAGAATTATTGGATTGATCTTATCCCGAGTAAGTTCACTCTCAAGAGATCTCCCCTTCCTACATGGTAGTGATATTTGGGTGTAATAATGCACAGATATCTATGTCATTTACCATACATTTGCATGGACTGTTTAAGTAGGACAGATGTTGTTTTACTACTCTTTTCTTAATCACTAAAGTTGCCTGACTTGGTTCTTAACTTATCACAATTCAATTTTGGAAAATAGTTAAATGAAACTTTTGAATGACTTACAAATTTCAAAGATCTCATTTCTGTGATAAATTAATTAAGAAAAATAACTTTATCTTGCACAAAATAATGAAAAACAAAACTACATGGTTTACAAATTCATGATCCAGTTGCTCGAAGTATGACTACTTAAATATGTATTGATCATCATCTGTCCTAAATTACAAGGTTGTGCCTAAATATGAATGCTAACTCGTTGAACACTTGTTGATCCAAGTTCCCTATTATTCAAACATGACTTGTTTAACGAACCTGAAAATTGAGTCAAGCCTTGATTAGCTAGCTGACTTAAGTAGTCAATCCAACCCCATAATCGTGATTTTGCTTTGTCCATCAAAGCTAAATTGTATCATGATAAACAAAAAACTACTTTAATCTTAGATCGAAGAGGCAATTTCAAAGCTTGTAACAGGCAAACTCCCATATCCTTAGAAGGACATGGAAGGAAAAAAAAAGGTGAAGCATATGTTTAACTTTGTTGTATCAGGGGAAGCTTTGAAAACCCATGTATTCGGAAAGGTAGAAGGAGAAAGGTGTATGGATAAGCATGAGTTTTGTCTCATGTAATTTGCGAAGCTTTGTTGTATCAGGGGAAGCTTTGAAAACCCATGTAATTTCACTTCCAGCTCCCCCTTAGCATTATACTATTTCACCTTCATCATATCCAGCTACAATTTACTTATCCATGTAATTTGTCTTTGGAGTTTTTTTTTTCTCTTTTTAGAATTATCTTGCCCTGGGCATTTCCCTATCATGCCCTGAAGTTCAAGATAAGACTGTCCAATTCAAACGAAACTGCACCTATGCTAGATGGACTGATAAAAATAATGGTATCTACATAGGATCAACCTTTTCCATGCATGTGTAGTTATAATACTAGATAATTACTTCTTAATATGTTTTTGTTAACAGAAGAATATTATCGTAATATTTATTTTTTTCTCAGTGCAGATTTTTTTTTATTTTGGTTCTGCTGTTGATACATATCCTTGTCAAAATTCACCTCCTAAATTTCAAAAGGTACTTATTTCTTTTGAGCTTGTTTCATTAAGGTTATCCTCTGACAAGGATTAACGTATTAATTTTCAAAAGGGAAATGCACTTTTGTTTGCATGACAACCTTATATGGTACCTTGGTTTGGGTTAGGGAAACGTAGTGTTTGATTATGGATGTAGTGATGTAAAGAAGTATAAGAAATCATAATTATGTGGATCCTCGAACTCGGGCTTCAAGCCACTGTGATCTTGCCCCACAGTTAATGGCATTCTTGATTGTGTGTTCTAGGTATCCCTAAAATGAAGATCTTATTTTAAAAGTAGAATTAGCAACTTGTAATCAGGGCATATAAATACCACAATTATGTTTTCTCAAGACAACAATTATATTACCTCTTCTGGCTCATTATATACGTTTGTGTATGTTTTCTAGAGAGAAAAAAAGTGGATCCTTGACTTTTAGAGATAATAATCTGCTACCTTCTGGTTTGCTTTAGTTTTTTGCTGTCATTTACACAGAAACCGAGTTAAGGAATTGAGCACCCTTTGTTTGATTTCAGCCCATATAAGCTGGACCAGTTGTGATTACATGGAATTGCAATCGTTGTTTGCAGACTTGGTAAGATAGTTACTAGTTCATGTTCTTTCATTTCCCTGCAACTCTGACTTCTTTAATCAACTTGCTATGACATTAGTTTTCTTAGTTATGATGCCTGCTATTTTATATTACCTGCTAGATGTGATCATCCTAGAAAAGATCCTAGGACAAGTTGAATTTGAATATTTTTTATCACTCTCCCAGTTTTATTCCAATAGACAAGTTGAATTTAAATATTTCAGCTTTTTCGTAGTGCTTCATGCTCTATGGCTGTGGGTATTCTGCTCTTTCCTTACATTTGACTTGGGTACTGATGACATCAGGATGCCTCCCACAATTTTGGCAGTTGTTTGATTCATCATAGATCATTTTATTTATAGATTGCCTGTTTTTGCTCTATAGTTGTCAGTTACTAGAATTGGCCCCTAATTGTCAGGTTGAAACAATCTTTGAAATTAACTCTCTGATGGAGATATCAGATCTAGTTGGCTTCTTCCTGATTTGTTTTTACAGCTCCCACTTTATTTTGATATGTTTTTACTATTTGCAAACTACAAGGATGGGTACATCGTGCACTAGTGTTATCTTTTTTTAGAAAGGAAACAACAACTTTTATTAGTTGTTTGTTCTCAAACTTGAGTTCGGTGCAGGCCAAGAAGAGAGGAGATGAGTTACTAAGTAATAATATTGAATTGCATTTCCCTAGTGATTGTACTTGTAGAAAGTAACAAGAATTAAGAAATTACAGGATACAATATTTTAACTAAAACTGACACATGCCAGAACATATCATCACTGTGTGATAATTTGATTCACACTCTCAGAGCATTGAACGGACCATGTTCACAGAATCTCGAGAAATGTATTGTCTCAAATGTTGAAGCTTTACGTGACCACAATGTGCTCGACTCCCAGATTGGGAAACTTATAATTTGGCAGATAGCGGTGTTACGGAAATGGGCTTTGATATTTATCCTTGAGCATGTACCTAGCTAGCTAGTTATTTTCTTGTTGTACATAAGTTGATAAGACATTTTCTTATATTTTCTTGGAAAATGAAAATTATGTGATTATTTCAATTGATTGTTTTATTTCATTTATTTTTTCAGATTGCTTTTGGGAATAGCGCAAGATGTCGTTTGATGCACATTGGTCAAAAGTTATCATCAAGCCTTTGTTTTTTTTTTTTTTATGATGTACTAGTTTGTTGTTTAAACTAGTTGAGACGATATTTTTATATTTCAAGAAGTTGTTTGTAGGTTGGTTAATTAATCTTATAACTATCAACTTTATTAGCAAATTGATGTAGTGATTATCTTTTATTATTAAAGATCTCTTCTTTTACTAAAATATTTGTTTGTTGTATCGATGAAATGCTAAATTTATAATTTGTTAATAGAAACATGGATTGTACATCTTTTGGGACGGTGGAAGTCGACCTTAATAAGTTTCCCACCAATTTTTCCAACATTATCTGCCACTATTTTTAGTAATTTCCCACCAAAAGTTTTGGTGCCAAAACATTTAGGACGGCAACAATCCGTCCTTTTTGTTTTCCCACCAATAATTTAGAACCAAAAATTGTTGGCGCCAAAACATTTAGGACGGCAACAATCCGTCCCTTTTGTTTTCCCGCCAATAATTTAGAGGTTTTGAAAAGTATTAGGGCCGTCAAAAGTCGCTTCCTTGAAAATCTTTAGGGACGGCTCATCGCGTCCCTAAAACATTTAGCACCCATACTATTTAAGCCCCCATTTTTCCGTCCCTATGGCCGTCCTAAATACTATTAGGGACGGCAAATGAGCGATTCAAATACTCTCTTTTCTTGTAGTGAAAGAAAAGTTATCCTTGGACTTAGAATAAAGAGAAGGTATTTTGAAAACACATATCGACCAATAAATTTCTGCCTCGGCCTTACTGGGCAGAGACTTCTTAGTAAAGGGTCCCTCATGATTTATGCGAGCTAGTTGGATTTACTTCGGATACACTTTACCCCTACCTTCCTGTTGATGCCAGACTAGTTGTCCGCCGGTCTGTACAGAATACCAAAGGTTTGAAACTCCACTTACAAGATTAGACCATTTACTTCATCGCGCCAGTTTCCCTAAGTTCTATCAAATCTTGCTGCTTGACTGCCATGTTATCTCCTCCTATGGGCCCAGTTTTTGAAACCCTCCTTACTTGCTTTACCACAAACCATGATTTTTTTTGTTACCAAGTCAAAAGAAAAAGAAACGGGAGACCTCCATTTATTCATTAAGAAACCCCATCAGATACCAGAAACCAAAATATATGCATCATACCTCATGCGATTGTAACCGATGCTTCAAATGAAGCCCAACAAAGCAAGAACCTCAGGCTTCTCACCTACCAGTCAAAAAATACAGTGTGTTTATAAAAGATGAATTAATTCTCGCTTAATTTGCAATGAATATTGCATTCTAAATCAATGTCTTTCTCAAAGTGATGCAATGTATATTACATCTGGTGTTGCGGTAGTCTAAGAGTGATGTAATTAATATTGCACCAGATATTTGTTGTAGTTGCTCTGTTAGTAATGCAATGAATATTGCATCAGATCCCTGTATTTACCCTTTATGCCTACATATCACATGAAATTTACATCTAGTCTTTGTGATGAATCTCGTATGGATGCAATGGATATTGCATATGATCTTTCGTCAGCCTGTTTTTTTTTTTTTTTTTGGACGAAGCAGGGCGGCACCTGCCGAAATTTTATTAACTTTAAAAAAAATACAAATATGAGGGGGACAACCAGCCTAACCCAAGGATGGGGGGACAAAGGAGCCTTACCTCGAACCAAATACATAACAGAGAAACTATCAAAAGATAGGATAGAAACAGACAAGCTCAAATTTTACGATAATTAAAAAAACCTAAAGCATCTTGTTGAAGCGCCCGACGAACCTCTGACGGCAAATGAGAGACCAAACTAAACTCTCTGGAGGCATAACTATGAGCTGCATGGGCTAACCGATCTGCAATAGTGTTCATCTCCCGATAAATGTGATCTATACGATAGTTACCTATTAAAGATAGGCAGAGACGCAATTCATACAAAAACATCAAAGGGCAACTATGCTAACCTTTTATAGCAGAAACCACCACAAGAGAATCAGATTCGATCACTACATGCATTAACTGAAGTTTACGGCATAACAAAATTCCATCTCTTAGAGCCATGAACTCAGCCCCAGTATTGGTACCTTGGACATAGGACCTAAGAAAACCAGAAATGAAGTGGCCATTGGAATCACGAATGACGCCACCACCCGTGGCTATACCCCCAGCTGCAGACCCATCAATATTTAACTTGAAAAAAGGAGCTAAAGGAGCACACCATCGAAGCCAAATACCCTTTTTTAATTTGGGCCTGATAATGGGTAAATCAAGAAAGCGAATAATACAAATAGCCATGGGAGAAGGAAACGATTTGGGATGAAAAAGCCGCACAATATTGCTCAAACCCACCTTTATTTGATGCAAATATTGCTCAAACCCACCTATTCATTTGATGAAGAATCCATGTCTTCAAATGTCTTCGCGACATCTATTTGTCCATATGGCCCAACAAACATACATCATAATTCCGATCTGAATCGCTCCCAGTTGAGTGCGCGATGAAATTCCATTTGACCAAATCTCAAACATATGATGAATAAAAGTATACCTGTCTATCTTATTAAAAGGATGAGCAAGGCATTTCCATAAATCTCGAGCGACTTCAGACTGAAGGAATAAGTGATGGATCGACTCCCGATCATGAAATGACTTGCAGCATACACAACGAGAAACAATCGGCACATTACGCGAATGAAGGCGAAGATCCACCGGAAGCGCCCCTAACATTAATTTCCATCCAAAGGAACTGATCTTAGTCGGAATCCAAGCCCTCCAACTTTTCTTAGCCCATGGGAGTACAGCCTGTCTCTGCCTATGATGATTCCAATAAGCCTTCGAGTCAAAATTCCCAGAATTGGATAAACTGAACACAAGTTTATCTGGAATCTCCTCTTGAAAAATAACTCGGTTGATTTTATCATGATATTGAGACGGAATTAAAGGCAGAATTGAGGGGAGATGCTGGAGAGCTTGCCGAACAGAAAGATGAATATCTATAGGAAGAGGACCGACCAACCTATGACTAATCCAGTTATCATTCCAAAACGAAACCTCCCCTTTGCCCAAGACCCACCGACTAAGCTGCAGAATGTCCGATAGGTGAGAATGAACAGATTTCCAAACATGCGAAGAACAGATAGGAGCTTTAAAACCATCCAACGTTTTATACTTAGAAGCAATGAATTTAGCCCATAAACTTTCACCAAGGAGCACACTCCAAGCTAGCTTTGATTGAAGAGAATCCCGAATTTGTGTAAGAGAGCGAAGACCAAGCCCACCCTCCGATATTGGTTTGCATATATTCTGCCAAGAAACCCAATGAATCCTGCTCTCCCCCGAACTTCCCCAGAGAAAATTAGCCATCGCTCTTTCTATACGGTTAAGAACAGTCCCCAGAACTTTAATCGTAGAAAGAGCATAAATGGGAATACTACACAAGACTGATTTGAGCAGGATGATCTTGCCACCAAAAGATAACAGCCTCGATTTCCATCCTTCTATCCTTTTCAAAGTCCGACATTCCAACTCTTCAAAGTATCAACGTTTCACTCTACCACGGAACAAGGGAAGGCCCAAATATTTCATGGGCAAAGAATAATGAGTACTACCCGACCAAGCAGCTATACGCTGAATTTTAATACGAGATAGCCATGGAGAAGTATAGAAACCACTCTTTTCTAAGTTAACTAGCTGACCCGAAGACTGCTCATACATAGCAAGGAGCTTGCGGAGATGCACAATAGTTCTTTTCCCCGCATTACTGAACAAAATCATGTCATCCGCATACAAGAGATGTGAAATAATCATACTACCTCGACCATGAGAATATGGAACCATACACCCATCCAAAAAACCTATTTTGATAGCGCGAGAAAACACTTCCTGAGCAAGGACAAAAAGAAGTGGCGATAGAGGATCACCCTGCCTAACCCCGCGAGATGAATTGAAAAAAAACTGAAACTAGATCCATTAATTCTGATAGAATACCAAATATTGTTAAGCAGTCGCTCAAATAGATCACAAACCCGAGCATTGAAACCAAAAGCACAAAGAAACCGAAGAAGGAAAGACCATTCTAGGCGGTCATAGGCTTTGGACATATCAAGTTTAAAAGCAATGTTACCTCCCCGAACCTTTTTGTCTAAACGCCCAATCAACTCATGAACTAGATCAATATTTTCTTGGATAGCCCTCCCCTTAACGAAACCAGACTGCTCTTGAGAAATTATTTGAGGTAAAATCTCCGCTAAACGAGTGGCAAGAATTTTGGAAATAATTTTGCAAGTGAAGTTACAGAGACTTATAGGCCGAAAATCACCAAAAGATGTAGGAGCTGACACTTTCGGAATTAACACCATCACTGTAGCAGAAATGCCCCTAGGAAGAGTAGCACCATAAAAATAATCCTGCACCGCAACAATAACATCATTTTTAACAATGGACCAACAACCACGAAAAAAATGACCAGTAAAACCATCTGGACCCGGGGCACTGTCTGCATTAAGACTACAAAATGCATCCCAAATTTCCTCCGGCGAAGGAACCACTTCCAATCGCTGATTATCCAGATGATTTTCGTCAGCCTGTAATGATGCAATGGATATTGCACCAGATGTTTGCATACACTTTCTCTATTAGTGATGCAATGCATGTTGCATCGGATCTTGCATCAAGTTCGTGAAGATGCAATGAATATTGCATCGGATTTCGTGAGTTTTGTAGCAATGCAATGGATATTGCATCATATATTTTGCATAAGGTTTTATGGTGATGCAATGAATATTGCATCGGATATCGTGTTAGTTTTATGGTAATGCAATGGGTGTTGCATATGATTTTGTGATAATGCAATGAATATTGCATCTGATTTTGTGATAACGCAATGGATATTGCACATGGTTTTGAAGTAATGCAATGAATATTGCATCAAATATGACTTTAGGTTCCTAATGGATGCAATAGATATTGCATTTGGATCTGCAAATGGTTTCACTTTGGTTGATGCAATGAATATTGCATCTGGTCTCGCTGTGGATGATGTAATAAATATTACGTCTAAATTTGCTTCGGGGCTTGCTCGATAATGCAATGGATATTGCATCAGCTTTGATGATGGTCTTGTGGCAATGCGATGGATATCACATCTAATTTTCTGATAATGCGATGGATATCGCACTAGCGTTGCGATGCAATGGATATTGCATTTAGTATTGTGGCGATGCAATGGATATTGCATCTGTGGCACCCTAGACATTCATCGCTTGCCTTCATGCATTCATATTGTTTGTGAGCATGTTTACTTAGTCTAAATATGTTTTAGAATAATTTATAAGTCATTCATAATGCTCTTAACATGCTTAGAATCTTGTTCACATGCTTGTCGAATCGTCGGTTGAATCGCTCGTTTAGTTCTCCTTCTTTCCCTCCTTTGTTCAGATTGTTCGAGTGTTGTTTGAGGGTGTTTGTTGTTAGTTTTAGACTCATTTTTATTGAGGTTTAAAGCCTCATTAATTTGGCTAAGTGTTTGGGGGTCTTTTAGGTTGTTTTTCAAGCCATTTTGGTTCTGCCGGGCTTGCGGTCGCAAGGTGAAATGGCCTTGCCTTCGCAAGGTCTCCAAAAATTTGGGCATTGGATTTGGCTGAGGGATGCGGCCGCATGCTAGGGACCATGCGACCGCATGGTCCCCCGATGCTGTTTTCCCCTGTTTTGATGTATGTTGTAATTGTGCATTCAAATCCCTATCAAAACCCTTCCTAAACCTCACCTAAACTTCCCTAACCCTCATTACTTATAACCTAACCTTATTAACTTGTTTTAAGAGTGTTTAAGTGAGTGCATTAGTTGGATTATTAAGCCCAAATCATATTTTTAAGTGACCACATGATAGTGACACTTGTCCCACTAACTTTTCCTATGCTTAAACATCATAAATCAGATGTTTGACCTCATTTTCCCTCCCTCACTCTCCAAAAACGGGATTCCTCTTCCCCAAGGTTCCTCCATGAGTTCTTGAAGCTTCTCCCTTGGTCCTCCATGGTTCCTTCCTCCATTGCTCAAACAAACTCCATATAAGTGAAGAGCTTAAAGAGTAGAGCATTTCCAACCGAATAGTTTTCCCATTTGGTTTTTTGTGTGTAGTTTACAAGTAAGTTACTCTTCTTCTTCTTTGTTTTAGTACTCATTGATCCTAAGGAAACAAAACCTATGATTTTTGGGGTCAATGAATACACATACTTGCTTTATATGCCTTCATCTTGTGATCTTAGCATGTGAACTTAGTAGGAACATGTGTAGGATGATGTTATGATTATGAAAGATTGTTATACCCCTTCATCTTGTATATTTAGGATTATGAACATGTTAGAAGCATTGTTTATATGTGTTGCTTGAAATGGTACTATGTGAAAGTATCTAGTTAGGGCTTACTTGGTATGTTGTTATGTTGAAATGTGTTCTAGCCTTTAATTGGATTAAATGTTGTTTTTGGAACATGTTAGAAGCATTGTTTAAAGTTTGGACACCGTTTGTTTGGGTTTACTCAATTATAAGTTGAGCCTATTTATGTGCAATCAAGTTTGTTGTGAATGTTGGGTTTTAAGCAATTAATTGTCTTGACATGATTTATGGTAGAGATTTATACCCTACTTGGTCGGTCGAGTTCGCTCTTGTCGAATTCGATCCTTATTTGGTCTTGACGAGTAAATATCTACTTGCGCATCACATTGAGTCCAGCTGCATTATTTGGTTTGTTTTATACGTCAGGGTGGGACGATGCATCGCTTTCACGAATTGTGAGATTCGTGTTCGCTATGGATCGCCGCACCTGGGACCTCACACACGCCTCCATTGTGGGCCGCAGTGGGGAAGTAGCCCCTTTGCCGTATCAATACGTGCCGCATTGGCTTGCTAGTTAAATCGAGGGTTTCTCGATTAATCGATGTACTCATTCACGATCATCGGTGGCACGAAAAAGGGTTAACACAATTTATTGCAGGAGCTACGTAGCGGCCGGGCCTATATCATATCCTACTTGTATGATTTATTTTCCGCACTTACGTGAATAATGTGCTAAGTGCTATATGATGAACATGTACCATATTTGTGATAAATTGCTATGCTATGAAATGAACATGCTTTTTAGTAACTTACTAAGTCTTTATGACTTACCCTATTTATTTGTTTTGTTTTCCTTAGATCCGAGTCAAGGAGAAGGTCCTCGTTAGATTCGCCGTGTTCGAACTAGATAGCCGTAAGCTTGGAGGTTGTTCTTTTGAGACTTGTGTAGTTAGAATTTTATTTTGGCAAGGACGATGGGAAGCAAGCCACTTAGACTTGACTTGGGTTTTATGTTGTTGTATAACTTGAATATTCTAGACTTATAATCTTTTGTACGCCGACTTTTATGTCGAGCTTGTTTATATGCTATGGTTCACTACAACTTATTCCGCTTATTACTCTTTTAAAGTATTATGGTTGTTGTTGTCTCCGGCATGTTGTGGCCGTTGAGATTATTATATGCATGTGTTATAATTGTAGGAGTAGTTGTTGGGTTCCGGATGTAATGTTGCCGAAGACTTGTTTACTTTATGTTCTTTTAGGCCAGGATGTATGCGATGTTGCCACGTGAAGACTTGTGTTTATTTGGGCGGTCCGACTTGGGATTTTGCATTGGAATCCGGGTCGGGGTGCCACAGCATCTGATTTTGCGATAATGCGATGGATATCACATCTAGTGTTGCGATGCAATGGACATTGCATCTAATTTTTGCGATAATGCGATGGATATCGCATCTAGCGTTGCGATGCAATGGATATTGCATTTAGTTAGAACTGTCAAAATGGGTCGGTGGGTTGGGTCAACCCACGGGTCAAGAAAACCCACCATATAACGGTGTGGGGCGGGTTGACCCATCTAGATGACGGGTCAATAAAACACCAACCCAACCCAACATGGGTTGTGGGTCAGATGGGTCAACCCACCAATTTTTCTTACCTAAAGACTACTTCTTTTATTTTCAATTTTTCCATTGTTTTTCCACTTCCTTGTACTATACAACCACTCAAAATCAAGTAACCAACTCAAATGTTGTCGGCTAACATAAAATAAACAAACTAAAACAATTGAATCTTCATTTCAGACTTCTGCCAAACATTTTATGGGCATTCCTCTTACATGACTAAAAAAACATTGGTTGTGAAGACATGACTTCATGTAGGATGACATAGATCAGTATAATCCAAACTGACTGCTACATAATAATGTAATAAACCTTAGATTTGTTATATATAAAAAAGTAAAACAAAAAACAAAAAACAAAAAAAAAAATAAAAGAAAATGAGAGATTACATGAAGACTATTATGTAAAAATGAAAGCATATTAGACAGGTATTCTCTAAAAAAAATGTATTCTCTAAACGGGTCAGCCCGTTAAAAACCCGCCCCAACCCACTTCAACCCGTGACCCATACGTGTCCAACCCATATGACCCGTATTTTTATGGGTTGTCGATTTCCCAACCCAACCCAACCCACTATTTTAAGCAACGGTTTGGGTTGACCCAACGGTTCACCCATTTTGCTACACCTGGTGTGTTCGATGCGATGCATATTGAAATTGCAATGAATATTGCATCTGGTTTTGTGTTAATGCAATAGATATTGCATTAAGGTTTGTGGCGATGCAATGGATATTGCATCGGATTTTGCGATGATGCAATGGATATTGCATCTGGGTTTGTGGTAATGCAATGAATATTGCATTTTGATGTGCGTTATTTTCATTAGGTTGTAATTGATATTGCAATTATCTTTCCGCATCGCAGTTTGTTTGTTTGCATGAGGCTGAACTACGTTTGGTCTGATTCCTTTTATTAAGGGATACGTAGGCAGCCTATTTCGGTAGGTGCGACCATCAGAGCATATAATTATATATCTGCTTAAAAACTACGATAACCTGCTATAACCGACTAAATATGTCTAGGGTATTAGATTTGAAATGCATTATAAACTGTTGCATTATAATTGCTACCTATTGCATCTCTCCCCATTATAATTTCCACGAAATCCGGGAGTCTATTTCTTATCAACGATGTTCGTTTACTCGGTAAGCTTCAGGTTACCCGTAAACTCAATCGTCGAGGGGCTCTGTAGACACCCTAATTTCATACCTCTGGTATGTAACATGACATGAGATATCAAGACATGTTAAAAACTAACGAATGTCAAGTTATAGGGTTTAAAATGCAAAAGAAAAAACATGATGCTAAACAAGGAAATGCAGGGGGCCAAAGTGTCAAAAAGAGGCAGGAAAAAGACCCCTGGCGCCACCCATGGCCATACCAGGTGTGGTGCCCAGAGCCTTCATGGGTGGCGCCCAATAGTGCTCTGTGCACTGTTGCAGTTTGCCTCCGGTACAATCTTTCAAGCACGAGGTACAAGCCGGTGAAGCACATGATGATAAAACTTAAGGACGAAGGAATCCCAATCTCAACCTATAAATAAAAAGGCCTGGCTTCAGGAATTTAGACGAAATTTTTTACACACTCTTTCACCGCGCAGTGAGTGATCGCTCTCCCGAGAGAACACCGAGAGATTTATTCCTTTAGCTCCAAAGCTCTGCCAAATCTCCCCCAAACACAAAATCAACCGGTCAAAGTGAACCTTAGCCTCCCCGCTAGGATTCCACCTTGTTCCTCCGATCTAAAAATCTCAAAAAGAATAGTTGCCCTGCCCGAATCCAAACGCCAAATCCATAAAAAACAAGCAGTTGCTCTGCCCGATTTCCGCCGTCAACAAGCAAACAAAAGCAAGCAGTTGCTCGCTCGGTTCCGAGGCCGAAAGCAACTTTCGAAGTAGTTATTCGCCCGAATCTCCGCAACAGCAAAACAAACAACAAAAAGACTCCCTCTCCCTGAAGGACAGAGCGAGCACACCCTAAAATCTACTAGAAGCTAGTTGGTACGAGATAAAGCCCCCACGCTTCAAAAGGTAGACTATTTAAATTTTTATTTATAAAAAATGCTATTTAAGCCGGCCCGATGTAATAAATATTAGCAATTACGCTGTCCGAATTTCTATTGAAAATAGCATTAAAAAGAGTCATTATTATGACCAAATATTTATAAATGTATTTCATAACTCCCGAAAGGAGACTGTTGCAAGTTTGTAATAATATAGGTACAGATATATATTTTTAAATGTTTTATTTCATATGCTAAATAAATATAAATAAAGCATACTTTAGCCAAAATAATTTGTTTTGAGACCGAAAGGGCGAGTTGGGTGTCTAACACCTAACACCACCTCCCGTAACTCGTAACTTAGCCTCCGAACCCTATACAAAATCTGGTTAATTTGGTTTTTATTTATTTCTCCTTAAAATAAAGATGACGACTCTATTACAATATTTTGAGTCCACCATGAGGTCGGACATATTCCACACGCTTTACAACGTTCTTTTGCACTTTTAATTTTGTTTTCCACTAAATAAGGGAAGATAGAATGAAAAGAGTGTTGTGTTTTCGAATTTTGTTTTCCCTAAATAAGGGAGGATGAGATACGGAAAATCCGGGGCACTCACACAGTGTTTAATACTAAACCTAGGATAGATTGTATCTGACTTTGGACGGGGCCAGACGAATGACCAAAGCGATGATGCCAATCTTGGTAAGAGACTTTAGAGCTAACACAAGCAGAGGGGCGAGGAGAGGGAGCTGTGGTCGGCCGTTCATACACACTATCCTTAGACTGTCTGGTCAGCAGTATTCTCCTTGTCAGTAGATCCTTCACATGAAAAAAGACGGTAAGAACTAAATAGACATATTATTGGATATGCAAAATTGAGATATGTATATGAGATTAAGTTTCATGCTAGGAACAAACAAGACATTTTGTAAAGTAAAGGTGTGTGCAGGTGTGAGAAGGATAAAAGAACCAGTTTTAGAGATATGTAGGCATGTACCATCACCAATAACCATGTCATCCGCGCCCGTGTAGGTGGAGTGAATGTGGAGGTTGCCAAGGTTGTTGGTAACATGGTGAGAAGCACCACTATCAAGAAGCCAGCCCGGAGTCCCTGCGTCCGTTGTGGTCGCTAGGTGTGCCTGTGGATGCCACGTGTAGCCATTGGACGAGTTGGATGCAGCGGGCAGCGATGTTGTGGCGACCAATTGAAAGGTGGGGCAGCGAGCAACCGTGTGTCCCTGTTGGCGACATCCCTGACACTTACCAAGATAAGGTCGTTATTGGCGATGAACAGTACCCTGGGACTGAGTAAGTTGCCGAGGTTGTGTGGACAGTGACCGAGCTTGTGAGGACGATTGCCAAGCCGACGAGCTGTTGGTCCTTGGAGTAGCAGGATTGATCGAAGCAGGGTGCGAGAAGGTTGTGGGCTGAGACTGCTTCAAGAGTAGTTCTCGGTTGATGAGTTTTTCACGAAGCTCATCAAATAATATAGGAGTGTCCCGACCTTTAACCACATCCACGATGTGGCGGTAGTCATCATCCAGTCCACCGAGGATGATCTCAATGAGGTCCTCATGGTCAAGTGGTTTGCCACGAGCGGCGAGTTCATCAGCCCAACTTTTGACAGACTGCATGTAGTCATAGACCGACTGAGTGCCCTTGGATGCCCGATTGAGGTAGTCTTTAATCTGCTTGTTGTGACCGCGAGTTGGGCGAGCATAGGTGTGAGCCAGAGTTTCCTATGCTTCATGAGTAGTGGCGACCTATTGGATCATAGGAACCTGGGGAGCAGAGAGGAAACCAACAAGAGCTCCGAACAATAGTTTGTCTTACCGAATCCAGGATTGGTAGTGTGGGTTTGGGATGGAAACGTCCTTGGATGATTGAGCATCCTTGGTTACGACAGTGGGATGCGGGAATGGGTTTGAGCCGTCTACAAACTTGTAGAGGTCATAGCCAATGAGTGTGGTCTCAACTTGAAGTTTCCAAGCTATGTAGTTGGTGGATGTGAGATTGGTGATGGTGAAAGATGTTGATGAGGTCGAAGGTTTGTGTGAGATCAATAGGGTTTTTAATGGTGAGGGAGTAATATCCGTTACCATGGCGGAGAGTGGGTAGGGCGGTGATTAGAGGAAGAAGAAGAAGTTTTAGGAGCAAAGCTCTGATACAATGTAGAAACTAATAAAGTTTAGGAATTAACGACATATCCTTTCCATTTATTGAATCACCTATTTATAGGGAGAGTTACAATTAGAGTTGCATTTGGAGTAGGGTACAAGAAACCTTTACAAGGAAGGAATCATAATAAGAAAATAACTATACAAGGTAATTACTACTAACTAATAATTGCAAATAAACAAAAATAAATAATAAATATATTGTTCTCTAATATGCTAATGTGAATGTTAAATAAATTAGACGTCACATAGGATTTATACCATTTTTTAAAAGAAAAACATTTTCAATGCAAATGTGAATGAGAGCATGAACAACAATTCCACCAAATCAAACACAATTCATTAAAAAACAATAAATTAATCCACTTGATACTCATTTGATTCAAAACAAAAAAAAACCTTCCAACGGTGGCACAAACTCCAATACTTTTAAATATCCCACCATCTTTATCTTAAAAATCAGTTTGGTGTCCAAATGAAGCAAACCAAGTCTCTATTTATAGATAAAAATGTGTATTTTTTTATAAAAAATAAAAATAAAAAGATTTTTCGAATTGCTAAAATGCCAAAAAGGAATAAAAATAAAAAAAGTGGTTGTATAATTTGTTTTTGATTTGTATCATATAACCTAATCAAATTAGATACTCCTTTGATTTTTTTTATTCAACTATTGTACGAAAAGATTGGGTTTTGATTCTCATAAGAATCTCCGTTAACCATGCTCTGAGAGGTATGGATATGACGTATCGACCAAATTTGTTCATATCATGGATAACAATATCTAATTTTTCACATTCTACTCGAGGGTGTGAATACATCCTAGTTAATATATTTTTATATATAAAAAAAAACTCTTTTCATCATTGTTTCATTTTCTTTTATTTTTTGTCAAATTTCATTATAGTAGTGGAATGCATGTTACATAAGATTAAATCAACATTTCGAATAGAGTGATCCATTTCAATTGAATGCAAATGAAGAAAGAAACAACCACATATGATATGGTGTTAATTACTCACAACCACATAAAATCAACTCTACGATTGCATTGGTGATGCTGCAACACATGTCTGATCGAAGTTCATTAAATATATACTCGTCATTTCGTCTTTAAAAATGTCCTTTAGCGGTTTAAAACAAGGAAAATTTGCGGGCCGGTTAACTTTTTAAAATATTTAATCGCTACAGTACACCATTTTTATTTTCAACCAGAAAAAGTCACTTTTGGTGACAAAATGACTACGATACACTTAATGAACTGTATGCGCGTTACAATTAAACTTTATGAATCGTGGTACAACAATTTTACATGAACCAAATTTTTGAACCGCCGTACAACTTTTGAAAATGTTGTTAAAGTGCAAAAAATTAATTAATTTTCAATATTTTACAGTATAAAGTGCAAATATATTGTGATGCAACAATTTTAAGAAAAGAATCGCGATGCAAAACTATGCTAGCCTTTTGAATTTGTGAATCGCGGTGCAAAACTATGTTAGCCTTTTGAATTTGTGAAACGCGATGCAAAGATTTCTAAATCGCGGTACAACTTTTGAAAAAAAGTTGTTAAAGTGCAAAAAATTAATTAATTTTCAATAAATTACAGTATAAAGTGCAAATAAATCACGGTGCAACAACTTTAAGAAAAGAATCGCGGTGCAAAACTATGCTAGCTTTTTGAATTTGTGAATTGCGGTACAAAACTATGATAGCTTTTGATTTTGTGAATCGTGGTGCAAAGATTTATGAATCGCGGTACAACTTTTAAAAAAGTTGTTAAAGTGCAAAAAATAATTATTTTTCAATAAATTACATTATAAATTGTAAATATATTGCGGTGCAACAATTTTACACGAATCAAACTTTTGAAGCTAGCATGTGCAAAAATAATGCAATGAAATTTATGAATCGTGGTACAAAAGAATAAAGAACCAGTTTACATCATCTACTTTCTTCTTCAATCTCCTATGTCGTAAGCCTTATTTTTCCTCCTTCTTCTTCGATCCTTGTTTCGTTGCGCACAATCGTAATTTTCGAATCCAAAGTGTGTTACCGGAGCTATTAAAGAAGATGATAACATTTTGAAACAATGTTTCGAAAAATAGTCTTTTACAGTTAAAAAAAACAATAAACTTTTTGGATTATAAACTTTAAAAAAATGACCGACCAGAATTTTGTCCTAAAAACAAATATAGAGTATTGGACCTGTTAAAAATGTTATAAAAGGGACCACCCTAATTTTCACCCTTGTTATAACTTGTAAATCTTTGAGAATGCTACCCTAAAAGAGAAAATTGTAGATTGATATATTTTAGTGGATTTTTAATCAATTTGGTCTATAAATATTACTCCCTCCGTCCCTAAATAATCGTCCTAGTTGACTCGGCGCACAGTTTAAGAAAAAATAATTGACTTGATTATTTATATTGGTTTAATGTGTAGTTTTCTTTAAAGTCCATATGTATGTGGTCCATAATTAAAATAGAGTGAAAAAGTAAGGGTAAAGTGGTAAAAGTGATGTTCTAAAAAATAAGTTTCAAAGTGGATAATTATTCTTGGACGGACGAAAAAGAAAAAAAAGGACGATAATTTAGGGACGGAGGGAGTATTATTAAACTGCAAGTGCACATTTTATGAATCACGATAACAAAACACGAGTATCGTATAATATCAAATAATGTATTGTCTTATTAAATGATGTCTCAAAAATATGCTTTAGTAATTTAATACTTCCTCCGTCCCTAATTAATCGTCCTAGTTGATCCGGCGCACAGTTTAAGAAAAAACAATTGACTTGATTATTTATATTAGTTTAATGTGTAGTTTTCTTTAAAAACAATATGTTTGTGGCCCATAATTAAAGTAGGATGGAAAAGTTAGGGTAAAGTGGTAAAAGTGATGTTCTAAAAAGGTAAGTTTCAAACTGGACAATTATTTTGGGACGGACGAAAAAGGAACGGAAGACGATAATTTAGGGACAGAGGAGTAATATTTTCATTGATTAAAATGATAAAAAAATGTACCAAATTGGACTGACCCGAATTTTCCTCGTGCTTAACATGGTACGAGCCCGATTTGTCAAATCAAATGGAGAGATTATACTTGGTCGTCATATAGACGCAACAACTTTCTGGGGGACGCATTGGCTTTGGCGGGTGGTGTCACGGTTGAGTACACGTAATACTTTATTCACTAGAAACGTAAGAGCGTCCACAATGGACACCCGTAACAACACTCCAAAATCGATTTTGGAGATTTTTAACGGAACTGAAGCACACAACGGTCTCCCGATACCGCCCCCGTTCCCTATAATCTAGTAAAGGTCTCGCGACAGAACGGGAGACGCTTAGCTTGAATAGTAACCCTTCCTCCGTCTCTTCTCTCTCTTCCCAACCGTCTCCCTCATTCTCTTTCCCCTTTCTTCACTGTCTTCTCTGTATATTCTCCATCTTGATCCTCTCTCTAAACCAGTGTTCAGCAATCAGCACACTGGGACTCATACAAAGTAGAGAGAGAGAGAGAGATTATTGAGTTCCAAGTCTTCTTTCAACAGAAAGAAAAATTTGAGGTGAGATTTCCCATTCTGTTTCTGGGTTCTTCAAATGTTGTAAAAGATTTGGTTTTGGTATTGTTCAATTCGACATCTGGGCGCTACTGTTATTGGGTTTTTCTTCATTTCTTGATTGTTTTTGGTGATGGGTTTTGAGCATTTCAATTTTGGGGTTACATTTCAATATGTTGGTTTTGTGTTTGGTTTTTTAATCTGATGAGTTGTAATAAGGGCTCAATATAGTCTAATTTCTCTACTCTTACCAAATTGGATCAGTCTAATTGTTTCGTTCCAATCTACTACGAAGTAACGAACTCACATTCCTTCGCCTTGATTGGATTTATTTTTCTAAATTCGAGTTTGACCGTTCTAATTGCCCTTTTGAAATGTAATTGTTGATCTTTGCAGACGCGTTATGTGATGAAATATAGACATAGTGAAGGCAAATTGGTTCTCAAGGTCACCGATGATAAAGAGGTATGAATTGCTTCGATTTCACAAACTCAAACTCTTTATAATCACCTAAATTTGCGTGTATTATTATGCCATTTTCTAGTTGCTCAAAATTATGCTTCTTGGTCAATTCATGCTTGATCTTGTTAAGCAGAACGTCATGATAATCATGTGTAGTCCCTTTTAAGGAAAGTGAGTCGGTGAATTTCAATTGGTGGCTATGACCTTTATTCCACTCAAAGAGCCCTACTTTCGTATTTGGAATGTTACATTCTAAGAGCCTCATTTTTTTATTTTTGTTTGATAAGTACATTCTAAGAGCCTCATTATGATGTTATGACCTTACCTACACCTACATATATGAAATAAAACGAAGGTTAGTTATGCATGCATTCAATATACGACCTTTTTAAGTGGGGATTATTTGAGTGAAAAGAAAGGAGTATTTACTCTATCAGTACTGTCTAGGGGTGAATAAGATTACTCCACAGGCTCTTTGATACAAATTATTTCGATGGATGAAAAGGGGTGAAACATTTTGGGAATCGGCTCATTAATGTGAACTCAAGTGTATAATCTGTTGTCCATTCTTGATACAAATTAGTTTCTTTGTTATTTTAGTTGGATAGGAAGACTTTATGTTTTAGTATCTAGATAGATTTTCTTTTCATGCAATATTTAGGAGTCTATTCCAATTAGTCTTAGGATAATTTTGTAAAGCCTATTTAAGGCCCCCTTCTTCAATAAACACGTAGATTTTTGGTGTGAAAAACATTGAGCAAAGAACAAGTTCGTTCTTCTTCGATTTCTCTTTCAAGGTGAGTGAAGCCTAGGGAGATTAATCAAACGGCGTTCTTTACGACAAGCGAGTGAAGTTTGTCGGTGAAGCCGATCTATCCCTTCTCTATTTTCGTTTTTTTTTTAATGTTTGTGACGCTTATTCTCCATCAAGGCGAGCGCTTGCGTGGGTATAGGCTGGAATTGGGAGGTTGTTTGGCGTCTAAAACCTGTTATAGTTGGGCGTGTGATAGGGCTTGTTAAGGGAGTTAGTTTAATAATTGGTTAGCTATATTTGTAAGGGAAAATTTGTTCAAAACAAAGCTGTTTGGGGCTGAATTTATTTAATAGGTTGGAGCAGTTTTAGAGGTTGTAATCTGTCCAAATTAAGCTAGGGGTTGGGGTTGTAATTTACAAAAGAAACTTCATAATTTTGGGCAGATTGTAGGAGGGTTTTGGCGGGTTTGAGGCTGTTCAGAGAGTTTGGTTCAGCCATAGAGCAGTCCAAACAAAGCTGGAACGATTTGTGAGTCGAGCTTCGCATACGCATCAATTACCATAAGAACCGTGTGCCATAATACGAGAATCTCTTGTTTCTCTTATTTATCATCGTTAGAAATCTAGCTTTTATAATGCGAGACACACTCACATACAAAGTTAAAGCTCAAAATAGGAATGCCGCAGTTGGGTTTGGGGCCAGATAAGCAATTCCGTTGAGCAAGAGGATTTATGAATAAATCCAGGTTCTAGTCATAGCTCTAACAAAAAGTAGTTAGAAAAAAAAGGCCTTTTCAACTTCAAGAGTTGCTCAGTTACCTACTATCTTTTGTATTTGGTAGCAAAAACTTAAAATAGCATCCCTAGTTAATGTACAGCGAATAACACAACTTTCTATAGAGAAAAACTTAATGTCGAGTATCACGCTTATTGAGAAACAATGGAACAAAAAGCGACACATCATATTGGTCGTAGAAAGTGGTTAGTACTTGGAAGTTTCTCTTGCGCTCTTTACGCGATGACATGTTTGTGATGATATAAGGTCATTCAAGTGTTTTTGAATATGGGCTTATCAAGCGTTCGATTTGTGAACATTCAAAAACAAACTAAGCAAAGAAAAGAAGAAGAAGGTATATAAAAGTTCAATTATGAGACGGGTACGAGCTTTTGAGTTGAGGAACAAGTTTTATCTTTGAAACGATTTTGTTTTGGAAGCTTAGGCAGGTGTCAATATTTTGAATCACATATGTGGAACACCAAAGAAGGGTCAGATTCTATTCTATTGCTAGGCTTCGGCTTCAGAGGTGATCCACTTCTTCGTCTTAAGGAGGATTTAGTCCTGCCTATATTATAGGTTGTACTTCGAACCGTAGGTAGTTTCTATGGCCCCACCCTCCCCAGACTCTTTCATACTAATTTATGGTCATTCACGAAACAAGCGAGGCAACGACCGAGACTTGTTTGCACAAACAAAGCAAAGAAAAGAAAAAAGAAGAAGGAATAGAAAGGTGAAAATATGATTAAGAATTACAAGCTTTTGAGTTGAGGAACAAGTATTAAGTTGGCCACAAATTTTCTCTTGGAAGATTAATCAGGAGCTTAAGTGATACTTTAAATTACATATGTGGAAGTTGGAATTCTGAGTTAGTTGTAATATGGAGAATACTTGAGATTTTATGAAAGTATGCATCTGTATGTAGTATCCCAAAATCTTTCTAATTTGCAATTTGCGCGACTTAATGTCACAGATCCAATCTTGCATCTTTTATTCAAACTCTAGTTCAAGAACCAATTAGTAGCTAATTTTCTATTATAGTAAAGTAAACAAGCACATCTTTTATTTAGCACTCTGCTTCTCGAATTTTTAGTATATGTTTTGGAGATTAAGTAAACAATGTATTGGTTTTTGAGTTGTTAAGTTTTTCTTTTTCTTGTTCCATCTTTTGTCCGGTTTTTTTCAATCATGTTGAAGGCAAATTTTATGGTGTGTAGAGATATGCCCAGTGTCTTAGTTCCATTTCGCTATTTTAGGAGGTGCTACTTGAAGAGATATGCCCGATGTTTTTACTTTTTAGTAGTGTTTACAAGTGATAGCATTAATTGTATTTTTTTTAATTCACAGGTGATATTTCTACTACCTTCATGGCAAATCCTCCGTTTTGGCCTTTCGATATGCAAATAGGCAATCAATTTGAAGCATTCCATCAACAACAAATGCAGAACCTAGAGATGCTCATGCACGTTGTCAATGAAGTGAAGAATCGAGCATGAGCCCGAGCAACCTCAAGTATACCGACGCACATTTATAAGCGAGATCGTGCGAAAAGCACACGACGACCTTGTCAAAAATTATTTTGCTGATGATCCGATTTTCCCAGCACGTATGTTTCGGCGCCGATTTAGAATGCGCTTACAGTTGTTTCACAGAATTCGAGCAGACATTGAGATTGCCCAACCATATTTCCAGCAACGTTATGACTGTACCGGGAAACTGGGATTCTCATCTATCCAGAAAATGGCGGCGCTGCGGATTCTTGCATATGGGAGCCCAATTGATCGTGAGGATGAGGCCCTTGCCATTGCGAGAGACTACGGTATAGAAACCGTTCGTGATATTCTGCGAGGCAATTGTTAGCATGTACTCGAGCGGTATTTGCGAGCTCCAAATGAAAGTGACATCGCCCGACTCATGGAAGAAAATAAAATCGTGGTTTTCCGGGCATGATTGGTTCATTAGGCGCATGCAGGGAGTGGCGCAAATCGCGCTTGCGCATGGTCGGTTCAGGCCACACCGAAAGCCGACCATGATTCTTGAAGTTGTAGCATCCCAGATCTTTGGATTTGGCATGCGCTTTTTTAAGGAACATACAATGATATATCGTGCTTGATCAATCCCCAATCTTCGATGATTCATTCAACGTCAAACACCATACACCCTACGAAATAAATGGTAATGTATACTACGTGCCATACTATCTCACGGATGTATATACCCTCACCGCTACACTAATCTATTCGGACCATCAAGCGCCCTCGGGCGAAAAGGAAAAAACATTTCTTGCGCAACAACGGGAGGCTTGTAGAAAGGGCGTTGAGAGGGCATTTGGGGTTTTGCGGGCTAAATGGGCTATTACTAGGGGCCGGTAAGATTTTGGGACCAACGAACTTTAAGTAATATTATGTATTGTTGCATTATGCATAATATGATGTCGAAGATGAGCGTCAAACAAATATTGAGCGATGGAGACACATGTGGGTGAAACAATGCGGATGAACTACTTCGGCATGATCCATTGTGTTGGGTGCATTTATTAGTTCTCGAATAAATCAAGTCGAGATAGAGTGTGAACAACCAACTTAGGCTTGATTTGATCGAGCATCTTTGGAATAATTTTGGTAGACAAGGTGACCATTGATGTGTATGTGTAAGGTTTTTATGTACCAAGTGGTATGATTTATATACAATGTGAGCTTGGTAGTAGGCTGTAGCGATGAGTACCGGTTATGTAATGGTACGATGAAGATTTTTACAGGTAATTTATCCGCTTACCATAGGAGAATCGTGTCGATGATAATATACATGTTCAGTTTCATTGTAACTTTAATTCTAATGATCTACTTGATTAAGAAAGCAAGCTTATGCATTGTTTTAAATTAATTTTTTATTAATTTTGTTACCTTACGTTAGTCTATTAGATATGATCAATTTAATAAATACTTTGTATTTAAACTTTTGAAACTTAATTATATTACATTTTCTTCTTAATTTTTCTATCATTGCATGTTAGTCTAGTAGATATAATCAACAATAAATACCTTGTATTTTGTTTATGAATTGGATACATAATCTAGACCATGAATGAAGCTATATTCTAAACATAGAGCTTGCTTAGAGGACCAATGATCAAAAGAAAAACTTATTGATAATCAATAAACCAAAGTTTCTATGATGCATTGCATGAAAATCAACAAGAAGATGAAACAGAATTGTGTGCTGGCAGCTTGTGTAATCCAAAATTCATTTTCTCATACCTCAAAGCTCC
>CM028379.1:13317322-13354031 GCA_013146195.2 Codonopsis lanceolata
TTATGTTATGTCAAACTCGCTGAGAAGGAAAGCCCACTTAGCCGCCTGGCCGGAAAGTGATGGTTTGCCAAGATATATTTTATAGGGTCCATCCCGGATACGAGCTTGATGGATCGTCCCCTCAGATATGTTTTGAGCCTCGTTGTCCGCACTAGGCCAAGACAACTTTTTCCAAGGCCGAATAATTCACGCTTCCTGCGCCTTCCTACCGATGAAGTATATGCGCTTTTCAATGTAGGAGTCTTTTTCTTTGGGCAAGCATGGCTCCTACCGACGTGTCCGCGACTCGTTAAGTATACGAGGAGAGGTTTATGTGTATGGGCCGGGCTAGCACATGTGGATTGGTGAGGTAGGCTTTTATTTTTTCGGGCTAGTCGGCATTTCGGTCCTGCACTTGGTCAAGATTTTTCTTTAGGAGCTTGAAGAGGGGCCCACATGTGGTGGTGAGCGTCCGATGAAGCTACTGATATATCAGAAGTCGGCCTAGAAGCCTTTGACTGTTGGAGTTTTTGGTCAGCGTCTCTATAATAGCTTTGATCTTTGCCGCTCGATCTCAATGCCTTGCTCGGCCACTAAGAATCCTGTGATCTTGTTTCGTGACCCCAAATGTGCATTTCAGGTTGAGTTTCATCCGATGCTCGAGTCTTTCAAGAACTTTCCTGACTCTCGAGCATGAAAGCACCGCTGACAAGCCGGGCTGAATGCACGATCATGTCGCCGACGTAGACTCGATCTTTGTGGATCATATCGTGGAAGAGAGTGGTGGCGCCCCTTTGATAAGTAGCCCTGATTCTTGAGCCCAAATGGCATGACAAAGATAAGCTAGGTCCCCAAGGAGTGGTGAATGAAGTCTTCGTCTTCACGCCATTTTAATCGATTGTAGCCGAGCATGCCGCCGACGAAAGATCCGATTTAGTGAGCAGAACAAAGATCTACCACAATATCAATGTTTGGTAATGTGAAATCATTGGCGACGCTATTGAGGTCGCTGAAGTCGACGCAGACGAACCTTCCCTGCTGGCCTTGGAACACCACTATGTTGATACCAGATCGGTATTCAACCACCCGAATGAAGTTGACATGGAGCTACTTCATAATTTCTTCTTTGACTTGCGGACCATTCCGGGTTTGATTCTATGAGCTTCGGCTTGATTGGCCGAGCATCCGATAGGTAGGATCCTGTGTTCGACTATGGCCGGATCTAGCCCCGACATATCTTCATAGGACCAGTAAAGATATCTACGAACTCTTTGAGGAGGTCGATGAGTGCTACCCTTTCGAGCCTTGCAGTAGTCTTGATTTTGATTTCTTTGACTTGGTTGTTCAAATTCCGTGATTGATGATTGACAAGTCTTCACCGCCGCCGCCGAGTGATGTTGTTCCTGCTGCTCAACCGACTTTACAAGCTCAAGCAAATATTTTTTATCTTTTGGGTCCATCTCATTAAATGACTCATTATTATGATTATTTAATGTATCTTTTAATGTAGGTGCAACTAAGGAATAAGCAAAGACATTCATATTATCATTAATAGCAAACCGCATGGCTTATTACATTATCGAGGACCTGGTTTGAGATCCTCATTATGAGCGGATCGTAGATGACCAATCTGTAAAGCTAGGAGAAGGAAGGGGGATAGTATATCCGGCGGTTACCGCCTCGCAGAGTCAAGAGTGGGCCTGGCGTAACGTACCACCTCTCGCAGAGGCTTAGCAATGAGAAGCTCGAACTCATCGTGGAGTTCTCGATATTTAGTGCCTCCGCTATCATACACAAGAAGTCGTCTCCTCCAAACATTTATTTAAACTCCTTTATTGAACAACATATCTTACTAAGACCTTTATTTATGGCTAATCGGACTATCTTGCCCCTTTAGACCTCCTCGCTTGATCTGCTTCAAAAAATGTTTGTCGTAAAATACCTCGTTATCAATGACATCCCGAATTGCCTCTTTGAGTGTATGGCACTCGTCAAGAAGATGACCACGCTTTGATGATACTCACAATACTAGGCATGATTCCAATAAGGTGCAATGGTTTGGGTGGTCGGTAATTATCAATGGGCTTTAGTATCCCACGGGCCCACAAGATTTGGAGTATTTCGATCTTGGGACGGGTAGGTCATCATAATGCTTTTGACATTGTTTCTTTTCGCTTTTGGCTTGGGTAGGTGGCCAGATGGGGTTTTGGTCAAGCAACTGAGTGGAATTTTCTTTCTTGGATAATATTGTACTGGAATAGGGTTGCCTGGACCTGGGCCCAATAGGGATTCTTTTTCTGGTATACAAACGACTTCCTTTAAAGTCCCTGGGGTTATTTGTTGAGGATAAGCATTTGAGGGATTAAGATGAGGGTAATTTCTTTGGCTGTAATAGCAGGAATTCAGGTGAGGGGGATCAGAGCTGATTTCTGGAGAATACGGGTTAGAAGCATGGGCGCTTGAAATCATATTACCTTTGGCAAGGAGGTCATCATTTGGCTTGGTGGCTAGCACCGGTAGCTTTCGGTGGCTTGAAAAGGATATTTTCTAAGTATCGTGGGAATTTATTTCAGAGAATGGGAAGTATTAGGGTCATATTTTGGGATTTTTGTTTTTTGGGAAAAAGTGGCGAGAGTTTCTGAAAAACCTGCCAGGAGATTAATTACCACCTGATTTGTTATTCTTTCTGCATGAGCATCCAGTTCCTTTCTTAGCCAAGCTTCAAGCCCGGGAGGAGGTGCATACACAGGAGTTTCCCTTTCTGGTTCTCGACTGTTCCAGCTATCGCTAGCCCCTGCCATAGCTTGTTTATTTTTTGCTGCCATACTGCTTGGATTCGTTCCTTTCCGAATCAAGCTTCGCTTTATCTCGATCTGCTTTCGATACCCTCTCGATCCGATTTGCTCGCACTTGATTCCTCAGATCAATCCGGCCAAGATCGTCTCGCCTTCCAGATTCTGGCCGTTTCGGGAAAATAGGTTTGGTATCGAAGGTCAAGGCTTTTCTGGCTTGAGTACAGTACGTGTCTTTATTAGTATATTTTATTATTTTTATTTTCCCTACAAATGACCTGGATAAGCACCTCGCTTTATTTTGACAGCCTCGTGACTTTCTGAACAATGGATTCTTTCTCCGTAGTATAGGACCAACGTATTCCACCTCGCCTCGACTCCCCGAGATCGGACTGATCCTAGGCGAAGGGCCTATACTCTTTCCGGGATCCACCATTCGAAATGGTCTAGGTCGAGCATTTGAAAATAATAAGTCAGCCCCAGTGTATTTTTTTTTTTGACTTGCGCAAAAAAAATTTCTTTTGACTTGCGCACATATTTTTTTTTGACTTGCACATTTTTTTTGACTCTTGACTGGGGCTGACCCACAATTTAAAATGCAAAAACCGGTCAGTCTTTGAAGTGTCCTGGAAATCTATATGCAGTCTAACGTTGGCTCATGCAGGGGGTAGGCTGGCTATGGTGTAGGGTAGCAGTTCGGAATATATTTATATGCATGTGCGCGTGTGTGTGGTATCTAAAAAGAAAAAAGAAGTTTTTTTTTTGTTCAGATATAGAAATAGAAAATAAAACAGATATGTCATGTCTTGCTGTTGTGTGTGGATTTTCTCGGCTTTTTATCTTAAGCGCGAGCAAGCAAGCATACCATCAAGAAATAGAAAGAAAAGCGGGGAATCTATTTATTTATAAAAAATGAGTCCTAATCCCCGAAATAAAATGACAGAATGAATGCATGTATGTATATATTTTGCAGAATGAAAATAAAGCAGGAAATAATAATATAAGGCCGAAAATGAAAAGATTTTGAAAAATAAAACCCCGGCCCTTTTGTTGTGCTGCCCGGAAATAAAAAGAAACATTACATATATATCATATATATATATATATATATATATATATATATATATATATATAGATTTTTTTTTTTTGAAAAATACGAATATTTTCAAGTATATCCGTAACAGTGTTTGAAATGAAATCGCGCAAGATGGAGGATCATATCCACAAATATAGACACGGATGTTAAAGGAACGCAATATTAGATCGCTTTTAAATTAATATAACAAGCATACTTTAGCCGAAACAAAAGAAAAAAAGTTTTGGTTAATGAGTCTAGCCTCCATTTTTATTCATTAAAATAAAAACGATCTCCCCAAAGAAGTCGCCACTTTGTGGGTTCCCGGATGAAGTGATCCGCGCCCGCGCCCTTGGATGGGTGCTGTCTGCGGATGCGGTGACATCCATCGCCCTGCTCCACCCTCCCTTGTCTAGGGAGGACGAAATCAAAAGTGCGGGAGGAGTGTCTTTAATAGCGTTGGAATGCGCCTTTGGTTGCCTTTAGTGGATTTTTGATCCAATATGGGAGCTTTGGATTTTCTATGTCAAGTTATCCCTTTTTAGGGGATACCAGATATAGGAAAACATCACCTTTCCATTCTCATCCTCCCTTGTTTATGGGAGAACGTGAAAGTGCAAAGAAAGATGTTGCGCTTCCCCACTATGGATTTTATGAAAATATCCTTATGGCCTATTTCGGATCACTATGAGTGTTTTGAGTTTTCTATGTCAAGTTATCCCTTGTTTAGGGATACTGTATATAGGAATACATCACCTTTCCATTCCCATTCTCCTTTTTGGGAGAACGTGAAAGTGCAAAGAAAGATGTTGCGAGGCCCCACCGATCCAAAATGTTTTTAGAGTCGCCATCTTTATTTTAAGGCAAAAATAAAGCAAAACCGTAAAAAGAAAACCGAGAGATGAAGAAAACGGGTTCGAGGCTAAGTTACGAGTTGGGAAGGTGCTAGGCACCCAACTCGCCCTTTCGGTCTCAAACGGTTTTTGGCTAAAGTATGCTTTTGTTATATTTATTAAACAGATAAATAAAGCATTAATCGCCTACAAATACATCCATTACATCTATATTATTTACTGACTTGCAACACTCTTTACAAACAATTACAAATATACTTGAAAATATTCGACCATAGTAATCTACATTTAGTATTATTTCCTAACAAAATCCGGCAAAGATAACGCTACATATTGATATTGAACCGGATTGAAATAATACATTTACAAATAAAGACTTTATGAATAAATAAAGTAAATAATTACAAATTTATCTAAAAACATTTTGCCATAATAACGGCTACATTTAGTACTATTTCCTAATTAAATTCGGGCAAAGACAACCGCTTATATGGCTACATTGGGCCGGACTCGAAATAATACTATTACATATAAATGAAAAACTTAAAAATAAAAACTTACAGACATCGTAGGGGTGTGCTCGCCTGTCCTCCTGGGAGAGAGAGTCTTTTTTTTTTTTTGAAGTTGTGTGTGTGTGTTGTGTGTTGGGTGAATTTGGGCGGCGTGGATCGCTCTCGAAAGTTACTTTTCGCCTGGATCGGGCAGGTAAGCTGCTTGTTTTGGTTGTTTGATCGCTTGAAGTAGGCCGAAATCGGGCAAGAGTAACGCTTATCGGCTGATTTGGCCTTTTAAATCGGGCGAGAGCAACCGCTTTTTCCACGATTTTTGGACCGGGAAAAAGGGTGGATACCTAGTCGGGGGCTAAGGTACACTTCTATCGGTTGGTTTTGTGTTTGGAGGAAGTTTGGCGTGGGTTTCGAGGCTTTGGAGGTGATCTCTCACTATCTCACACCGCTCTCTAATTCTCCAGTAAGAACGAACGCGAGAAGCTTTAAGGAATTCGTGTGAAATGAGGAACCGAGCAATCGCTATTTATAAGTAAATCGTGGACATCGGATGAATTAAAATTCCTTCTCTGCGCATCAACCGGGTGTACACTGTGCTGGATTTGTTGCATTTTACGGCAAATGTTCGTGTACTGTAGCAGAGAGAAAAGATTTTTGGGCGCCATTCTCATCATATTTGGGCGCCATGCCCAATTCCTTTAGTAGCCACGCCCATTTCCTTTTCTGTGCTGCAAACGGTTGTACCTCGCGTTGGAAAAGTTGCATTTTACGGCAAATATTGCATGAACAGTGCCAGGGGAAGCAATTTGGGCTCCATCCCCCTCCAAATTGGGCGCCATGCCCAAATTAATGGGTGGCCACGCCCAATTTTCAAAGTATGCCCTTTTGAACATCCGTGTCCCCGCAATTTGTCCTTTTTAGCGCATCCTGCTTTGTCCTTTTGCACTTTTGACCCTGTAACTTGACATTTGTTAATGTTTTAACAGGTCTTGATATTTTATGTCATGTCACATACCAGGGGTACGAAATTGGGGTGTCTACACCAACTACCGAACATTGGAATACGGCCAAGGAAATTCTCCGGTACCTCTGCGGGTCTATTAATAATGGCATTCTACTTCATCGCCAGTCCCCCCCAGCTCTCCATGCATTCACTGATGCTGATTGGGCAGGCAACACAGATGACTACACCTCGACCAGTGCATACATTGTCTATCTTGGTAGTAACACGGTCTCTTGGAGCTTCAAGAAACAATGCACTGTTGCTCGCTCGTCGACTGAAGTTGAATATCGGGCTGTCACTGCCACAACTGCTGTCCACTGGGTTGTGACTTTGCTCGGAAAGCTTGGTATTACCTCTTCTATTCAGCATGTCATTTATTGTGAGAATGTGTGTGCCACTAGTCTCTACTCCAACTCGATCTTCCATACTCATATGAATCATGTGACCCTGGACTTTCACTTCATCCGACAACAAGTTCAGGATGAGCTTATGCGGGTTTGTCATGTTTCCTCGGCTAATCAGTTGGCAGATGCACTGACCAAGCCTCTTGCTCGCCAACAGTTTAATCAATTACTTTACAAGATTAGTCTCTCCTCTCGGTCGTCCATCTTGTGGGGGCATATTAGAGAATGATATATTTAGTATTTATTCTTGTTTATTTGTAATTATTATTTAGTAGTAATTACCTTGTATAGTTCTTTCCTTATTATGATTATTTCCTTGTAAAGGTTTCTTGTACCTTACTCCAAGTGTAACCCTAATTGTAACTCTCCATATAAATAGGTGATTCAATCAATGGAAAGGCTATGTCGTTAATTCCTAAACTTTATTAGTTTCTACACAACATTGGTGATACTCTAAATACAGTGAAAATGAATGCATAAAACTAACCAAATTCTATATTTCTATATACCCAAACAATGCCAAAGCCTTTGATTACCCATCTTAAGGTACAGTCCCAACAGATGATTGAAAGAGGAGTTGACTTACCCAGAGGCTTGGTGCCCTTCATTGTTCTATTTTTTCAAAAAAAATTGTATTATGTAGTCTTGTCGACTCCCTTCAGCTTAGAGAAACAAAACGATAAGATTCCTATGCTTAATTATATAATATTTTAAAGTCATTCTCAACATTTGATATTAATATATTATACGTAAACATTTTTGCAATTATAAATTTATAACCAACTTTGAGGCTAGTTAAATATCTCTTAATTATTACATTTTTTCCCGTTTCTAAAAAAATTGTCATGTTTTTAAAATTTACTTTCAAAGAAATGTTTTTATCACTTTACTCTTATTTCTTATTTCTACTTTAATTATGGTCACATGTACAAGGATTTTAAAAAAAACTATAATTTGTACCAATATTTATAGACAAAAACTTAATAAAGGTGATATTTTGCATATTTCTTGTAAGACAAATTATTTTGACCCAACCCACCGTGTATTAGTGTATTAAGCTATGAGAGAGTGTAGTTCGTCTTACGGATCCTAGTCATACTGAAAAATTACTCATTTTTATAATAGAGTATTTAGTTTTTTTAAACGATGTCCCGATTAATTAGAAACTGGATACTCCATGTTTTAGGCAAATAGTCCACTATTTTTCATTTAAAAAGTTCACTTTTCAAAAATGAAGGCATGAAATTATCATTTCATTACTAATGGACTACTAAAGTGTCATTTTCTTAGAAAGCTTAACTTTCAAACGGTGACTATTTGTCGTGAAAAGAGGGAGTGTTATTTAGGAAATTAAGGGCCCGTTGATGCAGCGTTTCTAAAACGCAACGTTTTTTTTAAAACGCATTGTTTTTAAAACGCAACGTTTTTAAAACACAATTTTTTTCATTATGATAGCGTTTGAAATACCATTTCAAAACATAATTTTCATAATCTAAATATTTGTTAAAAGACGGTTTTATCCTTTTATACAATTACTTATCAAGTAAAAATAATTTTAAATTAAAAATATCAACTATAATAAAGGTCAATAAAAAAATCTATCATATATCACTCTAAAATAATGTTTTAAAAATATACTCCCCCCGTCCTAAAATTATCGTCTAGGTTGACTTGGCGAACGGTTTAAGAAAATACATTTTACTGGATTATTAATATTAGTTTGATGTGTAGTTTACTTTAAAGTTCATGTGTATGTTACTCATAATTAAAATATGATGAAAAAGTAATGGTAAAATGGTAAAAGTGTTGTTCTAAAAAGGAAAGTTTTGAACAATACAATTATTTTGAGACGGACGAAAAATGAAAGCCGAACAATAATTTTGGGACAGAGGGAGTATCTCATAAAATAAGGCCAACAACTAATAAAATATTTTAAAAGTAAATGATTACACAAATTTAGGATTTAGGGGTTGTTTGCCACAATTCTCAAAACTCAATTCATTTTGTTAACCTCTGCTTCCGCCTCCGCTTCCCCCATCCAAACCACCCCTTCCACACCTTACTACTTTGCAACGTCATCCTCTTGATGTGCGCAAAACGCAACTCGGGAAAGAATATCCGGCCGTATCAAGTAATAAAGTGTACCTAAGTACGAGTTATAGCTCCCACAAGGAATGTACGTAATTCTCACTCCAACTAAGTACCAAAATTAGGCTAACTAATTATATTTGAGCGAAAAGAAAATGAATTAAAATCTAAAAAAATAAACACACTAGAAAGCAATTAAATCTACACTAATGCGGCGGTGGCTTGACAACAACAAATCAAGATAAAAATGCAGGAGTGCAATATTTCTAGTCTAGGTGTTTAATTTAATTATCTTTTTTGCTTTTCTTTAACTCAAGTCGTGGTAATCGGGCGCACTATTTTATTCACTACGGGCTCTCGAAACGTATAGTAAATCTAGTTACAACTCCTAGCTACGGGCTCTCGCTTCTTATAACATAGGAGAAAATAGTCGCATATCAAAACAAGCACCCAATGACTATCTACGCACGATCTCCTCTCGGTCTCACATAACGTAAACAATTATTGTGATTTCGGAATTAATAGGACAGGCTCTCGCATCTTATCCTATACTTTTAGTGATCAGCTAATGGTTCGCTACGCCATTAAAAGTATGAAGATCACTCAATTATAACCAAGCGCATTGGTAATACTTCGCAAAAGAAACTCTTTATATTTTTCTAGAAGTCATGTTGGTAGCCGAGACAACAAAATTAGTTAACTACGGGCTCTCGCATCTTATAGTCAACCCTAACCTCCCCGACCTCGCGAATGGCTAAGGTGGTTCGATCGCATGTCAAACCTAGTCTAAATATAACTATCGGTGTGTGTCACAAAACACCAACTATTAAATTGATTGGTCTGAAATATAAAGGTAGCTCTCGTGGATCCTAAATATTTCTAAAATCATTTAATTATTGGCCAAATAATTAAAAGCATTAAATTCACAAAATAATAACTCAACATGAAAGTGTACTAAATAAAGAGATAGATTAAATTAAATCACTACATTTAACATAGAAAAATAATTACATTTTCATAAATAAATTAAGCATAAACCAATTCAATAATTACAAAATTAATCAACCCAAGAAAATATAACAATTATCCAAAAGATAGGTTGAAAGAATTAAACCAAGTGAAGAACGAACCCGGGTTGAAATCTCTTGTAAATGCTTCGTTGGCTCTTGATTTGAAGCTCTAAACCTTCAATGGTGGACAATTTTTTGAAAGAATGTAAGGATTTTGGAAGAAATGGGGCTGGTGCCCCATTTGGGAGCAATGTCCCGAAATGGGGACTTGTTTTTTGATGAAAGAGGCTGCTTCCTGATTAAAAATGAAGAAAACAAAGGAGTCAGGGGTAGTTTTGGAAGATCATAGGAGAATTGGGGGCAAAAAGGGAAGGAAAAGGACTGCTGGGTCGCGGTAGGGTCATGGGTAATCCAAGTGAAGAGGTGTGGATCACCCAGGTGGAGAATGGGATGAGGATGTAAGGGATAGCAGGCTGGAAGGTGGGCAGAAAGAGGCAAACTTAGGCGGGGTGGCTTGGGTCCAGGAAGCTGGACCGTGGGTCAAGCTTGGCTGAGAGGATAAGACGGGTGACACGTGGCACCGTGGATGGCCGACAACGCAAATTAGCATAATCTGGAAATTGCTCCGGTGCCCCTGGAGAATATGGACTGAGCTCCGCTTTCCATCCTTACCTAGCTCTTATAGATTGGTCCTTCGTTAGCGATGTTAGCCGTCGTTAACCCTCAATTGCCTTGGAACACGTAACGGACTTAACAGACTTTGACAAAATAATTTCCAATTCAACTTTGGGCATGGCGCCCAAAGTTGTTGTAGGGGGCGCCCATTTTCGTTGTTTCCGTCTTCAGTTTCCTTCTTTGGTATAACTCTTCCAGCACATGGTACAACACATTAAAACACAAACCTAAAATATCTTATGTTACCTTCGTAGTTAAGTCTCGTTGGCCTATAAATACGGAGTTAAAAACGGAGAGTTCAAAACGGAGGAAAATTATACGCAGAAGGTTTTCAAATAAATCTCAAAGTGTTGTTAAGCTGCCAAAATCCTTCCTAAACACTTATACTCACCGGCCAAAGATAAACCTAGTTAACTGATTAGGTTCTTACCCTATTAACCTGCTCCAAAAAGCCAAAATCAAATAATTGCGCTGCCCAATTTCAGACACGATATCAAGCCAAAGCAAGTAGTTACGCTGTCCGATTTGAGACTCGACACCAAGACACTTCAAACAAATACAAGCAGTTGTGTCACCCAGATTCTGAGGTGAAAAGCAACCAAAACAAGCAGTCACGCTGCCCAAATTTCAAGAAAACACAAAAGACTCCCTATTCTATAAAGACAGAGCGAGCACACCTAAAACCCTACCTAAGCGAAGTTGGTCCGGGTTATAAACCATCACGCTTCAAGAGGTAGGTAACAAAGCAATTGCTATTTTTTATTTAGAATAATATTATTAAAATAGTAATATATCATAAAATAATTCGTTATACTGGTAAAATCTCCATTATAAATAGCTATAAAATAAAGTTGTTATTATAGTCTAAATTTCATAGGCTCTATTTGCAACTTTAAAATGTAGTTGTTACAAGTTTTCCTTTGTTTTTCCTGTCCTATATATATATATATATATATGTTTAAATTCTTTATTTAAATTAAATTTATAAAAAGAATATATTTAGCAAAAAAAAACATATTTTGAGACTGAAATGGCGAGTTGGGTGTCTAACCCCTTTCCCAATTTGTAAATTAGCCTCCGAACCCTTATATTATGATATATTTGTTTTTTCTCTATTAGACCCTAAAATAGAGATGACTACTTTGTTTAAACATTTTTCAGTCCACAAAATGAGGTCGAGCAAATTCCTCGCGCTCGAAGTTTTGAAACTCGCTCACTTTCTCTGGTAGGCGCGGACCAGTTCAGAACAGGGCAATCACAGTGGCGACTCTGATAGGGATGTTGTTTTTTATTTTTTTTATTAAAATAAAAAAATGGATGTCACGTGCCTAGCACGCCGTATCCATGGTCACGAACGAATCACGTGCATTCATCCTAGCCCGAGCTCAACCCAGAAACGAGCAGGGAAGGATCTCTGGTCGCCCAGACATAACAAGCAGGCAGCTTTGTGCTTGAAGTCCGGGGGCCAAGTGTGTAGCGAGCAGGCAGAGAGACCTAAGCGAGCACGTTCAACCCGTTCAGTTACTTGGTAAAGGTCGTCTTGAATATGGGGACTTAATGCCGGGAAACTCGCCCCCACGTTCCGTACGTGGCCTTGAACGTGCCCACCTTTCATGCCCCTACTTTCAATGTTTAGCTCCCAACCTTGAAGGCTGACCTTATAAAAATCTTCCTTCTTCAAAAGGAAGAGGTACGCTCTTTTTACAAGCTGAAACGCTGTCAAATTAATATCTCAATTGTGTGTTAGTTGAGTTTCACACCGGAGTGTGTAAGTCCAGTTGACAACTGACAAGGCTAGAGGGGGGGTGAATAGCCTTTTAAAAACTTTGAGGGTTGACTAGAAAAACTTCTGAAAGTTGGCAGCGGAAATTGAATTTTTGTTAGTCAGCTGAAGTTGGTCAGCTGGCTGATGTGTTTATATAAACTCAAGCTGATAAATATTGTTCAGCTGGCTGACGCAATTGTTTTTAAAGAAAAATAACTTTTCAAGATAGATCACTAGATATAAAAAATGAATTGAAGAACAACTTATCAAAACAGTTAGATAAACGGATTAAGTAACTAACTGACACTTAAGTAGATTGAGACTTCTTAAGTGTTAGGTCAGTTCGTAAGAGCTGATAAAATAACTGACAAGAGAGTTGAAGTGGTTCACAGTAAAACTGCTACGTCCACTACCAAGTTGGTCAGACTTGGATTTTTGAAGTGCACTAATTTTATTAAAAATCTAATTGATCTCTAATGGATCAGTGTGCAACAAAAGACTAGGGTTTATGGAGAATGATTGAATAACAATCAAACTCGTGAGACAAACTAACTGATTTCTAAAGAGAATGAAATGAATCACTCAGTGTTTGTCTAAACAATAACTAGAAATAATCAAAGAGGAGTATCTAGCTAAAGTTTTCAAAGAAGACTAAGGCACATAGAGAATTTCATTGAGATTGGAATGCTTCAGACCTCTATCTTTTTCAAATGCTTCCTGTTGGGTATTTATAGATGAGATTCAAGTGTAGCCCGTTTTTTTGGGGGGAAAAAGGCCTATTAATTTTTTTCAATGTCAGTCATTTTGATGGATGCCGTTAACGAAATACCGTGAAGTTACCCATGTGTATTTAGTAAGGGTTAAAATGATTTTTTTTCAAACTTAACTTATATCACAATTTTCAACCAGGGTCTCTAGGGTTTGAAAAAAAGACCCATAGTCATTCTTCCCCAAAAACGAAAAAGAAAAGAAAAGAATAAGTCAATCAGTTCACCTGGGTTTGTCGCAATATGAAAAGACACCGGCAACCCAAACTCCAACCCCGATAGCCCATCAAAAACCAACGACATACTAGAAACCATCGACAAATAATCATTGAACTGCTCATACTCTGGCACATAAACAACCTTAACATCCCACAACACCCTGTAGACACCCCAATTTCGTACCCCTGGAATGTGACATGACATAAAATATCAAGACCTGCTAAAACATTAACAAATGTCAAGTTATAGGGTCAAAAGTGCAAAAGGACAAAGCAGGATGCGCAAAAGAGTGAAATGCAGGGTTCAAAGCGTCAAAAATCAAACTTGTGAATAGTGTTGGCACCACCCACATGAAATATGGGAGTGGCGCCCAGTTTTGGTAGGAGTGGCACCCAGTTTCCTCAAAAGACCACTGTTCATTTGTCGTAAAGTCCAACTTCCTCCGCACTGTGTACAATCGATCGATGTAGGGACCAAAGTGCACAAAAATGGAAACATTGAATAGTGTTGGCGCCACCCATATGAAAATTGGGCATGGCGCCCAGTTTGCCTTTCCAGCGCCCAGTTTGGGCTTGTTGGCGCCCAGTTTTCTTCACAACGCACTGTAGATTCGCCGTAATGTGCAATTTCTCCCGCGGGCGGTACAACTGACCAATGCACAAGAAGGAAAAATTAATTCCCAGCGTGTCCCTTCTCCAGCCTATAAATACAGGCCTCGGGCTCCTCATTCAGCACACCTTTCATCGATAAAAAATTCTCAGCATTCTCGTTACGCTGGAGAAATAGAGAGCGAAGTGAGATAGTTAGCGATCACCTCAAAAAGCCTCGAAACCCTGTCAAAACTCCTCCAAACACAAAACCAACTGGTATAAGTGAACCTTAGCCCCCCAGCTAGGTATCCACCCTATTTCCCCGGTCAAAAAATCGTGGAAAGAGCAGTTGTTCTGCCCGATTTAAAAGGCCAAATCAGCTAGAAATAAGCTCTTATTATGCCCGATTTTCACCTACCTCAAGCCAACAAACAACCAAACACAAACAGTTACTATGCCCAAATCCCGAGGCCAAAAGTAACTTTCGGAGCGACCACTGCCGAGATCTCCACAACACTTCACAACACACAACAACAAAAAAAGACTCCATCTCCTTGAAGGACAGAGCGAGCACACCCTAGGCCGTCAGTAAGTTTTATTTTAAAGTTTTTATTTGTAAAAGTATTATTTTCAATCCGGCCCAATGTAGATATATAAGCAGTTGTGCTGCCCGGATTTAGTTAGGAAATAGTACTAAATAGAGCCGTTATTATGACCAAATATTTTCAAGTATATTTGTAATTATTTGTAAAGAGACAGTTGCAAGTCTGTAAATAATGTAGACACAATGGATGTATTTGTAGGCAGTTAATGCTTCATTTATCTGTTAAATAAATATAACAAAAAACATACTTTAGCCAAAAACTGTTTTGAGACCGAAAGGGCGAGTTGGGTGCCTAGCACCTTCCCAACTCGTAACTTAGCCTCCGGACCCGCTTTCTATTATCTCTGGTTTTCTTTTTTTTTGTTTTGCTTTATTTATTCCTTAAAATAAAGATGGCGACTCTAAAACATTTTGGATCCAATGGGGCCTCGCAACATCTTTCCTTGCACTTTTCCGTTCTCCCCTAAAAAAGGGAGAATGAGAATAGAAATGTGATGTATTCCTATGTCCTGGTATCCCCTAAAAAAGGGATAACTTGACGTAGAAAACCCAAAGCACCCATAGTGATCCGAGATAGGCCATAAGGTTATTTTCATAAAATCCATAGTGGGGGCGCTGCAACATTCCTTCCTTGCATTTTCACATTTTCCCCTAAAAAAGGGAGAATGAGAATAGAAGGGTGATGCGTTCCTATATCCTGGTATCCCCTAAAAAAGTGATAACTTGACATAGAAAACCCAAAGCTCCCATATTGGATCAAAATCCACTAAAGGCAACCGAGGCGCATTCCAATGCACTATTCTGGCAGCACTCCTCTCGCACTTTTGATTTCGTCCTCCCCTAGAAAAGGGAGGGTGGAACGAGAGCAGTGGATGTCACCGCATCCGCACGTACGCGCACCCCTATCCAAGGGCGCGCGGGGCGTGGGTGCACGTATCCCGGGAACCCACACACCCAATTATTCGTAGACCCCGAAAAACTATTATCATGCGTCACCGTATTCCTCCATAGTGGCATTGCCCCGTTCACCCTCAAATACGACCCACCAAACGCCCAAAACTTCATTTGAAATCCATCACGTACCGGCTACCACTCAGTAGAGAAATCATTAAAATTGTCAGGGTTGGTTTTGATGGCTTTGTTACCGGTCATGGCGAGGAGGAAATGGGTGTTTGAGGTGGTGAGGTAATGACCGTGACAACTCTTGAGGCGGATACTGTGTGGATTAGAATTGGCTAGCTCCACTTGCCATCGGGCTATGCGAGAAGCGACGTTACGTTGGCTTTGACGGACGGTTAGTTGGTCGTCATTGGCGACTAGGTATTTGTTTAGGTGGCTTTTTAGTTTGACGACCTTGGCTTTCCCGAAGATTTCCATTAAACTTTTGATGTTTGATGATTATGGATAGAGATATAGTAAAAAAGGTGTATGGGTTTACGAGATTAATTATTGGATGAAGCGTAAGGAACAAAAGAAGCTATTTGTTTGATTGTGTTTGTCTTGAGGAGGGGAGAAAGATAAAAAAAAGAAGGAAATAATAGTAGTGTTTTTTGGGGGGGAAAAAGGCCTATTGGTTTTTTTTTGCAAACCCTAGAGACTTGATTGAAAATTGTGATATAACTTAAGTTTGAAAAAATTTCATTTTAGCCCTTACTAAATGCACATGGGCAACTTAACAGTATTTCATTAACGACATCCATCAAAAGGACTAACGTTGAAAAAATTTAATACCCAAAGGACTCAAATTTAAGAAAAAATGTTAAGGAACTAAAACTGTGAGAGGCTTAGAGTAAAGGGACCATTTATGTGATTTGTCCTAAATTGTAAATCTAACTTCCCTTTGAAGTCCTCCTTCGGAGATGGAGACTTACCTCGGTTTCTCCAAGAAAATACACGCTGTTGCTGCTCACGTTTTGTTTCTCTCTCGCAGTGGGGGGGGGGGTGGAAAACTGTTGTTGTCTCTCATTTGTCTCTTAGCTTTCCGTTTTCAATTATCAAATTTCATTCCAAACATGACTATTATGGTTAGCCATAACAACCGGAGAGACTCCCACTATGAGACGATCGTTGCGTATCCAAGCCCAATATCATTATCAATATAATTATGGTAAAAATTCGGGTCGATCCATATAATTAATTAAATAACTGATTGTATTGGCCCACCACAAAATTCACAATTTCTAAAGATAGGTCCAAAATAATTAGATTAGCCCAAAATAAATATAATATTAATGATTATAATTTAATATTTTAAATTAAAATTATCGGGATATTACAACTCAACTCTCTAAATAAGTTGTCTCATCTTTTTAGAAGCATTATTACTATTATTTGAAGTTTTCTAACTCATTTTTTTGTTTTTTTCTCTTATTATGATTCTCTTGTGAGAAAATCTCATTCACCATAACTTATGCATAAATAAATTTTTATGATATTATTTTAACAAATAATTATTTTTATTTTACAATTTTCTTCAAGTGAAATAATATCAAGAGTAGTGAGGGATGAAAATAGAAAAAACATATTCAAAAGTTTTTATATTTTATCATATTTACTTACAAGAAAATGACAATAAAAATTAAATCTATCCATTATTATTTTTATTTAAAATTTAGAGTTTTTAGATCTTCGTCATATTTATTAATTTTTTAGCTGCCAGTTTTTTTAAAATCAACATTGTACAAAGTTTGTTATGCGCATTAGGTAGGAAATTGATACTCCCTCCCGCCTTTTCCACATCAGCTGTCACCTTAGAAGCCACCTCAGTCTTCTTTTAGTAAAATTAACCCCTTCTTAACAAAAATATTTTAATTGTGAAAAACAAAATAGCTAGATGTTAAATATGATGAAAATTAAAATATGTAGTTAATTTTGTAAAACGTGTAATATACTTTTTTTTTTTTGCAATCGTCTATTTAGAAACGGATTTCTTACCGAACTACCCATTTTCCCCCTGTTTGGGTCGGGTATCCTCATACCACTTCCCGGGACCTTCTAGTCCAAACGAGACATTACCTGAACGCCACGTCGGAATTACCTAAAACTAAACGGCTCAGATCCTCCCAGCACAAGATCCATACTTATTGGCTCAAACACTTCATTGCCTAATTCTTATTGGTCCACGTCATCTTCGATGACATGCCCTTCAAAACCCAGAAATGCGGACAGTAGACGTAAAACCATACTATAAAAACCCTCTCTGTATGACGAGCTCATCTCAATTGAAGATTTAACTGTGAGAAACTCGATCGCTTCCTTCAAACAATATATTTGGTCATTACATTTCTAATCGTATATACGTTTAGAGAGAGAAAGTTAGAGAGAGAGAAAGTTAGAGTAGCCATGGGTGTCTCCTGGAGACGAAGCGGCTCTATGATCGTTCTAGCGATCGTGTTTTTCGGTAATGCTTACACTTTTTCACTGCTCAGATCTGATATGAATTTTTTTTGTAGTTTAATTTGTTCTTTAAAGTCGATGAAATCATTCGATCTGTTGTTTCTGGATTATGTTTGGTTACATTGTAGGTGTATTATGCGCTAGTTGATAGATCTGATGAGCGTGTTATGTGAGATTACTTGTGTTGATTTTGTTAATGCTTGAAATTGGGTAGAATTAAAAGTGATTTGGTGATTGATTTACTGATTAATGGAAATGATTTGGTGTTTAGGTATACTAGATGAAATGTTTTCAGATGAAATTTAGATCTCTGCCTGACTTGGGAATGAATTATGTTAGTGCTTTTTTCGGTAGAAATGAAGTTAAATGCGAGATGAAAGCGTAGTCAGCTAGCTCTAGTTGTTGTTGAAACTTAATAATGATTTATTAACATGATAGATTGACTAGAAATCTTTGTCTCGGAGGTCCAATAAGATGCTTGGCACACAAAAAAACATATTAGACATATGATATGATAGGCCGCCTTCCATGAACTTACCCTTCGACTTGCTGATCTCAGATACACTGAGTCGGCTTCTGAGTGAAACAGCTAACTGATTTGATTTAGCTTTAGCTAGTTTCTTTGGTTTATCCAATGGATAGTGATTGTGCGTGGTTACTGGGGTTCATTTATATTTTCTGGTTCTATGTCATTGGGTTTCTTATCATTTCATAATCACTAGGAATATAGTATGGGATTATAAATAATATAAGATGGGACATAAGTTCAGTTACTTCGTTTCTCATAACGGTTCAATAATACTCCCTTTTGGTTCCGGGCAAAGGGTCCTTACCCTGAAAGCCAAAACTTTTTAAGAAAATAATACTATAGTACTCCCTCCGGACCTATATATAAGCAAAAATAACCGATTTCACACAGATTAAGAAAGTAAGTTAAGTTAGTTAAATTGTCTTGATTTTATATAAAATAAAAGTATACTTACTAAAATACCCTTAATAATCCCACTCATCAAAACTGATGATAATTAATGCAATTTTAACTCATTGTCATCAATTCATTATAGCTCATTTTATTAGTGGCTCTTTGTGTATTGGGAATATGCACTCATCTTGAAAAACAAAAGAATTAACAAGGGGTATTTTTGGTACAAAACTTCTTGAAAGTTGTGAATAGAGTTTAATATGGTGATTTTTGCTTATATTTAGGTCCAAAAAAATTTGGTATTTTTTGCTTATATTTAGGTCCGGAGGGAGTAGTTCTTTAGTAATAAAATGATACTTTAATGATATAATTTTTAATAGTGGACTCTTTAAGTGAAACATACCAAAATGGACTCTTTGTCCAGAACGGTGGAGTATATTTCTACCAATAGCCTTGTTCCATTATACTATTTCGGGTATCCCAATAATATGCTAATAGTACCAATTACCAAATTTGTCTAACGAAGTTGCTGACCTTCAACATTTTCCTGCACTGTTAATGTGAGATTGTTAGTAGTGGCTATTGCTAATCAGAGAAATGTGATATTACCCTGCAAAACTCCTACTTCGTCATCTTGCTTCATTTACCTGCCCACGGTAATAGCAATCCTTGATTTGTTTTCAAGGGACGAATTATGCACTCTGGATTATGTTTAACTTTTATTTGCTAATGATCATCCCTGTCATAGGTTGCCTGTCTGCTATTACAATTGCAAAAGAGGAGGCCAGCAAATTGGGGACAGTCATTGGTATAGATCTTGGGACTACATATTCTTGTGTTGGTGTTTACAAAAATGGTCATGTTGAAATTATAGCCAACGACCAAGGAAACCGTATCACCCCATCATGGGTTGGGTTCACTGACGGTGAGAGGCTGATCGGTGAGGCTGCAAAGAATCAGGCAGCTGTAAATCCCGAGAGGACCGTCTTTGACGTCAAGAGACTTATTGGAAGAAAGTAATGAACTTTCCTTGGCTGTTTGTTACTAGATAATTGGTTTGGTGCAGGGAAGTTGTACTTACTGATGTTTTTACTCATTGTCTGACAGGTTTGAGGACAAGGAAGTCCAGAGGGATATGAAGCTTGTTCCTTACAAGATTGTGAACAGGGATGGAAAGCCTTATATCCAAGTCCAAATTAAGGATGGTGAGACCAAGGTTTTCAGTCCTGAAGAGATTAGTGCCATGATTCTAACCAAGATGAAGGAGACAGCTGAAGCGTTCTTGGGGAAGAAAATTAAGGATGCAGTCGTTACAGTTCCTGGTTAGTGATCCTAAAATTACGACTACAATACTGTTCCAAACTTAATTATAATTGCCAAATCATTAATGATTCTTTCTGTTGGATTCCATCTTGCAGCATACTTCAATGATGCCCAAAGGCAGGCTACCAAGGATGCTGGTGTTATTGCGGGATTAAATGTTGCAAGGATCATTAATGAGCCGACCGCCGCTGCCATAGCTTATGGCTTGGACAAGAAGGGTGGTGAGAAAAACATTCTTGTCTTTGACCTTGGAGGTGGGACATTCGATGTTAGTATCTTAACCATTGACAATGGCGTTTTTGAGGTTCTTGCCACTAATGGAGACACCCATCTTGGAGGTGAAGATCTAGTTAACTGTTACTTTGTCCAATTTTTTAATTGTCCCTCCCTTCTTTGGCTATATTGTCTGTCCATGTGTGAGACTCTGAGTGCATTCAGGTGTTCTTTTTTTGTTTCCTGTGTTAGGATTCTTTTTATTTACAAAAAGTAATAAAATTACGAGGCCATACCCAAGTTTTTGAGAGGCATACTGCAAATATTATAAGATTATGCGGAGGCGGCTTTGAAAATATGTTGTTATACATGCTAAGCTTCTATTCACTTGCAGGTGAGGATTTTGACCAGAGGATCATGGAGTACTTCATCAAGTTGATCAAGAAGAAGCATGGAAAGGACATCAGCAAGGATAACAGAGCTCTTGGAAAGTTAAGGAGAGAAGCTGAGCGTGCCAAGAGAGCATTGAGTAGCCAGCACCAAGTCCGTGTTGAGATTGAGTCGCTTTTTGATGGTACAGATTTCTCTGAGCCATTGACCCGAGCTAGGTTTGAGGAGTTGAACAATGATCTGTTCAGAAAGACCATGGGTCCCGTGAAGAAGGCTATGGATGATGCTGGTTTGGAGAAGCGCCAGATTGATGAGATTGTTCTTGTTGGTGGAAGTACTAGAATTCCAAAAGTTCAACAGCTCCTCAAGGACTTCTTTGATGGAAAGGAGCCAAACAAAGGTGTGAACCCCGATGAGGCAGTTGCCTTTGGTGCCGCTGTACAAGGAGGCATTTTGAGTGGAGAGGGTGGTGATGAAACCAAAGGTAAGACTGTTACCATATGGTATTTTATATCTTGGTTGTTATTAGGCCATTTTCAATAGCTTATACTAATATATAATTTCAATGCAGATATCCTTCTTTTGGATGTTGCTCCTCTTACCCTAGGAATTGAAACCGTTGGTGGAGTGATGACCAAGTTGATCCCTAGAAACACTGTCATTCCAACCAAGAAATCCCAAGTTTTCACCACCTACCAGGATCAGCAGACCACCGTCTCCATTCAGGTACCATTCTTCTTGACCTGCTGTTCAAATTTAATTTGTAGGAAATATTTACTGGAGAAACACACACACACACACACTTATATATACGACAGCATGGATTGAATAGGCTCCATAATCAAGAATTATAAGTTTATATATTGGCAGTAGCCTTGAGCTTGCCTAATTATAGTCCTTAATGAAGAAGGGAAATCTTAGCTTTTGCTCTTCTTCTGGTGACAGGTTTTCGAAGGTGAAAGGAGTCTCACAAAGGATTGCAGGCTTCTTGGAAAATTTGATCTTACTGGAATTGCTCCAGCACCAAGGTGTGTTTTGTGTTCTTACTTCTCGTTTTATGTCTCAAATTATTTTGTTGGCTCGAGGTGGTTAATGGGTTTTGATCTGGTGCTTGAACAGGGGAACCCCACAAATTGAGGTCACCTTTGAAGTGGATGCAAATGGTATCTTGAACGTCAAGGCAGAAGACAAGGGCACTGGCAAGTCAGAAAAGATCACCATCACCAACGACAAGGGTCGTTTGAGCCAAGAAGAGATTGAGCGGATGGTCCGGGAAGCAGAAGAGTTTGCTGAGGAAGACAAGAAGGTAAAAGAAAGGATTGATGCTCGCAACGCCCTCGAGACCTACGTGTACAACATGAAGAACCAGATCAACGACAAGGACAAACTTGCGGACAAGCTCGAGGCTGACGAGAAGGAAAAGATTGAGACCGCAACCAAGGAGGCCCTTGAGTGGCTGGACGACAACCAGAACTCTGAGAAAGAGGATTATGACGAGAAGCTTAAGGAGGTGGAAGCTGTTTGTAATCCAATCATCACAGCCGTTTATCAAAGATCAGGTGGAGCTCCTGGTGGTGAATCGGCTGAAGACGATGATGATTCTCACGATGAGCTGTAGATAAAATGGTTAGAGTTTTTATTTGATCACTGCAGACAAAGGAGGGGGGGGGGGAAGGGATGGACCGATGGAGGAGTGAGGATGTAGGATAGGCAGAAGAGAGGTTAGTGTAATTTTTCAGATCCCTGAAGTTAGGGGGGGAGGGGGAGATGTAATTCCCCCTTTCTTCGCTTGTTTTTTGTTGAGGTGAAGATGATACACTTTCAGAAACATTTTTCATTTGTTAACTACTTGTAATCTGGATTTTTCTGTCAAAAACTACTTTGAAGCCACCTAGTTTTGTGTTTCTTAGATTTATTGTTTGTTCTCTCCCCCTAATGAATCACAAGTAATCGTGGCTCGCACGATGTGTGGGCGAATGCACTACTTATGTTAAATGGGGAAAGCTGCATTTTATTGAAGAATAAAATAATATTTTGATCTCAACATGTCGAAAAATAATTTTTTGATTTTTGGGGTTTAATATTAATATGGGACTCTCAACTCGTTTTTTTTTTGATCAATTATTTCCCTTTTACCGTTATTGTTATACTTTTCGTCTAATATTATTTTAAATATCAAACATACCCTTACTTTAAATGCAGCAGAATTGCATGATTGCGCTGAGAAAAGAGCCACGCCCTCTATAATTCAAGTGGTCGTAGTAGGGTGGTAAATAACACAATGAGACCAACACGGCCCAAAAAACATCGTAATTGTTAATTTAGTTAAAATAACATTTAATATTATATTAATGATTAAACACGACACAAAATGCATGAAATTGCTAATTTAGTTAAAATAACATTTAATGTTATATTTATGATCAAATAAGATACTCCTTCTGTTTCAAGTAAATATGTTAATCGGGTTGACCCTAGCGGACTAGCCTTATTAGCCCTAAATTTAATAGGGCTACTTTTTCTCGTCCCTAAACCTTTCCGGTTTTGGTTTAACATGGTCGGTCATGCGGTCCTCGACCCTTTTAACATCTCTAGTTAGATATGTTAATTGGGTTGACTCTAGTCCTATAGGATTGTGATCCTACAGTGCTAGCCTTGAATTTAATAAGGTTACCTTTACTCGACCCTAACCTTTTCCGGTTACGGTTTAACAAGGTAGGCACTGCGGTCCTCGGCCCTTTTAACATCTTTAGTTTAAGGTGTCCCCTTTTGAAAGTCAAACTTTTTAAGAAAATGATACGTTTATACATTAATTTTTAAAAATGAACTCCTTAAGTGAAACATCCCAATATGAAATAGTGGACTCTTTACCCGAAACGGATGAAGTAGATAATATAAAAACATGATAATGAGTTACGAATTGTTACCTTGTTTGCAACACCAACACAAACTGTTTGCCTTAAACAAAATGCATTAAAAAAATATCAATGTAACTGGTTTACAACACTTGACATGACCACACTAATAGAGTGGTCGCAGAAACAGGAAACCTCATCTCTGTTTTTCACCAAATAATTATCACACAATGAGGTACTTCATGTTGTGTTTTGAGATCGATCATACGAAGGCGCATGGCTACACTTTAAAAATGGTCCTTGATACTCTGAAAATCATGGATACTGAGATGGGGATCAGACAGTGTAAAGAATGTATTGCGTCTCCCAGGTTCACAGTAGCTATCAGAGGACGACTTGACAGGCCGTAAAGGTACATTTCATATTAATCACTAAAGATTTTTCATACATTCTTCAGTAGTAAGTGAGACTTCAGAAACTCAATTATCATCCCAAATGTGCCGATGATTTTTTCATGTTCTGTTAAGGACAAAAAAAATAAAAATAAAAACTCTATTCAAGAGTATATATATCTCAAGTTCAAGAATATTCTATGTCCTTAAATCATATTATCTGAGAAGTGTTTTTTTGTTGTTGCCCTGATGAGAGTTCAAAGAAGATCTTGCTAGAGGATGGAAGTAGTTCTAGTCGAGTACTTGAGTGTTGTTCTTTTACATCTACTAGGCTACGGGCTGTGGAGAGTAAGGAATTGGTGAAAATAGTTTCAAAGAAAGCTATCGATTGGGCAACCAAATATCTTAGTTTCGCAGGTTGAGTGCAAATAGTTGTATCAGCTATATAGCATTCAAAATTTTGGTAGCAATGGTGTATATCTTATATGGTTGGCGGAAAAAAAAACAAGATTATAAGTACTCCTGTTGTTTTACTCGGCATATATCCTACATCAAATTTAGGAGGCTAATTGAAAGATAGACTGTTACGATCGCTAGCAGCAAGAGCTTAGTATTGTTTTACTCGGCATATATGCTGCATCAATGTTTTCATTAAGCAATTTATGATCTGTGGTTCTCAATGTAGCTCGATCAATCCTCAAATTCCCAAAAAACAAGCAAGTGATTGCCTAACTAGCAAGTTTTGCTGAAAGTATTACATACTAGAACAGTAGGCGAAGACATTTCGGCAAATGCGAACCTTTTACTACAAGTCTACAAGCTAGCGCATGCATCCCACAATAGCAGCAACCAGGGAGCTATCAAGCCCGGGCCACCAGAAAGAGGAAGAAGAAGACCAAAAGCTCCACTTCTTCGTAGATAGGTATAGTCCCATAGCCAGCAACCTGGTCCAATAGCTAGCTATTTCGGTTCCTCTTTTGGAGAGTGATATTTAATCTGCAGCCAATTAAGGAGAGCTTAGCTAATTAGCTAAAGAAGTTGATTGAATAGAACCAAAAATTGAAGGACACAATCTATGATATAGATAGCTCAGAAAGCCACAAGAATGGCAAGGGAAGAAAGAAAATTGATCATCCTATACAGATTAGAATAAGGTTATTTCTACTTAATCTATTACTAATTACTAATTACTAAAACAACAACCACTCATGCCACGTAGCAGCTTTTTGTTAAACGAGAAAACATTTAATGAAAAAACTTACAAATAAAAATCATAAAACTAATCTTAAAATTGCAGTTATAATAAACAGGTTTTTTATGCAAATATTTCAATTACCGATTCATATGATCAATTTAAGTATCAGAATACATAAACATAACACTGAAATCCCTAAGCGTAACACCATTTAAAGTGTAAAAAGACCTAACTACCCCTTTAAACTATCTCACCCATAACACCCTAAACTTGACTCCCTCAACAAACCACCCCCTCCACACACCATCCACATACTGTCTCCCTTCATACCTCCTCCACATACCATCTACTTCAACCTCTATAGAAACTCTTCTTTTCTGACAGCACTCTCGCTCTCCCTCTCACTCTACCAGCACCCTCTCCCTCTCCCTCTCTCTGCGAATCTTTCTCTGCCAGCACTTAGAAACCAACAAAAGGTACGAATTTTCTTACTCTCAGCCTTGTTTCAATTTGTTGTCCGAAGTTGTTTTTCATGTTCAATTTTTTGTCCAAATTTGTTGTTCAATATGTTGTTTGAATTAGCTTTTCCAATTTGTTGTTCAAAATTGCAGTCCAATTTTTGATTTTTTTTTGAATTCGGCTAAAATATCTGCTAGGGCACATCCGTTGTTTGATGATACTACTGCTATTCGTCAGCGGTAGTATCACCAAACAACTGTGAGTTTGTAGCGGATTGAATATAAAACTGCCGCAAGTTAGCAACGAATATTGCATAAAACTACCGTGAGTTTGTAGCGGTTGTTTTGTTTTTGTTTTTGTTTTTTTTGAAAAAGATGTTTTTTTAAAAAAAATTGTATGTAATATATATGTAATATATGTGTGTGTGTATTATGCGGACCCCCATTCATGGAGATGATATGAAGACTCCATACCCTACCGATGGTGACGATATTTCGTTTGAGCCTCCTCATAATGTTCCACTAAGGGGAAAAGCGCATTCACCTATTACCAGAAAGGATGAGGAGATAGAAACCTCATTAATTAAAAATGATGAGTGGCGTGGGTGGCATGATGTGAGGTCCCCGGGGTGCGACCGCTTCGTAGCGCGCCTTGATAGGGAATGGTGCGCCAGACGTGCGTGCGGATGCGGTTTTCTTTGACACCACGCCTCGCTCGTTCACCCTCCCTTGTTTAGGGAAGACGAAATCAAAAGCGAGAGGAATGCATTTGCCTATGTTAGCACGTTGGAATGTGCCCCCTCGGTTGCCTTTATGGATTTAATATTGAAAATAGCCTTATGGCTCGTTTTCGATCACTATGGGAGCTTTGGGTTTCCGCATCAAGTTATCCCTTTTTAGGGATACCGGATATGGGAATACATCACCCTTCCATTCTCATTCTCCCTTTTTAGGGAGAACGGGAAAAGTGCAAAGAAGGAGTGTTGCGAGGCCCCACTGCATCTGAAAAGTTTTAGAGTCGCCATCTTTATTTTAAGGCAAAATAAAGCAAAACCAAAAAAATAAATATAAATAAACCAGAGAAAAAGAAACGGGCTCATAGGCTAAGACTAAGTTACGAGTTGGGAAGGTGCTAGGCACCCAACTCGCCCTTCGTCTCAAAAGTGGTTTTTAATTTGGCTGAAGTATGCTTATTGTTATATTTATTTAGGAAATAAATAAAGTATTAAAAGACGGGAAATTAAACAGGAGCTCTTTTACATATTATTTCCTATTTCCTAATCCGGGCAATAAAGGCGGCACAACTACGATATATTGACTACATTGTCTTGGATTTAAATAACAACTTTAAATAATAAATAGACATAAAAAAGTAAATAAATAAAATAACGCCCTTAAAGGCTTTACCTTTTAGAGCGGTAGTGTACTCTACGTCCTTCCGCCCTTCCGTGTGAGGGGAGAGGAGTCTTTTTTGTTGTTTGTTGTGTGGTTGTTGTTTTGATTTGGGCGTAGTGATTCCGCTTATTTTGGTGACTTTTGGCTTGTCTACTCGGGCAGAGTGACAGCTTATTTTGGTAGGTTTTGGCCTTTTTGGTTGGGCGGAATATCGGCTTAGTTTTTGAGTTTTTCAGCTCATTACTCGGGTAAAGTAACTGCTTACTTTGGGATTTTTGGGCCGGGGAAGTGAGGTGGATACCTAACAACTAGGCCAGGGATCACTTAAAACCAGTGGATATTTATTTTGGCGGAGTTTGGACGGGGTTTGGAGACTTTAGTGGCTTCACTCACCTATCTCACACTCTCACACCTCGTAACTAATCTCTCGGCAACGGCGAGAACTTTCGTTGCGATTTTTTTATCGCACTTTGAACAAGCGAAATGAGGAGCCGGGCCTCTATTTATAGTTGGAGGTGAGGATTCATCCGAATTTCGCTTCGCAAATTAAGCTTCAATTGGTGGTACACGCCTTCAGCTTGTACCATGCGTTAAGTCGACACCTCGCTTGAAGTCTTGGCGCGGAGAATATAGCCTCTTTCTTGCGGGCGCCAATGAAGCCTCCTTTAGGCCGCGCCCCAGCCACTATTCATCTTTGATTTTGGCACTTTCATCCCTCGCAATTTACTATTTTGCGCATCTGCTTGCCTTTCACATTTTTAACTCCTTGTAACTTGACATTTGTTAAGTTTTAACAGCTTCTTGATATCACATGTCGAGTCACATACCGAGGGTACGAAATTGGGGTGTCTACTGAGAGCCCTCAACGATGGAGTCTACGGGTAACCCAAGGCTTGCGAGTAGACGAACATCGTTGATAAACAATAGACTCTCCAATTTCGCTCATTTAAAAACGGAGAGAAATGCAATTGGTAGCGATTATAATGCACAGTTTATCATGCTATCCAAACTCCATAACCTAGACATTTTTAGTCGGTTATAAAAGGTTATCGTAGTTTTTAAGCAGATATGAATTTAAAGTGCTCTGATGGTCGGACCTACTAATGTAGGTTGCCTACGTATCCCTTATTAAAGGAAATCAGACCAAACGTAGTTCAGGCCAAAAACCTAAACTACAACCAAATGAGGATGTTATGTTCTTCGGGTCAAGAACACAACATGAAAAAGATTTTTATGTTTTTCGAAAAAGCCGTATTCAAACGATCGAGCTTGGGATTCGCCAAATACGGTATGAAGATTTGAATGTTTTTCGGGAACCACATTTCAACCGGTCAATACCTTGTCATTGAAACATGTTAAGAAGAATTTTCAAAATCATGTCTGGCTGGTCAATACCTTGTTTCCAAACATAATCAGAAAACTTTCAAATTTCCAAAAAACTGCACTCGACCGATAAAAATCCGCCGTCGAGCACGACAAAGAAAACTTTCTTCAAGTATTTTCGAAAATTGGTAAAGAAAACATTCTTTTTCCTTTCCTTTCTTCTCGCTCTCTCTGTTTTTTTTTTCTTTTTTTTTCAAATATTCCTCTTTTTTTTTTTTGAAATATTCATCTTTTTTTAAAAATCAAAACTCTTTTTGTTTTTATTTTTTATTTTTATTGTTAGATACTTTACCTTTCTTACCTTTTTTGCATTTCTTCCGTCGTGCCGCAATGTGAACACAAGTGTTGTGATGGTCGTGCTCAAAATAGTCGCTACGTATCCTTATCCAAGGAATCCGACCAAACGTAGTTCACCTCTGCTGGGGATCAAGTGTTGTAATGCAGACAAGTGTTATGCGGAAAGATAGTCGTAATATCCATTACAACCTAGTGAAAATAGCGCATATCAAAATGCAAAACCCATTGCATCGCAACACTAAACGCAATATCCATTGCGTTGACACAAAACTAAATGCAATATCCATTGCAGAAAACAGATGCAATATCCATTGCATCGGAACACAAAACGCAATATCCATTGCGTCGACACAAAACTTAATGCAATATCCATTGCATTAACACAGAAAATGGATGCAATATCCATTGCATCGCAACACAAAACGCAATATCCATTGCGTCGACACAAAACTTAATGCAATATCCATTGCATTAACACGGAAAATGGATGCAATATCCATTGCATCGCAACACAAAACGCAATATCCATTGCGTAGACACAAAACTTAATGCAATATCCATTGCATTAACACGGAAAATGGATGCAATATCCATTGCATCGCACAAAAACGCTAATATCCATTGCGTGACACAAAACTTAATGCAATATCCATTGCATTAACACGGAAAATGGATGCAATATCCATTGCATCGCACACAAAAACGCAATATCCATTGCGCCGACATTAACCAAAGCTTAATGCGATATCCATTGCATTAACATGGAAAATGGATGCAATATCCATTGCATCGCAACGCCGAAATGCGATATCCATTGCGTCATTAACACGTAAAAGACGGATGCAATATCCATTGCATCGCAACGCTGAATGCGATATCCATCGCATTGACACTGAAAGACGGATGCAATATCCATTGCATCGCAACGCGGAATGCGATATCCATCGCATGACATCGAAAAAAGGACGGATGCAATATCCATTGCATCGCGCCGTGCAATGCGATATCCATCGCATTGACATGGAAATGTCCTTAGGATGGATGCAATATCCATTGCATCGCACGCCGAATGCGATATCCATCGCATTGAACACAAATTTACGAAAAGGCGGATGAATATCCATTGCATCGTTGCCGCGCTTATTTGAATGCGATATCCATCGCATTGACATGGAAAGATGGATGCAATATCCATTGCGTCGCCTTGGCGATCGTATCCACGCAAGGAAGGGCGGATCAATATCCATTGCGATATCGATATCATCGCATGATTACTATCCATTGCTACTTTATGTCCATGATTACTAAAAACGTATGTGATGTATGTCTTTGAAAGGTAGTCTATCAAGTGTTGTGATGCATGAGATGTCTCCTCGAGCGCTTTTATCGTTTTTCCCTTTTTGGAGGGACAAGACCTTTCCCTCCGATCGGGTTGTATGCCCCTTAAAGGAAAAGTTTTCCAACACGCTATTGATCTTGCACTGAAAAAGGGGTAAAATACTTACCTTTTTGCTTTGTTGCCGACCTCGCTTTTCTCCCCATTTGCCTACCGACTGCCTGGGATTGGACTCGCGACTGATGATGCCGTGGAGGATTTTTGGGAGGTGATTCTGGCGAGATGCCGAGGAGAACATTCATAGGCCGATGCGTGAAGACCTCGATAAGATGCAAGAGAAAGATGCAAGCAAAGGATGCAAGCATGCGAATGAAATTTTCCTTTTCTCTTTAAAAACTTTTGATGCGCATGTACCATCTGTTTCTTAAACATGTTAAGACAAGATAAGGCAAGGTGATGGAAATGCAATATGAGAGCTTGAGATGTGACTTTTAGTTGGCTTTGGAGGGTTATGTGTATAGGAGTTGATGGTGATATTTGAAATGGAGGCGAATGATGTGTTGGGTCGGGCCAGCCTTTTGACTAGTGCATCATTCAAAAAAGGAATTCAACCGACTAGTGAGCCCTACTAATCAATGCCTCTGAGGAACCATTTTTTTTTCTTTTCTTTTCTTTTTGTTTTTTTTTTGTCTAACTTTGCCTAGGCCGCCCTTTCGGGTTTTCAACCTAGCGAGCTTTACCTTATAGGAAGCCAATCTTTCGATGCATGCGAGGATGAGCCGCTTATTCTTGAGGGATCATGGCTTTGTAGCCTTTTCGCTTCCTTTAGGCGTAGATGGAAATGACAACGCCTCGGAGATGATGAGCCTTTGTGTATCCAATGAGTTTGGCGAGAGAAGTCCCTGTGATGAATTTAATCAACCAAATTTTGTAAGATGGGATGGGCAAGTTTCAAGAGATTAACCGGAGACAAATTTTAAAAACTCGATTGAGAAAGACTTTTGTGGGAGACAGAATGAGTATGCTCACGTAAAGTGGATGACTCTAATGGACAAAAAGAAGAGTCATGATCCGTAGTTTATCGCCAGTATCACAGTGTTTTATGGACCCTACTTAACATTTATCTTTTGATAATTTTATGTGTCTTTAGCAAGGAGTTCGTCCCCGGACCTGCATCACGTTGCATCCGATTGAAACAGAGCTATAGGTGGTGACTAGGTTATGGTATAGTGTTCAAGCATTTAGGATGGTTTAGCTTTAGGATTGAGGATCTGATCGGCCTCTTGCTCAAAGGTATTTTGGGCCATGGGTTTGGTTATTTTAGGAAAGGCGATCGCAGGGCGATTATTGGGTGGCCTTTTAGGCTATGGGTTTGGATGAGAATTTGGTCTCTAGACCTGATTGTAGGTATGGTCGGGAGGTCGGCTTTCGGCTTTGGTTGCGGATCGTGGGGTTGTCCAAGAGTGATTGATGTTTTTCTTTTGTTGCGAGAGAAATATTTTGAAGCAATTGCTCAGAGAGGCTTCTCTTTTTTTTCTTTTTTCTTTTTTTCCTTTTCTCTTTTTTTTTTTTTGTTGCGAGAGGGAAATTTCTTCTTTTTTTTTGACCTCTGAGCAATTTGGGAGAGTGCTTGAAGAGATACTGCTTCTCTCTCTTGGGATAAAAGAAGATTGTCACTCTTGGTGGATATATATAAGGGTGGAGCAGCCCCAGTTTTGAGAAGCTGGGTTTTAGAGATGGTTAGGCTTTGGAAATTGGTGGATTTGTTCAGCATTTAGAAGAGGTTGGGTGTATGGTTGGAAGTCCCCTAGTGTACCGCTTAATAGCTCGGCGCAATGGGTCGAAGGTGATTCTCGGTCAAGACGACTTGCGCTCTCGGATTTCTTGTGTTCTTAAAAGTTTTCGTGTCCATATCTTCTTGATGACTCATCATCAACTCGTGTAGATTTATCATGTTTTTTCATGAGTTGACTCGTCATCTTCATCTCTTTTTTTTTTTTACAGATATTTCGGCGATATGTGGTGCTCAGAGATCAAGAAGAAGACTCGACAAGCTAATATAGGAAAAGCAAGAATTTTGTCAGGCTTGAATATAGATAAATACTTTTGGAAGGCTCAGTTTGAAGACTTGGTTGGGCTTTCAAAATAACGAAGACCAAATGAGCATACTCTGCAAGGATAAGTTGTAGGTATTAATATGGGCTAAGAAGATACCTCTGGGGTTTGAAAGCCCCTAGTCCTGAATTGTTGTGTATGATCCCTGAGTTGCTTGGCTTTTCTGGACTTCTCAGCTTTCCAGACTTTTCTGCTTTCCTGGCTGTCCCAGTTTTTCCAACTTTCTTTTCTTTTCTGGCTTCCTATCGATTCCTCTTCTTTTTTCTCATTTCTTTTTTTTTTCATCATTTTTTTTTTTCTTTTCTTTTTTTTTTTTTTTCCTTTTTTTTTTTTTGTTTTTTTTGGAGGTGGTAGACCTTGACATCTCAAAGTAGGACTTGCTAGATTTTTTTTTGAATCAAGAATGACTGATGCACTTATCAACTGGTGATGGCGATTGAAAATAATGGTGAGGGGGGAATTTCCTTGTCTTTACATGTTTTGGGAAACAGAAGACAACATATAGAAAAACCTTTCTCTTTTTTTTGAAGACTCCTTTTTTTTTTTAGAGAGAACGAAATCTCCTTTTTTTTTCTTTGTTTTTTTAAATAATCATTTTTTATGAGATGTAATGATTACGCATCCTCCGGACGTCCTCTCAAGAGAGTAAATGACGAGTCAACTTTTTAGCCCCTGCAAAATTGTTAGTGGTACCAGAAAACAACAAGGGTTCCAAAATTGACACTGTGTTGAAAAGAGTTGTTTCTTGGAGATTTTATTCGACAAAAGAACATTCAAAGGTGCAAAGAGTCTTTGGAGGTGTATATACAAGGGTATTCTAGGGTATTTTCTACTTTTTACTAGAGACAATCATGGGTGCGGCTTTTCAATGATTTGGCCATCAATAAGATCTTGATGGCACTTCGAGCTTATAACACTTATCGTGGATGGCCACTGCTACGATGATACTCGCAATACTGAGAGTGGTCCCATGTGTCTGATAGCTTTGGTGGAGGTCGGTAGTTTTCCATAGGTTTCAAAACCCCTTGTGCCATTAAGCCTTGGAAAATCGGACATTGGGGCATTCAGCTTCATCGTAATGCCTTCTTTTGCTCTGTAGGGTCCTATGAGGTTCTTGTTGGCATTACTGCTTCCTTCAACAGAGTTGGCAGATTCATATGACCATGGCACACTACTATATTTACCAGGTGGAATTCTTTCAACCACATTGACTTCTTCCGAAGACTCTTCGTCTGATTCAGAGTCACAGAGTGAAATCGGGGGTGTATGTATCAATCTCTAGGATCCCATACGTATTTCTTCATCAATACGGACCCTATCTCTACTATTTCTTTAAAATTGCTATAAGGGAGATACCGCATGCTCTAGGTAAATGGGTCGGAGGTTTTGATGAACATTCGCATGATTCACCGATCAGTCCTGCCAAAGTCTGGGCGACTTTATCCTTCCATCTGGCTGCAAATTCTGCGAATGTTTCATTTTCTTTTTGGGTGCATGCCTCAAGTTCCCTTTTATTTTCAGTGGTGGTATTGTCTTTGTACCTTTCCAGGAACCCTTCAGCTATTTGGTCCCAAGTGCCCATGGTGCTATCATCTGCTAGCATTAACCATTGCTTAGCAGCCCCTATTAAGGTAAGGTGAAAATTGGAGGCCATGGCTTCAAACTAGCCCCTCTTGATTGCATGCCAAGAGAGTAAGATTTTAGGTGGAGAGATAGGGCATCCAGCCCATCGAATTTTTCTATGTCGCATTTTGAAATTTGGGGGTAGTATGGTCAAGGTTTTAGCGTTAATGCCTTCATAGAAAATTTTTTCTTTGTCCGAGCTTCGAGCATCATACTTTTCAAGTTCTCCATGTCTGCCTCCATTTTGGTGGGAGGGGGAGTTGGATTTTGGTATATGCTGGTAGGATTAGGAAAGGCTGGATTAGTTTCTGGCTGTGGTATTTTATAAGGATTTTGAGGAGGCGTTTGGTGAGGGTTCTGGTAAGGATTTTGATTTTGGGTAGGATTTGGGTCTTAGATGGACAGATAAGGATTTTGGGTTGGATAGGAATTTTGGGTTGATATGGATTTTGGGTTGATATGGATTTTGGTAGGGTGGATATGGATTTGGGGTGGGTTATTGGATGTGGAGGATATGATGGATAAGGCAAGTTGATATTTGGGTGGTAGGGATAGAACTTGGTAGAGGATTTGGATTGGGATAGTGGCATTATTTGGAGGGTTAGTGTTTGGCTGAAATTGGGTTTGGAGGCACATGGAGGGAAGTTGATGCTTCTGTGGGACCGCAGGGAAGAGATTACCTTACCACTGGATTTGGGCCTTGCAAATTTTGCAACTGCATTAGCAATTTGGCTTATCATACGATCAATATGTGCATCCAACTTTGGTCTAACCATTCCGCATTGCTGGAGTCTGAGCCCCCTCAAGCCCCTCGGATCTGCACTCCATGGCGGGTCGCTTACTTTTCACCGCTGTCATTCTCGCTAAAATCAGTATCTTCTCGACACCGCTCTTTTCTTTTCTCGATCCGAACCGATATTTTATGATCTCGATTTCTCTGCACTATTTTCCCCGTATCAACGGCCAAGATTATTTATCTCGCCTTTCCAAATTGGACCAGTTTATGAGGAAATGGGTTTGGAGGTATCGTAAGGCCGGGTCCGAGGCTTTCGGGCTTGGAGTACAACGTGCCTTTTATTAGTATATTTTATTATTATTTATTTTGTTCCCTACAATTGACCGGATAAGCACTCGCTTTATTTTGACAGCCTCGGGACTTTCCTCTGAACAAGGGATTCTTTCTCCGCAGTATAGACCAACGATTCCACCTCGCCTTCGACTCCCCGTGATCTGATGGTCCTGCGCGGGGCCTATACTCTTTCCAGATCCACCATCGAAATGGTCTAGGTCGAGCATCTAAGAATTATAAATCGCCTTGTTATTTATATTTATATTTTTTTTGTGCACTTATTATTCATGATTTATTTATATATTTTTTTCATTTTTTAAACTTGCGCATTATTTCCGATATATATATATATATATATATATTTTTTGACAAAATGACTCACAATTCGAAGATGCAAAACCGGTCGGTCTCATGAAGTGTCCTGAAATCTATATGCATTCTAGCGTTGGCTTATGCGGGGTAGGCCGCCATGGTGTAGGGTAACAGCTTCGAATACATATATATGCGTGCACGTGTGTGGTATCTAGAAAGCAAGAAAGTCTTTATTTTATTTACGTATATATAAAACGTAAAATAAAACAGTATATGGCATGTCTTGTCGTTATGTGTGATTTTCTGCTTTTTTAAATTTGAGCGCAAGCAAGCAAGCACACCATATTTAGAAATAGAAAGAAAAGGGGAAACTATCTATCCCTATTAATTACAAATTTGGTCCTATGTCCCCCAAATAAAATGACATAATGAATGCGATATGTACAAATGTATGAATAATAAAAGGAAAAATGAACGTAAAGAAATAATAATATAGAGCCGAAATAAAATAAAGCCCCCGCTCTTTTATTGTGCCGCCTCGAATTTATTTGTAACATATATATAATATATCATATATTATTTTCAAATTTTTTTTTAATCATTTTTTTGCATTTTTTTTATTCTTAAACACACTGTAATGCTTATCTGAACGAAACCGCCGCAAGATGGAGGATCATATCCACAAATATAGACACGGATGTATAGGAACACTATATTCAAATGCGTAAATTAATATAACAAGCATACTGCAACTTAAAACAAATAAAAACAAAAAGTTTTATTTTATGAGTCTAGCCTCCATTTTATTTAAAATAAAACAACCCCAAAGAGAGTCGCCACCGTGAGGTCCTCCCAGCGCAGACGCGCGGATGCGGACACCACGCTTCCTGCTCCACCTCCCTTGTTTGGGAAGACGAAATCAAAAGCGAGAGAGTGCCGCCTATGTTAGCACGCGTTGGAATGCCTTGGTTGCCTTTAGTGGATTTAATATTGAAAAATAGCCTTATGGCTCAAGCTTCGTATCACTATGGGAGCTTTTGTTTCCCGCATCAAGTTATCCCTTTTTGGGATACCAGATATGAGAATACATCACCTCTTCCATTCTCATTCTCCCTTTTTGGGAGAACGGAAAATGCAAAGAAGGAGTGTTGCGAGGCCCCACCGGATTCAAAGTTTTAGAGTCGCCATCTTTATTTTAAGGCAAAATAAAGCAAAACCAAAAAAAAAAAAATAAACCGTAGAAAAAAAAACGGGTTCGGAGGCTAAGTTACGAGTGGGAAGGTGCTAGGCACCCAACCTCTTTCGGTCTCAAAAGTGGTTTTTGGCCGAGTATGCTTATTGTTATATTTATTTAGCAAATAAATAAAGTATTAAAAGACAGAAATTAAAACAAATACATCCGTGGCTACATTATTTACGGACTTGCGCCATTTCCTTACAATAATTACAAATGTATTTAAAAATATTTGGCCATTATAACGGCTCTTTACATATATATTTCCTATTCTAATCCGGGCAAAGACAACGGCTTATATTGACTACATTGTGCCGGATTTAAATAACAACTTTAAATAATAAATAAACATAAAAGTAAATAAATAAAATAACGCCTTAAAGGCTTTACCTTTTAGAGCGGTAGTGTGCTCGCCCGTCCTTCAGTGAGGAGTCTTTTTTTTTTTTTTCGGTGGTTGTTGTTTTGATTTT
>CM028379.1:13354131-13394399 GCA_013146195.2 Codonopsis lanceolata
GTTTGTGGGTTTTATAGAGGAGTGTAAATAGTGTCACCCTCACAAAAAGATTTTAATTTTTGTTATTTAGATGTTTTTGTATTTATAAGTTTATTTGTTTACTCGTGGACGAGCAAAGTTCAAGTTTGGGGGTATTTGATCGATGTATTTTATACGTCGATTTTATATGCTTATGTGACTTGAATTAGCTATTTCATGAGTCTTTTGAGTATGGCTAATATATGTTTTTGGTGAGTTTTGTAAGTTTCGGGATTGTTCGTGAAAATACGCGAAACCTGTGGTTGTAAGTGCAAATTACAAAGAAAGAAAGAATTGAAGAAAAATAAAGTCGTCAATCTCGACACCTCATGACGCAAGGTGCCTCGCACTCTGCGACCGCAAGGTAGGCGCACGGCCCCTCAAGCCAAAGAATCGAAGAGCCAAGAAGCACACATCATCGAGACCTTGCGGACGCAGGTATCCAGACTGCGACCGCAAGGTAGAGAATCGCGAAATTCGGGTTTTCACACTATTCGATTCAATCACAACTCCCAAGTATATATAGAAGTCAGGTGTCGAGCCTAAGCATAAGGAGGACGGCTGGAAGCTCTCTCTACATAGATTTTAGGTAGTTTTAGATTGTATAACATAATTAGGTTTTGTAATTTCAAGTATTGAAGATCAAATCATGTCTTCCATCATCTTCATGTGCTGTTCGTCGTCTATGATGAACTAAATCATCCCTAATCTAGGAGGTGGGAGGTAACTTGTATCGAATTTATGTTTTGATTTTCATATTTATGTCTATTCAATGCTTGTTGATTGTGTTGTTTATCAATCCCTTTATTATTTCGCTTTGAACAAATGAATGTAATCGCAAATAATAAAGGCTTAGAGGTGCGGATACCGCATGGCCAAGTGCATATGTCGTATACGGCTCACCAACACAATAAATTGGACCTATCGAAGCACGAGAGTGATAAGTTAGGACCAGTTCTTACATGATCTAGGTGACAGATAGATCATAAATCTAGGTGACAGACTAGATTACGCCTCGTGCTTAGGATATGGAATGGATGAATTTTGCAGGGAGGGAGACTGAACCAATTGTTCAACAGACCATATCTATTTTTAGTGAACGAACCCAAGACATTGAATGACATTATTATGAATTGAACATAAAGGAGATATAAGTGAAACCTGTAATCCTAGATTTCCACTCACCATAAGATCTTCATATCTCGTTATTACTTGTCTAATTAGTTAACATCTATAACTAGTAAATTAGAATAGAATTAAACATAAAAAACCCCTTAGGTTAACAATTTGCTATCTATAACCACACTGTTCGTGATCACTTGTCTCTGTGGGTTCGACCCTTGCTTCCGAGTCTATTCTATAATAGTCTTGTTCACTTGCAAGGAAATAGATAAAATAAAACATCGATCAGGGCTCTACATCAGGGATCTCTGCCCTCATCACACCGGCCAAGCATAAGTTGCGCGGGTTACAAACCAGCTCCTTCCAATCGAGAAGAAATTGCTGGCCGACGCGCTTCTCGTTCTCCTCCATCACCCCCACGGCGTTTTTCAAGCGGCCAACAGACGGTCTCTCCCGGTGAAGTCTGTTTTGAAGCCTTGGGTATTTTCACTGCGTCGGAGGCCGTGGGCATAAATGGCCAGCCGACTCGAGACTCAACAAGCAAAACTCTCCTATCCCAGGAGTCTACTTTCCCGGGAACTTCGGAAAACAGCCTCAAAAAATTAGAGTTGGCCCTCACTCCGATCCTCCCACCAGTGCTCGGGGCAAAAATAAACAGCTTCCGGAGCAAGTACATGTCCGGTTCCGATTCTAGTAGTCTGCACGCCACTGTGAAAGCGGTAATGGCTCGAACGGTGTTCAGCATCAAGTCACAGGGGACCGCTTTAGACTAGAGCAAAAAGTCAACCAAGAAAGGCTCCAGTGGGAGACGTAGTCCGACTCGGAAAAAATCGGCGAAAAATATAACTTCATTCCCTTGCTCACGGGAAAGCTTCACATTCGCGGGCACGTCCATCTTGTTCGCCCGGTAATGAGCTGAATCAACCCCAAGGGACGTGAGCCATGCGGTCACCTTGTCCGCCGTGTCCAACGTAGCCCAGTGAGCGGCATAGCGGCTTTCATCAACGTTAATGTACCAGTCGGGTTCCTCTTCCTTTTCTTCTTCGTCTTCGATTCTCTCCTCAACGGGAACCACTACTGGAAGTCCACCTACCCTGGTCAGGAAGCGGGCAATAGGAATTCTATCCTGGCTATCTACCCCTTCAGGGGCCACTTCCGCCTGAGAGCGGCCAGTCTTCTTCAAACGACGGGCAAGCGGCAGGTTATCTGCCTCATCGGCCTCGGCAGCCTCTCCGGCCAAGTCTATCTGCTCAACCATTACTCGCCCAGCTGAATCTCTCGCACAGGCTGCTTGCTGCTCGAGGCCTTGCCCGACAGCAAAGCCACCGGTCACACTCTCCTCGCCGGAGTCTTCCTCGCTGGAAGAATCGACTATGTCAACCACGGGGTCCCCGACACGCCTTCGAATTGTTGGCCCGGCTACAGATCTGATTCCCTCATCACACTCAGCGCTGATCGAGGGAGACTTTTCGCTGCTAAGCGAGTCGTTCCTCCCACCATAGCTGAAGGCCTCGCGGTCATTGTCGGACATGTCGGACATCTACAAAGAGATCGAGGAAGATGGCCATTAGATTTCTGCCCGGACAACTAATGAAGGAAAAAGGAAAGAAATCTTAAGTCTAGGTCAACCCAAAGGGGCCACGCCCGCCTAGCGAGCAAGACCACGGGTTCTATTCCTCGATCTCTACCTAAGGGCGTTCTTATTTACTAAAACCCTAATAAAATCAAGTAGAGATGAAGGGTAGAAAGTAGAGAGCCGCCAAAAACCAGAAAAAATCAGGAATACAAGCAGAGAGGGGTTAAGAGCTTACTGTTATTTGTTGAACGGTCGGAAATCAGAGCTGATATGAATGCTTCAAGCGCCGACCAATGAACTGGTACCAGAAGCAAGGAGGAGGCTCCACCAAAGTTTGAAGAAAAACACGGCAACAATAGCAATGGAAGCTCTGCAGAAAATTTTCTCTCTAGCGGTTTGCAAATCTCAAAGGCAATAAAAAGAAAAAAGAGGAGGGGGGATGCGCCTTTTATAGGCTGGACTTGGAGAGATTTTGGGGGGAAAACGAGCTCGGGGCCCGAAGCGGCGCTCGGGATTGGCGGCCCATCATGACAGGGCATTAAATGCAGCCCTTCGTGCTTCGTGCCCCGTCCAATCGCTCCAACTTCTGACGGCCCACGCGCTTTTTCCGCCCACGCGCCTGTCACGCCCTTGACAAAAAGCTTCCTGGACACGCCTCAAGTTCACCTCGCTGAATTCCTTGTATTACTTAAAAATTCACAAAGTGTTGGAGCCCGTACGGATCTCCAACTTGAACGCTCCCCGCTCCGAGCATGAATACTCGCCAGACAGGAAGCTAGGGGCCACTGATATACCCGGCCCAAACCGGGTCACGAGCAAGGCACGAGTTAGCGTCACGTGCTAATCACGGGCACAATACCTCTGGGGCCCACGACACAGCGAGCAAGATGAGACAGACCAGCGAGCACCGAACAGCATAACCCACACTCAAACCTGGGCGGGCAAAGGCCTTGCCTGTCCGACCAGGGGCCATGATCGGGACTCATCCATGCTTCGCAAAGGAATCAGACTTACTCTGCCTGGTCGAGCACCGGCCTTGTCTGCCCGACCAGGGGCTGATCTTCAGACTGACAAGTCCAGGGATCGATACAAACAGAATAGCCGGACAGAGCCCTGCTCGCCCGAGCACACATCAAACACGAGATGCTGGTAGCTTGCCTTCCAAAGCAAGACAAAGGTTTCCCTGTTTAGGCGGAACACTTGCCTTATCAACTCCTATAACTACGCGGTCAGCCGCCTGTTTCGCCTAGAATCAAGGGATTTCCTCCTTGATTATCTTGGCAGTTATGGAAACTGAATCCTAGACGGATTCAATCACCTTGAGGGCCTATAAATACCTCTCCATAAACATCAACAAGGGACGGACTTTCTTGAGCCTCGTTACTCTGTCAATTTACCTTTTGACAATCACTCGATACTTACTCTCACGCCGGAGGGGTTTCGCGAGGCCTTGCCTTGCACTTCAACTCAGGTGTATTTGTGATCTTAACAGGCTCAGGGAAGGCGTTAACAAACCCAGATATCCTACTCATCTCAAGGACGGCCCAAGCTGTGCATTTTGCCACATCATTTTGTATAGCTTTAGAGTAGATTTTAGGTTGTGTAACATATTTAGATTGTGTAATTACAAGTATTGAAGATCAAATCATGTTTTCGTTCATCTCCATGTGTTGTTCATTGTCTAGGATGAACTAAATCATCCATAATCTAGTGGTGGGAGGTAACTTGTATCGAATTTATGTTTTAATTCATATTTATGTTCATTCAATTCTTTTTGATTGTAGTGTTTATCAATCCCTCTATTATTTCGCTTTGAACAAATGAATGTAATTGCAAATAATAAAGGCCTAAAGGTGCGGATAACTGCATGACCAATGTGCATATGTCGTACACTAACTCACCATCACAATAAATTGGACTTATCGATGCACGAGAGTGATAAGTTAGGACCAGGTTCATACATGATTTAGGTGACAGATAAATCATATGTTCTTGTGCTTAGGATATAGAATGGATGAATGTTGCGGGGATGGAGGCTGAACCAATAGTTCAACATACTATATATATCTTTTGTGAACGAACCCAAGAAATTGAATGATAATTATTGTGAATTAAGCATAAGGGAGATACAAGTGAAACCCGAGTCCTAGATTGCCACCTACCATAAGATCTTCATAACCAGTAATTACTGCTAATTAGTTAAACACCTAAATAATAATAGTAGATAAGAATAAAACAATTATAAAAACCCCCTTTAGATTAATAATTTGCTATCAATAAATTGCACTATTCGTGATCTCTTGTTTCTGTGGGTTCGACCCCTTGCTTCCAATACTATTCTACAATAGTCTTGTTCACTTGCAAGGAAAAATTTAAAATAAGACATCGATCATGTACCCTAGAGAAACACAATGGTCTAAAATCAGAACAAGTTTACGAGGCTAAAAATGATATGAAGAAATCATATTGAAATTTTTAAGTGAATGGGAACATTTTGAAAGTGATAAGCAGGGAAGGGGATCAAATTCACTGTCAAGGAGTTATTTAATTAAGAACATCATTAACTAAATGGATAGTAAATAAAAAGCCATCATTAACTAAATGGAGTTGGTTCCTTGAGAGAGCTTATTACTACGTGGAGTGACCAATTGATATGTGTTTGGGGATGTTCACAATAACCTCCCACTCCACAGATCTAAAAGCTTTAGTCAAAATAGTATAAACGAGATTCTTCTCACATTACTACTTATTAAAAGTTAACACAAATAGCTGAAAATTCATTGGCTTCTCCACCATGGTTAGATAGACGACCTTGTTTAGTATTAAAAGTACATTGACAAAAGCTATCTGCATTGGGGCCTTTGGGAGTAGATGTACTTCTTTAGTTAATCTCAACATGAGAGTTAGATATAGAATTTTCCCCATCCCCATCAGAACATTCTTTTTTTTTTTTTGTTTGTCTAAGAACGATGTCATTTTCAAAAAAAGAAAAGAAAAGAAAAAGAAGTCACAAAAAATCAAACATGATAACAGTTATTAATTAAGGGATGGAGGGAGTATATTTTATCGACCTACTCAAAGTTGTTAATCCAATATCTATCAAAAAGCAAAACCAATTCATTCAACTGTACAAACACATCAGGCACAAAAGAGGAATGGTTGAATAATTAGATATATGGGGATTAGTAACAATAGAATACACCTGATTGAGTATGTCAAAGAGTCCACTTTGGAATGAATCTGCAAAATACAAAATTATAATTAAAAATTGCATTTTTTTTTCTCTAATGTAATGTAAAAATCAAACAATAATTGAGTATGTCAAAGAGTCTGCTTTGTTACAAATTGCATGTTCAAATAACAAACTCTAATTACAATTTGGACTCTAGTGAGCATAGAGGTTCTAGAGTTTTTAAATTATTCTGATATAGAGCAATGCAAAAACTCAATCAGTCGAGAACTTCAACAAACAAATTGAATAAGAAACGGAATTACTATCAGTAACTGAACCTATTTAAAAATGTCATATAGAAGGTAAATAAATAACTTCGGAGCATTAAAGGAATATTAAGAAACAATCCCAAGACACATTGTTTATATTATGAAACTAAAGGGGTTTCCACAAAGTGAGTAGCACAAAAGCAAATTGTTGAGAATTGGCTAAATGGCTAGCTAACCTCTACGGAGTCATGGCTTATTAGAAAACTCAACAGTTATCTCATCATAAAATACTTTACAAGGTAAATTGGTTTCACCGGAAAACAGATAAAATAGTAAATTTTCCGTTGTTTAGTTCGATTTATCAACTACACGTCAAGAATCGCATATCATGCGCATAGTAAAATACTTTATTTCTGATCCCTGTCAATGGTCTCCCTCTATCTTGCACTTTTTGAGGTCTTTTTTTTCTGAATATATGAGTATCTTTCTCAATTTGTTTTAGGCATTCACCCGAGTTGCTGATAGATACAATGTTATAGATTAGGTAAATTCATCACCCATTCAAACTCAAAAGTCAAAATTAGTTCTACCTCTAACATAATTAGTAGCTATAGAATTGACTAAAGATCAAACTATAAGCCAACATTATGATGTTAGTACTAGATTTTGGTATCATTGAAGTTGCTACTGGCTGCTAGTAATTATGACTTAATCATAAACAAAATACTCCAGAAAAAATAGATGCATTCACAGAAGGACATATAAAATTATATGCTTACCCGTGCTAACCTGCCTCTTTTGATTGGCCAGTAGAAACTGTAGTTTTAAGAAGTCCCTGAGCCTGCAGAACTAAATAGATTGTCATAAAAGCCTTACGTGGCAGGCAGCTATGCATGTCTAAAGCTTTAGAAGAAGCAACGATATGCCAATATATTTTACACCTTTATACACAATTTACCTCATCAAGCTAATCTTGTAATACCTTCATTGCTACAGTACACAAAGAATGATGGCATGATGATGCAAACCATGATGCCCCAATCAAATAGCATTCCTGATACTTTCCAAGGGTAGTTCAAAAACTTACAGTGGAAAAGGACCAACCAACCAATTAATGGAACTAGCTAAGGCATACACTTGACGAACTACAAGAATCTAATAAGATGCTACCTCTGAACATGATTAGAAAAAACTCTCAACCTATTTGACAACCAATTAGAGTACTCTCTAGGGGCTTTCCACCATTTAACATTTTTTTTTTAATTTTATGTCCTTAAACAGCACTCATAACCAATTACCAGTAAAGAAGGCTTACTTTGGTGCCAAGGATTGAAACGTGAGTCGTTTTTCATTCCAGATGCAGTAAATAGTAATACCCAAAGATGCCTTCATGATGGAAATGAAGTTTTTCTTACAATTGTTTCTCATGAATGCTTTTATCAAGTTAGAAACAAACCGATATTCAGAGTCACAATACCATCTATAATAGTACCAAATCAAAGCAGCTACCAAACAGAGACAACTTTCACTCCCCAACTTCCCAAATTCATTGTCCCGTCACTTTCCTATCTAAACTTAAGGGCCTTATACAATCTTGGGATCTACATCAAATGATAATCATACCACATGTATCGTTATAAATATAAATTTATTTATTATCGAGTTGGGGTCGGAATGGGTCAAGGGTAAATTCAAACCCACCGGTTTTCTAAAAGCTTGTCCCAAATCCTTCCCATTAGGGGCATGTCACTTTCAGTTTAGGATGGGTTTGAGTTTTTTGCCATCCCTAACTATTAACCTGATCGACAAAAAGAAAAAGACAATGACAACACCACTTAACATTATAGTTGGGCTACATGAAGGTAGTATTGAGACCTAACTTCATTTCAAATATCCACAACCTTATAGTTGCCAGCAAGAGCTTCTTCCCTTACTTGAAGCATTCTAGTTAAGCCATGGCTTAGCAATGAAAACTGCAACGTTGACAATTATCTTATGTGTTTTTTTTACCATGATTGTAATAGTGATAAAGACTAACACACACTAATTCACACACTTGAGGTGCGATTTCTTCCTGCCCGTTTTCATTAGGGTTTTTCCCTTTTGGCGGCTATGGCTGGGGTTCCAGCACCGCTCGACCCTAGCTTGATCCCTCCAACCAAATCTTTTGCAGAAGCCCTTTGCTCTCCTTCCAACATCACCAACTCCCCACCTTCGTTCTCTATCCCGCCTTCATCATACAAAGGCGAACCTTCCCTCAAACTTTCCTCGGAACTCATAGAGTCCCTTGCAGCTCCTTTTTGATTTGCATTAATAGGAAACTTTTCTCATGGTAGGCCATCCATGGAAGCCACTCGAAAATATTTTAATACCATAGGACTCACTGCCGCTTTCACAATTGGCCATTTGGATGCAAAACATGTTCTCATCCAAGTTAGCAACAATGAAGATTTTCAGCGATTGTCGATAAAAGATCAGTGGTATTTGGGTAGGCATCCTATGCGAGTTTTCAAATGGTATCCCAACTTTCGGCCAGATATTGAGAGCTCCATTGTTCCAGTTTGGTTTTCGCTGCCTGGTCTCCCGATTCATTTGTTTAATAAATCTGGCCTTTTTTTGATTGCCTCCTTGTTTGGTAAACCTCTAATGCTCGATCAACCAACTATCAATTTATCTCGGCCTAGTGTTGCATGCATTTGTGTTGAAATTGATTTGCTCCATCCACGTCCTAACCGAATCTGGGTCGATTGTGGTACTGCTTATCCATGTTTTTGGCAGCCTGTTGAGGCTGAAAATAAGCCATCATATTGATCCCATTGCTTGCGTCAAGGTCACCACGAACTCATTTGTAAGATCAAACATCCTGAATTGAATGTTGTGGAAGGCCCCAAACCAAAGCCTCCGTCCCAGCCTTTCATGAAAAGATGGACACTAAAAAAACCCTCTAACGAAAAGGGCATGCAAGCTGCCCCTTCCCATGAAACCACATCTGAGACCCATGCTTCTAAAGATTCAGAGGCTGCTAATTGTTTTGAGAAGGATGCACCCCCTCCCAACGACCAAGAGATTGAACATTGTAATTAGAAGGAACAATTTATTGATGATGAGCCCATTGTTATGGAGGCCAACAACCAATCTTACGCTGGCATTAACCACGATCGAATGGCAAAATCAGTGTCCCTTCTTTCTGAAGACATTAATACCAGCCCAAGTGCAACTCAATTCCACAAGGAGGATCCGGTTATTTCTCCTAATCGATTTGCGGTGATGGATGTTATTGAAGAAGAAGTGGATGAAAATGACACAAGTTCCATCCTAGCCCTTAATTTAGAGACAACCCTTCCTCCAGCCATGAATAAACAAAAGCCTCATATCCCTCATACGGATAGACTCACTCGTTCTAAGGCTTCAAAGCCCTCTGTTGGTACCTCGGACTAATTGTTTTTATGGATATAAAAGTTCTTTTCTGGAATATTAGGGGAATTGGAAATGATCCTTCTGTGAGCCGTCTCAAATCTCTTGTTCGTCTTCATCAAATTTCAGTTGTTGTTGTTTTTGAACCCATGTTGAATATGGAAAAAGTCTCCCTCATTACTCACCGTCTGCATTTCAGGTTTTTCGCTTCTAATTCTTCTAGCTCAATTTGGATCTTTGTTAAATCTTCTTTTTCCTGCCAATTAGTTAACAATTCTGCTCAACAAGTTACTCTACAGATCCAACATTTTTCTTGGCCCATGCCTGCTATTCTCACATGTGTTTATGCTAAGTGTATTTTGGAAGATCGGAAGGAACTTTGGGATGATTTAATCTATATTAGTTCTATTGCTCAGCAAGTGTCGTGGCTGGTTGGAGGAGACTTCAACATCATCCTTCACCCCTATGAAAAATCGGGAGGAGTGGGGTGGGATCATCTTGGTGGTTTGGATTTCCACGCTTGTCTCGGTGCGACGGGTCTCTCAGATTTGGGTTATTCTGGGAGTGATTTCATGTGGTGGAATAAGCGAGAAGGGAATGCAACAATTCATGAAAGAATTGATCGAGTTCTATGTATCCCAACTTGGTTAGACCAATTCCAGGCTACTTCAGTTCAGCATTTAAATATGACTTGTTTGGATCACTCTCCGCTTCTCGTAACTATTAAACGCCAATCTGATCGGGGGCCTTCAATTTTTCGTTTTCTGAATGTGTGGACTAGCCATCCCACTTATAAGGAGACGGTTTCTAATGCTTGGTTCTGTCATGTAAATGCTAGGCCTATGACCCAATTCTCTCTCAAATTGAAACATGTTAAAGCTGCATTAAAGCTTTGGAACAAAGATGTCTTTGGCAATATATTTGATAATGTTCATAAGGCAGAGGAAGATGTGGCAGAAAAGGAACTTTATTTTGAGATTAATGCCTCTCCCTCTAATAGGGAAAATCTCATGGCTGCTCAAGCCAAACTTCAAACCTTCCTCTCCCAGGAAGAAAAATTCTGGAAACAAAAATCCACAATTAAATGGTTGAAGGAAGGTCAAGGTAATACCAAGCTATTTCATGCCTCGGTCAAGTAGTCTCAACGGCATTTATTCATCCAATCTATCAAAGATACAAATGGCAATATTTTGGATTCTGATCACTCAATAAGGCAAGGGGCAGTTCATTACTTTCAGGAACAACTTCATTATGGTGGTGCATTTAATAATTCTCTCAATCTCAATGTTATTCCACGTCTTATAAATGATGCATGGAATGAACAACTTATTTCTCCTCCTTCGGATTTGGAGATCAAACAAGCTGTGTTCAACTTGAATGGTGACAGCGCGGCTGGGCCTGATGGGTTCACTGGTTCCTTTTACTCGTACTGTTGGGATATTATTGGGAGGGGTTTTTGTGAAGCTATTCATGAATTCTTCTCCGGGTTTTCTCTTCCGAGAGCTTGGTCGAGTACTTTAATTGTGGCTATTCCTAAATCTGACAGAATTTCTTCTTTCAAGGACCTTCGTCCTATCAGTCTGTGCAACTTCTGCAGCAAAGTCATTTCAAAAATTATTTCCTCTCGCCTTGCCATCATTCTTCCTCATATTATTTCAGGAAATCAAAGCTCTTTTATCAAGGGTCGTACAATTTAGGATAACATTTTATTGGCTCAGGAGTTGATGCGTTTCTTGGGGAAAAAGGTTCCTGGTTCAAACATTGTCCTCAAGCTCGATATGGCAAAGGCATTTGATAGGGTTTCTTGGCTTTTACTCATTAGTGTGATGCGGAGGTTTGGTTTTCATGAGATCATCCTTGATATTATATGGCGTCTAAATTCTGAGAATTGGTTTTCGGTCCTCATTAATGGATCTCCTTCAGGATTTGTTTCTTCTAGTTGTGCTCTTCGGTAGGGAGAACCCCTATCTCCTAGTCTCTTCATTATTTCGGCAGACTATTGATCGATGTATTTTAAACGTCGATTTTATATGCTTCTATGACTTAAATTATGCTATTTCACGATGCTTTTGGCTACTGATATATGTTTTCGGTGAGTTTTGTAAGTTTCAGGGTTATTAGTGAAAATATGCCAAACTCTAGGGTTTTAAGTGCAAATTTCAAGAAGGGCCAAAAGGGGAAAAATGATGAAAAAGTGAAGACTATTGAATCTGGACACCTTGCGAACGCAAGGTGCCTCAGAACTTGCGACCACAAGGTAGGCAGTACGGGTCACAAGGCAGAAATCAAGAAACCAAAAGGTCAGACACACTGGTGACCTTGCGGACGCAAGGTACTCAACTCCTTGCGACCGCAAGGTGGTCAGAACGCGTTAAAATCAGATTTTCACAAAGTGATTCGATTGGATTACAACTCCCGAGTATATATTGAAGTCAGATGCCGAGAACAAGATATAAAAAATCGGCTGGAAGCAGTCTTAGGTAAATTTTAGATAGTTTTTAGATTGTATATCATAATTAGATTTTGTAATTTCAAGTATTGAAAATCAAATCATGTCTCCAAACATCTACATGTGTTGTTCATTGTCTATGATGAACTAAATCATCCATAATCTAGGAGGTGGGAGGTAACTTGTATCGAATTTATGTCTTAATTCAGAGGTATGTTCATTCAATTCTTGTTGATTGTGGTGTTTATCAATCCCTTTATTATTTTGATTTGAACAAATGAATGTAATCGCAAATAATAAAGGCCTAGAGGTGCGGATAACTACATGACCAATGTGCATATGTCGTACACTAGCTCAGCATCACAATAAATTGGACCTATCGATGCACGATAGTGATAAGTTAGGACTAGGTTCATGCATGATCTAGGTGACAGATAGATCTTAAATCTAGGTGACAGCTAGATTAAAGTTTCTGTGCTTAGGATATAGAATGGATGAATTTTGCGGGGATGGAGGTTGAACCAATTGTTCAACAGACTATATCTATTTTTAGTGAACGAAGCCAAGATATTGAATGATAATTATTATGAATTGAACATAAAAGAGATACAAGTGATACCCGGAATCCTAGACTGCCACACACCATAAGATCTTCATATCTGTAATTACTGCTAATTAGTTAAACATCTAAATATTAATAGTAGAATAGAATTAATAAATATAAAAACCCCCTTTAGATTAATAATTTTATATCAATAAATTGCACTGCTCGTGATCACTTGTCTCTGTGGGTTCGACCCCTTGCTTCCAATATTATTCTATAAGAGTCTTGTCCACTTGCAAGGAAAAAGATTAAATAAAGCATCGATCAAGTTTTTGGCGTCGTTGCCGGGTACAAGCTTTGTTCACATAGTTAGTTTGTTGGTAGCGTAGTTTTTAATTTAATTTTTAGTTTTTATAAAAATAAAAATACAAAAAGATTTTATTTTGTCTTTAATACTTAGTTGTTTTTAAAATTTCTTTAAATTATTTTTATGCACGGTCGTGGATCTTTGAATCCTAAATTGGTAGAACTAAATCAATATATAAATATTATTAATCAAGAAGTCCTTGAGAATCTAGCTCCCGAGTTTGATAATCAAGATCAATTGAATCAAGAGGATCCTCTGGTTGATCCCACAATGGAAAATAATAATAATCAAAATCCTGAAAATCTAGTTGACCCAGTCAACAGGAATCAAAGAGAAGAAGAACCTGCAAGAAGAAATATGGAAGTAATGGTAAATCAAAGAACTATTAATGATTTCAGTAGACCTTTATTAAATGTAGTAACATCATGTTTAATATTATCAAATGCTGTAAGGAATTTCGAACTTAAAGGTCATTATTTTAATGCTATACCATCTTTTCATAGGATGCCTCATTAAGATCCTGTCAGTTTCTTAATAGAATATGAATACATGATGAGTACTTTTCCTTTAGGAGGGTTGACTGAAGACCAAATTAAAATGAAATATTTTCCAAGTGCATTAAAAGAACTGGCAAAACGATGGTTAATGAACCTAACACCTAGTAGTGTTTATACTTGGGCTTAATTATATGATTTGTTTATGAGTAAATTTTATAAGCATGCATCTCTTACTGAATATAGGAAACAAATCATGTCATTCCAAAATGAACCAGGTGAAACATTCCATGAGTCTTGGGATAGATTTAAAAATCTGTTCATTATGTGTCATCATCATAATTTGGCTCAACATGTGTTAGTACTTCAATTTTATCATGGTCTTTCGCCAGGCTTACAAACTATGGTTGATAGTGCAGCTGGTGGTTCTATTAATAGAATGACACCAGAAGCATTAGATGAACTATTTGAGATGTTAAGTATTAATTCTCAACAGAAAAGTGCCAGAGGTAAAAATAGAGGCCTTTATCAAATTCAAGATAGAACAGATACACAAGCTCAATTGAAAATTGGCGAATTCAAGAAGCATGTGCTTTATGTGGATTATATTCTCATGCTACTAATTCTTGTCCGTCAAGTGCTATGTATTCTGAACAGGCTAATGCTATGAATATGTACCCTCAAAGGCCTAGGAATGATCCTTATTCAAACACATATAATCCTGGTTGGAGGAATCATCCTAACTTTTCTTGGGGAGGAAATAAGCCTTTTCAACCTCAACAATTCCAACCTCAACCACCACAACCTCCACAGTTTCCAAATCAAAATCAATTAAGAATTGAAGAAGTCCCAAAACAAGATGTAGCAAGTAAAGGTCAAGCAGCATTGATAAAATAAATGCTTGAAGAGATTGAAAATCTAATGAAGCATATTGCAAATTCTGAAGTTGATAAAAGAGAAGAAGGGAAGTTCCCTAGTCAAACCGAGCAAGCCAAGTCAATCACCGTCTTGCGAAGCGGTAAAGTAATAGGTGAAGAGGTAAGTGACCCTGATCCTTCTTCTAAAGTGCCTGTTACAGTAGAAAATTCTGAAAAGGAAATCGAAAAAAATAGTGATAGTAATAAAGAGAATGATAAATTAAGCAATCAAGAAGAAGAAGTAGAAGTAGAAGTTCCAAATATGGAACAAGAAAAAGAGGTTCAAAATAAAGATAATACAATAGAAGTTGAAAAAGAGTTGGATCAAGAAGAAGAATAACCTTATGTGGCTCCACCACCTTATGTTCCTCCAATTCCGTTTCCAAGAAGACTTATGAAAAACCGAATGGACAAACGATTTACGGAAATTTATAATATGTTATCCAAAGTGAATGTTAATCTTCCTTTGTTTAATGTTATTAAAAATATTCCAGCTTATGCAAAGTTTTTCAAAGATCTTCACTCTAAGAAACACAAGTTTGAAAACAATGAAAAGATTATTGTTTCTGAAAACGTAAGCTCTGTTTTACAACCCGAATTACCTCCTAAGTTGAAACACCCTGGTAGCTTTAATATCCAAGTTTCCTTGGGAAGCTCTAAAAAGATGAAAGCAATGCTAGATTTAGGAGCAAGTATTAATTTGATGCCTTTTGCGGTCTGTAAACAGTTAGGGTTAGGATAACTAAAACCCACTACTATGCAATTACAATTAGCTGATCGTTCAGTTAAATATCATTTGGGTATAGTGGAAGATATCCTAGTTCAGGTTGATAAATTAATCATTCCAGTTGACTTTGTGGTTCTAGAGATGGAAAGGAAAATTTGCACCAATAATGAAGTCCCAATATTGTTAGGCAGACCATTTATGGCCACTGCCAATACAATGATTAATGTGAAAAATGGTAAACTCACAATGTCAGTCCTAGGTGAAACTGTTGAAATCTCTGTGTTTGATGCTATGAATAGACCTAGTGACATAAGTACCTATTTTTCAATAGATGAAATTGAAAAATTATCAACTGAAACTTGTGAAGAAGAGGAAGATTATGAGAGAGATAGATTCATAGTTTATGATGACAGTCCTATCCCTCCCATAAAAATTGACATTGATGAAATTGAAAGAGAAATAGAAGAGGAAGAAAGACAAGAAAGAGAAAAATTAGAAGCTAGTAAAAAGAAAGATAAAGAAGACAGAGAGAAAGAATCAGAAAATAATTCTGATAAATTTGAAAAAGTAGAAAAAGAAAATAATGAAATCAAGGAAGATGAAGGAAGATGAAGTAGAGATTCTGAAATCTCTCTTTGAAGAAATTGAGATATATAATATTGAAGTAGAAATTAAAGAAAATAATAAAGTAGAGAATAAGGAGATAAAAATAAAAGAAACAATTAAAGCAGAAAATTCTGAATTTATGCCACCCATTAATTCTTCTAATGTTGAAGAATTAAAACCATTACCATCCCACTTAAAATATGCATTTTTAGGGGAAGGAAAAACTTTGCATGTTATTATCGCAGCTGATTTAACTGAAGAGCAAGAAACAAATTTATTAAAAGTTCTATGGACACATAGAGAAGCTATAGGATGGTCCCTAGCTGATTTAAAAGGTATAAATCCATCTATGTGCATGCATAAAATACATTTAGAAGAAGGTAGTAAACCTTCAAGAGAAAGGCAAAGAAGACTTAACCCACACATGGAAGAAGCCGTAAGAAAAGAAGTTCTTAAGCTCTTAGATACGGGTATAATTTACCCTATATCAGATAGTAAATGAGTTAGTCCTGCTCAAGTAGTTCCTAAAAAGTCAGGAATTACAGTTGTTAAAAATGAAAAAGATGAATTAGTCCCTACAAGAACAATAACTGGTTATAGAATGTGCATTGATTTGAGAAAACTTAATGCGGCAACTAGGAAAGACCACTTTCTTTTGCCATTTATTGATCAAATCCTTGAAAGACTAGCCGGTCATGAATTTTATTGCTTTCTTGATGGTTTTTCTGGTTACAATCAGATCCCTGTTGCACCCGAAGACCAAGAGAAAACAACCTTCACATGTCCCTTTGGTACCTTTGCTTTTAGGAGAATGCCTTTTGGATTATGTAATGCACCAGCTATCTTTCAAAGATGCATGATTTCTATATTTTCAGATTTAGTTGAAAGATACGTTGAAGTTTTCATTGACGATTTCTCAGTTTTTGGAAATTCTTTTGATCATTGTTTAGAAAAGATGATGTGAAACAAATTTATCTTTAAGTTGGGAGAAAAGTCACTTCATGGTCAAACATGGAATTGTCTTAGGGCATGTTGTGTCTAATAAAGGTATTGAAGTTGATAAAGCTAAAATCAAAGTTATTTCACAACTACCCCCTCCAACTTCTGTTAAAGGTGTTAGAAGTTTTCTAGGGCATGCTGTTTTTTATCGAAGATTTATAAAACATTTTTCCAAAATCTGTAAACCTCTATGTAATTTGTTAGCAAAAGATACATAATTTATTTTTGATAAATATTGTTTAGAAGCTTTTAATCTATTAAAAGAAAAATTAACTACTGCCCCTGTTTTATCTAGCCCTGATTGGTCACTTCCTTTTGAAATCATGTGTGATGCATCAGATTTTGCAATTGGAGCCGTGTTAGGACAAAGGGTAGATAGAAAGCCTCATTTGATCCATTATGCTAGTAGAACTCTAAATGATGCACAATTGAATTATACAACTACAAAAAAAGAATATTTGGCAGTTGTGTATGCTTTAGAAAAATTTAGATCATATTTGTTAGGATCAAAGGTGATAATATTTTCTGATCATTTTGCATTAAAATATTTGTTAAGTAAGAAAGATGCTAAACAAAGATTAATTAGATGGATGTTACTGTTACAAGAATTTGACATTACAATCAAAGATAAAAAGGGAACCGAGAATGTCGTAGTCGACCATTTGTCCAGATTGGAATTTTCACCCTTGCTTGAACGTCAATTTCTTGATGATCCAATTCCTATAAATGAAAATTTTCCTGATGAGCAACTTTTAGTCATTAAAGATTCTGACCCTTGGTATGCTGATTTTGTCAACTACTATATGTCTGATATTATTAATCCAGATTTTGATCATTATGAAAAGAAGAAATTCTTGACTGAAACAAAAAATTATTTTTGGGAAGCACCTCATTTATACAAAATCTGTTCAGATTCTTTAATACGGAGATGTATTCCAAAAAAAGACCAACAAGGTATTATGAAATTATGTCAGGGATACTCTTGTGGATGTCATTTTAGTGGAAACAAAACTGCTAGAAAAATTTTACAATCAGGTTTATATTGGCCTACTGTTTTTAGAGACTGTGAATTGTTTTATAGAACATGTGATAAATGTCAAAGAACAGGTGGAATAGTAAAAAGAAATGAAATGCCCTTGCATATTAATTTGGTTGTTGAAATCTTTGATGTTTGGGGTATTGATTTTATGGGTCCTTTTCCAGTGTCAAAATAATTGTGAATATATTTTAGTAGCAGTCGATTACGTATCCAAATGGATCGAAGCAGTAGCAACCAAGACTAATGATGGAAAAACAGTGGTTAAATTCGTAGAAGATTTGTTTGCTAGGTATGGAGTACCTAAGGCCATAATAAGTGACCAAGGGACTCACTTTACCAATAAGTTGTTGAATAATGTCCTTAGAAAGCATGGTGTAACTCACAAGTTAGCTACACCGTATCATCCTCAAACATCCGGCCAAGTAGAAGTTAGTAATAGACAAATAAAAGCAGTGTTAGAAAAGACTGTTGGACCTAATCGTAAAGATTCAGAATCTAAACTTAAGGATGTTTTATGGGCATATCGAATTGCTTTGAAAACCCCCATAGGAATGAGTCCTTATAGAATGGTATATGGCAAAGCTTGCCATTTACCAATTGAAATTGAGCATAAAGCTTATTGGGCGGTTAAAGAGTTAAATTTAGATTTAACTTTGGCTAGAGAAGAAAGATTGTTTCAATTAAATGAATTAGAAGAACATAGGTTGAATTCGTATGAGAACGCGAAAACATATAAAGAAAAGACCAAGAAATATCATGACATGGGGTTAGCCAAAAAAATGTTTCATCCAGGGATGAAAGTGTTACTTTTTAATTCTAGATTAAGGCTATTTCCCGGAAAATTGAAATCTAAACGGTCTGGTCCCTTTATAATTGTACGAATCTATCCTCATGGAGCTGTTGATATTCAAAATCCTAAAAATAATGAAGTTTTTAAAGTTAATGGACACCGACTCAAGCCATATCTTGAACCGATGTTAGTTGAACGAACAATTGAATTAATTCGTTTGGCTGACAATGAACCACCCAATGATTAGGTTTGCAGTTTGGTCGAGCCAAAGACATTAAACAAAGGTGCTAAGTGGGAGGTAACCCACTATTATGAATGATATTTGCTTTTGTAGTTAGTTTAAATATGTTTTTCTCCATTAAATTTAATTTTTGGAAATTTAATTTTTAATTAAATATGCCAAAATTCAAGTTTGGGGGAGAAAAGCCTCTTAGTGTTGTATTTATATGTTACTAATATTTTTAGTCTAGAGTTTTTGTTAAGTTTTTGTATACAGGAAAGTTACAAAAGCATAACGGAATTAACGGAAAAGGGCTAAACTGCAAAACTGTGAAAAAGCAGCAAAAGAAAATCAAGTTGGGCAGTTCTGGACACCTTGCGGATGCAAGGTGTGAAGGACCTTGCGACCGCAAGGTCCTCGGTAAATGCAGATATCGTGATTTGTAGCAGGCAGTACGTGGGGAATGAACAAGAATCAGAAGCGGTTGGTCTGCCCACCTTGCCGTCACAAGGTGTGGCAGACCTTGCGATCGCAAGGTCCCCCTATATAAAGACTGTCGGGTTTTCTTCAGAAATCACCAAAACTCTCAACTCTTTTCAGCAAAGCAGTGAAGCAGCAGCCTTCTCTCCTCAAAAATTCCGGCAAACTCTTGCAGATCTGTCCAAATTTCGGCATTTACTCCAAGAATCTCCTCCCTCCTTCATCATTCTTCATCTCCTACCTCCATCCATAACCCCAATGCATCCCATTGAGGTGAAGAATTTTTGAAGAAAGAAGAAGACATTCTGTTTCCGACGCCGATCAAAGCTCAACACTCTGGCTTCTCTCTCCATCTAAACTGCAAACAAGTAATTCTAACACCTCTTTTAAATTTTCACGTAAAAAACTTGCATGCAAGGGTGTTAGATAATTTTAACGTAGATAAATTTTGCATGCTTTAGAATTAATTTTTAATTTTAAAATTTCTAAAAACTTATTTTAATTGTTAGACCTTTAGTTTTTAATTTTTATTCAAACAAAATGTTTCGTAAGCGTAGAAATACCGGTTCCGGTGCTTCGTCCTCCCGCCATGTTCAGGAAGACGAGCCGCATTTTGACCACCACCGTTTTATTTCTTTCGAGGCCTCCGAAAAATACGCGGCCAAGCTCTCCAAGTCTCTAGTTCCCGAGAGGGGATTTAAGGCTGAAGAATTTGGCCTTGGTCCATACTTTATGGCCCGTAGGAGGGGGCATTTGACCGACTCTCCAGGCAGGGCAGCCGTAGTGCCCATCGTTCGAGAGTTCTATGCCAATGGCACCATTGGCATAGATGGGGGTGTATTAGACACTGTCAATGTTAGGGACGTTAGTGTAGAATTTTCGTCCCAAAACAATAATATGTATTATGGCACATCCAACTTTGCGGATGGTGCCGACCATTTTAGCACACACCTCCATGCCCTTGTCCCCCTCGAGGTGGTCAATGCGACCATCGCCCTCCCTGGTGTTGAGTGGACCCTTAACCGTAATCCACCCTTTGGTCCACGCACCATGGAGGAGTCCTTCCTGTTGAACACGGCCAAGCCCTTGTTCAAACTCATTTGTGGACGTCTCATGCCCTCCAGTCACCAACAAACGGTGACTTGGTAGAGGGCTGTCTTGACCTACACCATTATGACTGGTGGGTCTGTTGATGTTGGCCGCCTGATCAATGGCCAAATCAAGACCCTTATTAGAGGTAAGACGAATGCGGGGTTCGCGTTCCCGAATTTAATTACTGAGTTGTGTAGGGGGCAGGTGTGAGATGGCCCACACACAGGGAGAGGCTTAAGGCTGGTCCGGTCATTACTAGGGCCATTTTTTTTTAGCACCACCAACAGCCGAGAGTGAGGGTTCCTCAAGGGGAGGAACCCAAAGAGGAAGAGGATGACCCGCTCGTTGGGATCTCCAATAGGCTAGAAGAGGTTGCCCTAGAAGGCCAGATGGCAACCCAACAGTTGGCACAAATTCGTGCCGACCAAGAGAGGCTATTTGGTTGGTTTAACACGGTGGGACAAAATGTCTCCGCTTATTATGGGCTGCCTCCTGGCACGATCCCCGAGTTGCATCCTCATTCGTTATTTCCGCCCGACTCACCGTGAGTCGAGGCCCAAGTTCCATCGTCTTTCGTTAGATGGGCCTGCTATGTCCTTTTGATATTTGTCCTTCCCCGTCAATCCTATCATATGTTCCTCAATTTTGGGGACAAAATAGAAATTAAGTTTGGGGGGGGGGGGATTGTAAGCACATAGTCTTAGCAGGTCCTAGCCTAAGAATGAGTGGAGTTGGGCTATGTTTTTAGGGTGAAGAAAATTTTCTTTTCTTGATGACCATTTAACACTTCACCCTATTTTCCTGTTTTTAATTTTTTCTGATTTTCGGAGGTGTTGCCTTGACCAGAAGACACTCGCATTGGATGCTAGTGGTTTCCTCTTGTGGTAACCCATCATCAATTGTGTCATCGTCATCATCTCCAATTTTCTTTATAATCTGTAGATCCTTCTGGAATTTACTTAATTTTGCGAAACTTTTACTTTTCTCCAAATTCTTCATTCACCCACACCAGTCATAATTATGGATTGATTAGAATAGTTTTATAAAGTTTATAGCACCTACTTCATTACAACTAGATATGCACAGGAATATGATGCATAGCCATTTCAACATACTGTTGCATTAAATCGTGGCTTAGGGTTAATTGCATATAGTTAGATCCCTTGGATTTTTCTCATTTATATATCTCAAGCACACTTTCGAACCGTGTCTGCATATTAGTCTCAATTGTCCCTACCATCTGTCTTAACGGATGCTTATGTGAAATCCAATGATGCTAAACATTCAACCCCACAATTCCCACAGTTGATATGATATTTTGTGTGTCTTACTTGCTTTAAAAACTGCATGAGCATTTGGCATTAAGAAATTACTTAGGCCCTCTTTGGATCGTTGGAGCCTAAATATTCCCTGACCTTTACTAAAAATATCCCTAGTGTCCCCGTTGAGCCTAATTAAAAAGAATGGAGTGTGCTAAGTGTAGACACCCCAATTTCGTACCCCCGGTATGTGACTGACATAAAATATCAAGAACTGTTAAAACTTAACAAATGTCAAGTTGCAGGAGTCAAAAATGCGAAAGGAAAAGCAGAATGCGCGAAACAGTGAACTGCAGGGGGTAAAGTGGCAAATTTTGAAACTTCTAAAGCATGCTGGTGCCGCACTAAGGGGTGCATTGGCCGCACCAGCCCTTCCACTGTGCGCTGCTCTCACATTGAAAATGTACAAGTTTTAAAGCGCAAGGTACAAGCGGCCGATGCACGGGAAACAAATCCGGAAATTCCTGCCGCGTCCTCAGTCTCTACTATAAATAGAGACCCCCGGCCTCTCATTTCACTCGTTCAGTTACGCGATAAAAAAATCGTAGCGAAGCTCTACTTCTGCGATCTTTCAATACAGTTAGTACGAGAGGTGCGAGATAGGTGAGTGGAAGCCCCTATAGTCTCCAAACCTCGTCCAAACTCTGCCAAAATCAAAACCCATAGGTTATAAGTGATCCCTAGCCTAGTTGTTAGGTATCCACCTCACATCCCCTGTCCAGAAATCCCAAAATAAGTCGTTACTGCCTTGAGTAACGAGCTAAAAATTCAAAAACTAAGTCTAGGTTCCGCCCAACTAGAAAGGCCAAAACCTACCCAAATAAATTGTCACTACGCCGAGTGGATAAGCCCAAACTTCAAAAATCAAACAGTCATTCTATCAACACAACAACACACACAAACAACAAAAAGACTCCCTCTCCCTGAAGGACAGACCGAGCACACCGCCGCTCTAAAAGGTAATACCTTTAAGAGCGTATTTTTATTTCATTTGTATTTTTTGTCTTTTATTTATTTTTCAAAAGTTGTTATTTAAATCCGGCGCAATGTAGCCAATATAAGCCGTTGTCTTTGCCGGATTAGATTAGGAAATATTATGTAAAAGAGCCGTTATAATGGCCAAATATTCTTAAATATGTTTGTAATTATTGGAAGGAGGCAGTGCGAGTCCGTAAATAATGTAGCCACGAATGTATTTGTTTAAATTTCCCTTGTCAAAATAATACCTTATTTATTTGCTAGATAAATATAACAATGAGCATACTTGACCAAAAACGTTTTGAGACCGAAAGAGGCGAGTTGGGTGCCTAGCACCTTCCCAACTCGTAACTTAGCCCCGAACCCGCTTTCTAAAATCTACGGTTTTCTTTTACGGTTTTCCTTTATTTTTGCCTTAAAATAAAGATGGCGACTCTAAAACTTTCGGATCGGTGGGGCCTCGCAACATTCCCTCTTTGCACTTTCTGTTCTCCCTAAAAAAGGGAGATACGGGAATGGAGGGGTGATGCATTCCCATATCTGGTATCCCTAAACAAGGGATAACTTGATGCGGGAAACCCATAGCTCCCATAGTGATCGAATTGGGCCATAAGGCTATTTTTAATAAATCCATAGTGGGGCGTCAATATCCTTTCTTGCACTTCTCTATTTTCCCCTAAAGAAAAAGGGGAGAATGGGAATGGAAGGGTAATGCATTCCCATATCTGTTATCCCGAAATAAGGGATAACTTGACATGAGAAACCATTAGTTCCCATTTTGGATACAAAATCCACTCAAGGCAACCGAGGCACATTCAACGTGCTAATATAGACACACTCCTCTCGCACTTTGGATTTCGTCTTCCCTAAACAAGGGAGGGTGGAGCGAGGCGGTGGTGTCCCATCCGCACGTCGCGCACCCTATCCAAGGGCGCGGGCGCGGTCGCACCAGGAACCTCACGGTGGCGACTCTGGGGAGTTGTTTTATTTTAAATAAAATGGAGGGCTAGACTCATAAAATAAAACTTTTTTGTTTTTATTTGTTTCTGGCTGCAGTATGCTTGTTATATTAATTTACGCATTTCAATAAAGTGTTCCCATTACGGCCGTGGCTATATTTGTGGATATGATCCTCCATCAGCGGCGTCTCGTTCAGATACATTACGGACATGTTTAAGAGTATAAAAAAATCAAAAAAAATATATAAAAAAAAATTCGAAAAATTCAAAAAAAAAATATATATATATATTATATATATTACAATAAATTCCGGGCAGCACAACAAAAGAGCTGGGGCTTTACTTCCGGCTCTATTTTTCATTTATTTCTTTCAGTTCATTTTTCTTTTTCACTTTATTCTGTATATTCGTACATATCTGCATTCATTATGTCATTTTATTTTGGGGACATAGGACCAAAATTTGTAATTAATAGGGATAGATAGTTTCCCCGCTTTTCTCTCTATTTCTTAAAATGGTGTGCTTGCTTGCTTGCGCTCAAAAAATAAAAACCCGAGAAAATCCACATATAACAGCAAGACATGCCAAATTTATTTTATTTTCTATATCTGTAAAATAAATAAAGACTTTACTGTTTTTCTAGATACCGCACACACGTGCACGCATGTAAATATATTCCGAACTGTTACCCTACACCATGGCCAGCCTACCCCCTGCATAAGCCAACGTTAGAATGCATATAGTTTTTCAGGACACTTCACAGACCGACCGGTTTTTGCATTTCTGAATTGTGGGTCAGCCCCTGTCAAAAAAAAATTAAAAAAAAAAATATATATATGTCAAAAAAAATGCGCAAGTTCAAAAAAAAAATATATATAATAAGTGCGCACAAAAAAAAATATATATGTAATATAAATAACAAACAGGGGCTGACTTATAATTCTCAGATGCTCGACCTAGACCATTTCGGATGGTGGATCCTGGAAAGAGTATAGGCCTTTCGCTGGGACGATCCGATCTGGGGAGTCGAAAGGGTGGAATACGTTGGTCCTATACTGCGGAGAAAGAATCCTTGTTCGAGGAAAAGTCACGAGGCTGTCAAAATAAAGCAGGTGCTTATCCGGTCAATTGTAGGGAACAAAAAAAATATAATAATAAAATACTAATAAAAAGGCACGCTGTACTCCAAGCCCAGACAGCCTCCAGCCAGCCTTCTGATACCTACCAAACCCCATTTTCCTCAGAGACCTGGCCCGAATTTGGAAAGGCAGAGATAATACTGGCCGGTTGATACGGGAAAATAGTCAATCGATCGAGAGGGTATCGGTTTCGAATCGAAAGGCGAGAATCGATTCAGTACATCCGAGCGGTATGGCGGAGAAAGTGAGCGATCGGCTATGGAGTGCAGTCGGGGGCTCGGGGTATGTTCGCCTCGGCAATGCGGGAATGGTTTGACCAAAGGTTGGGTGCAATGATGAGTCAAATGGCTAGTGCAGTACAAAGTCTAAAATCCAGTGGTGAGGTGAACTCTTTCCCTACTATTCCCCAAGATGCATCCACATCTCAAGTGCCTCCAAACCCAATTTCTCAGCCAAACACTAACCCGCCAAATATTACCACAACCCAAAATCCATGTCCAACCCAAAATCCATATCCAACCCAAAATCCATGTCCAACCCAAAATCCATGTCCAACCCAAAATCCCTATCCTGTCCAAAACTCAAATCCTACCCAAAATCAAAATCCTTACCAGAACCCTCACCAAACGCCTCCTCAAAATCCTTATAAAATACCACAGAAACTAATCCAGCCTTTCCTAATCCTACCAGCATATACCAAAATCCAACTCCCCCTCCCACCAAAATGGAGGAAGACATGGAGAACTTGAAAAGTATGATGCTCAAAGCCCTGGACAAAGACAAATTTTCTATGAAGGCATTAACGCTAAAACCTTCAGCCATACTACCCCCAAATTTCAAAATGCCCGACATAGAAAAATTCGATGGGACTGGATGCCCTATCTCTCACCTAAAATCTTACTCTACTGGCATGCAATCAAGAGGGGCTAGTTTCGAAGCCATGGCCTCCAATTTTCACCTCACCTTAATAGGGGCTGCTAAGCAATGGTTAATGCTAGCAGATGATAGCACCATGGGCACTTGGGACCAAATAGCTGAAGGGTTCCTAGAAAGGTACAAAGACAATACCACCACTGAAAATAAAAGGGAACTTGAGGCATGCACCCAAAAGAAAATGAAACATTCGCGAGAATTTGCGGCGGATGGAAGGATAAAGTCGCCCGGACTTTGGACGGACGATCCGGTGAATCATGCGAGAATGTTCATCAAAACCTCCGACCCATTTACCTAGAGCATGCGGTATCTCCCTTATAGCAATTTTAAAGAAATAGTGGAGATAGGAGTCCGTATTGATGAAGAAATACGTACGGGATCCCTAGAGATTGATACACATACACCCCCAATTTCACTCTGTGACTCTGAATCAGACGAAGAGTCTTCGGAAGAAGTCAATGTGGTTGAAAGAATTCCACCGGGTAAATATAGTAGTGTGCCATGGTCATATGAATCTGCCAACTCTGTTGAAGGAAGTAGTAATGCCAACAAGAACCTCATAGGACCCTACCGAGCAAAAAGAAGGCATTACGATGAACTGAATGCCCCAATGTCTCTGATTTTCCAAGGCTTAATGGCACAAGGGGTTTTGAAACCTATGGAAAACTACCGACCTCCACCAAAGCTATCAGACACATGGGACCACTCTCAGTATTGCGAGTATCATCGTAGCAGTGGCCATCCCACTGATAAGTGTTATAAGCTCAGAAGTGCCATCCAAGATCTTATTGATGGCCAAATCATTGAAAAGCCGCACCCATGATTGTCTCTAGTAAAAAGTAGAAAGTACCCTAGAATACCCTTGTATATACACCTCCAAAGACTCTTTGCACCTTTGAATGTTCTTTTGTCGAATAAAATCTCCAGGAAACAACTCTTTTCAACACAGTGTCAATTTTGGAACCCTTGTTGTTTTCTGGTACCACTAACAATTTTGCAGGGGCTAAAAAGTTGACTACTGTCATTTACTCTCTTGAGAAGGCGTCAGAATGCGTAATCATTACATCTCATAAAAAAAAAAAAAAAAAAAAGGAGATTTAGTTCTCTCTAAAAAAAAAAAAAAAAAAAAGAGAAAGTCTTTTTCTATATGTTGTCTTCTGTTTCCCAAAACATGTAAAGACAGGAAATTCCCCCTCACCATTATTTTCAATCGCCATCACCAGTTGATAAGTGCATCAGTCATTCTTGATTCAAAAAAAAAATCTAGCAAGTCCTACTTTGAGATGTCAAGGTCTACCACCAAAAAAAAAAAAAAAGAAAAGAAAAAAAGAGAAAAATGATGAAAAAAAGAAATTAGAAAAAAAAAGAAGGACCGATAGGAAGCCAGAAAAGAAAAGAAAGTTGGAAAAACTGGGCCAAGAAGGCGAAAAGTGCGGAAATCGAGAAAAAGCCAAGCAACTCGGGGATCATACACAACAATTCGGGACTAGGGGCTTTCAAACCCGAGGTATTTTCTTAGCCCATATCCTTGCAGTATGCTCATTTGGTCTTCGTTATTTTGAAAGCCCAACCAGTCTTCAAGCGAGCCTTCCAAAAGTATATTCAAGCGATAAAATTCTTGCTTTTCCTATATTAGCTTGTCGAGTCTTCTTCTTGATCTCACGAGCACCACATATCGCCGAAATATCGTAAAAAAAAAAAATGAAGATGACGAGTCAACTCATGAAAAAACATGATAAATCTACGAGTTGATGATGAGTCATCAAAAGATATGGACCGAAAACTTTTAAGAACACATGAAATCCAGAGCAGGCAAGTCGTCTTGACCAGAATCACCTTCGACCCATTGCGACCGAGCTATTAAACGGCACACTAGGGGCTTCCAACCATACACCCATCCTCTTCAAAATGCTGAACAAACCCACCAATTTCCAAAGCCTAACCATCTCTAAAACCCGACTTCTCAAAGCTGGGGCTGCTCCACCCTTATATATATCCACCAAGAGTGACAATCTTCTTTTATCCCAAGAGAGAAAAGAGTATCTCTTCAAGCACTCTCCCAAATTTGCTCAGAGAGGTCAAAAAAAAAAAAAAAGAAAAAAGAAATTTCCCTCTCAACAAAAAAAAAAAGAAAGAAAAGAAAGAAAAAAAAAAAAAAGCCTCTCCTGAGCAATTGCTTCAAAATATTTCTCTCGCAACAAAAGAAAAACATCAATCACTCTTGGACCACCCCATAACCCACAACCAAAGCCGAAAGCCGACCTCCCGACCATACCTACAATCAGGTCCAAAAACCAACTTTCTATCCAAACCCACAGCCTAAAAGGCCACCCAATAATCGCCCTGCGATCGCCTTTCCTAAAATAACCAAACCCATGGCCCAAAATACCTTTGAGCAAGAGGCCGATCAGATCCTCAATCCTAAAGCTAAACCATCCTAAATGCTTGAACACTATACCATAACCTAGTCACCACCTATAGCTCTGTTTCAATCGGATGCAACGTGATGCGGATCGGGGACGAACTCCTTGCTAAAGACACATAAAATTATCAAAAGATAAATGTTAAGTAGGGTCCATAAAACTGTGATACTCGGCGATAAAGCTACGGATCATGACTCTTCTTTTGTCCATTAGAGTCATCTCACTTTCTTTGAGCATACTCATTTACGTCTCTCCCACAAAAGTTTCTCCAAATCGAGTCTTTCTGGGACTGTCTCCAGTTAATCTCTTCAGAAACTTGCCCATTCCAAAATTTGGTTGATTAAATTCATCCTGGGGCTTTCTCTCGCCAAAATCATTGGTACACAAAGGCTCATTATCTCCAGAGGCAGTTGTCATTTCCACCTCCGCCTGAAGAAAGGAAAAGGCTATAAAACCATGATCCCTCAAGAATAAGCGGCTCATCCTCGCATGCATCGAAAGAGTGGCTTCCTATAAGGTAAATGCTCGCTAGGTTGAAAACCGAAAGGCGGCCTAGGCAAAAGTTAGAGCACGAACAAAAAAAAAAAGAAAAAAAAAAAAAGAAAAAAATAATGGTTCCTCAGAGGCATTGATTAGTAGGGCTCACTAGTCGGTTGAATTCCTTTTTTTGAATGATGCACTAGTCAAAAGGCCGACCCAACACATCATTCGCCTCCATTTCAAATATCAACTCCTATACACATAACCCTCCAAGGCCAACAAAAGTCACATCTCAAGCTCTTATATTGCATTTCCATCACCTTGCCTTATCTTGTCTTAACATGTTTAAGAAACAGATGGTACACATACACATGCAAAAGTTTTTTTAAAAAAAAAAAAGAAAGGAAAATTCCATTCGCATGCTTGCATCCTTTGCTTGCATCTTCTCTGCATCTTATCGGGTCTTCCGCCGCATCGGCCTATGAATGTTACGCGGCATCTCGCCAAGGATCACCTCCCAAAGATCCTCCACGGCATCATCAAAAGTCACAAAAGTGAAGTCCATATCCCCATCGATCGGCAAATGGGGCGAAAAGCGAGAAAATCGGCGAGCAAAAGAAAAATTTCTAGCCAAGGCGGAAATAAAAAAAAATAAAATGTAAATTTTAAAAACAAAAAAAAAAAAAGGCGCAACAAAAATCCCGGTGCGTAAAAACAACAAGTACAACAAAAAGCAGGCGAAGTCGCAAAGGCAAAGCCAAGGTAAGAAAAGGTAAGTATTTTACCCATTTTCTGTGCATCAATAGCTGTGTTGGAAAACTTTCCTTTAAGGGGCATACAACCCGGATCGAGAGGAAAGGTTTTGTTCTCGACGAAGCGGCGTTCTGAGGAGACGTCTCATGTATCACAACACTTGATAGACTACCTTTACAGCACATACATCACGACATACCGTCTTTTAGAAATGCGATGGATATCGCATTCAGCGTTGCGATGCAATGGATATTGCATCCGTCTTTCAATGTCAATGCGATGGATATCGCATTCAGCGTTGCGATGCAATGGATATTGCATCCGTCATGTCAATGCGATGGATATCGCATTCGGCGTTGCGATGCAATGGATATTGCATCCGTCTTCGATGTCAATGCGATGGATATCGCATTCAGCGTTGCGATGCAATGGATATTGCATCCGTCTTTCAATGTCAATGCGATGGATATCGCATTCAGCGTTGCGATGCAATGGATATTGCATCCGTCCTTCAGTGTCAATGCGATGGATATCGCATTCCGCGTTGCGATGCAATGGATATTGCATCCGTCTTTCAGTGTCAATGCGATGGATATCGCATTCAGTTTTGCGATGCAATGGATATTGCATCCGTCTTTCAGTGTCAATGCGATGGATATCGCATTGCGATGCAATGGATATTGCATCCGTTTCATGTCAATGCGATGGATATCGCATTCGGCGTTGCGATGCAATGGATATTGCATCCGTCTTTCGATGTCAATGCGATGGATATCGCATTTTGCGTTAATGCAATGGATATTGCATTAAGTTTGTGTCGGCGATGGATATTGCGTTTTGTTGCGCTGCAATGGATATTGCATCCGTTTTCCGTGTTAATGCAATGGATATTGCATTAAGTCTGTGTCGGCGCAATGGATATTGCGTTTTGTTTGCGATGCAATGGATATTGCATCCGTTTTCGTGTTAATGCAATGGATATTGCATTAAGTTTGTCGGCGCAATGGATATTGCGTTTTGTTTTGCGATGCAATGGATATTGCATCCGTTTTCTGTGTTAATGCAATGGATATTGCATTAAGTTTGTGTCGGCGCAATGGATATTGCGTTTTGTTTTGCGATGCAATGGATATTGCATCCGTTTTCCGTGTTAATGCAATGGATATTGCATTAAGTTTGTCGGCGCAATGGATATTGCGTTTTGTTTTGCGATGCAATGGATATTGCATCCGTTTTTCGTGTTAATGCAATGGATATTGCATTAAGTTTGTGTCGGCGCAATGGATATTGCGTTTTGTTTTGCGATGCAATGGATATTGCATCCGTTTTCCGTGTTAATGCAATGGATATTGCATTAAGTGTCGCGCAATGGATATTGCGTTTTGTGTTCGATGCAATGGATATTGCATTTTTTGTGTCAACGCAATGGATATTGCGTTTAGTGTTGCGATGCAATGGGTTTTACATTTTGATATGCGCTGTTTTCACTAGGTTGTAATGGATATTACGACTATCTTTCCGCATAACACTTGTCTGCATTACAACACTTGATCCCCAGCATCAGGCCGAACTACGTTTGGTCTGATTCCTTGAAAAAGGATACGTAGGCAGCCTACATCAGTAGGTCCGACCATCACAAAAAAAAAAAAAAAGAATAAATTCCCCAGCAAGAGTGGCAGAAATGTCAAAATCGGGAATCATGGCGACCACCGGCGCAAAAGGTAAGTCAGTTACAGTATTCCTACCCTGACTTTAGAATAATTTCCTTTTTAGGAAAAAAAAAACAAAAAAAAAAAAATTTCAAAAAAAAAAAAAAGGAATATTTCAAAAACAAAAAAAAGAGGAATATTTCAAAAACAAAAAAAAAGAATATTTAAAAACACAAAAAAAACAGGAATATTTGAAAAAAAAAAGGAGAGCGAAAAAAAAGGAAGGAAAAAGAATGTTTTCCACTTCACAATTTTCGAAAATACTTGAAGAATGATCAATTTGCCGTGCTCGGCGACGGATCTTTAGTCAAGCGCAATTTTCTGGATATTTGAAAGTTTTCGGGTTATGTTTGGAAACAAGACAGCGATCAAGGCCCAGACACAACTTAGAAAATTCTTCTTAACACGTTTCAACGACAAGGTATTGACCGGTTGAAATGTGGTGGCAGAAAAACATTCAAATCTTCATACCGTATTTGACAACGGTTTCGGACCGGAAGAATACGGCTTTTTCGAAAACACAAAAATCTTTTTCCGTTGTGTTCTCGATCGGGCTTGACCCGAAGAACATGACATCCTCACTTTAGTTGTAGTTTAGGGTTTTGGCTTTGAACTACGCTTGGTCGATTTCCTTTAATAGGGAATACGTAGGCAGCCTACATTAGTAGGTCCGACCATCAGAGCACATTAAATTCACATCTGCTTAAAACTTCGATAACTTTTTATAACCGACTAAAAATGTCTAGGTTATAGAGTTTGGATAGCATGTTCACTGTGCATTATAACTGCTACCAATTGCATTCTCCCGTTCTTAAATGAACGAAATTGGAGAGTCTATTGTTTATCAACGATGTTCGTCTACTCAGTAAGCCTTAAGGTTACCCGTAGACTCCATCGTTGAGGGGCTCTGTAGACACCCCAATTTCGTACCCCTGGTATGTGACTGACATAAAATATCAAGAACTGTTAAAACTTAACAAATGTCAAGTTGCAGGAGTCAAAAATGCGAAAGGAAAAGCAGGATGCGAAAGCATGAAGCTGAGGGGGTAAAGTGCAAATTTTGAAACTTCAAAGCATGCCCTTGGTGCCGCACCAAGGGTGCCTTGGCCGCACCATTTGCGCTCTCACATTGAAAATGTACAAGTTTTGAAGCGCAAGGTACAAGCGGATGCACGGAAACAAATGAAATTCCGCGTCCTCTCTACTATAAATAGAGACCCCGGCCTCTCATTTCACTGTTTTTCGCGATTTTAGATCGCAAGCTCTCTGCGATTCCTTCGATATATTAGTGCGAGAGGTGCGAGATAGGTGAGTGGAAGCCCCTATAGTCTCCAAACCCCGTCCAAACTCTGCCAAATCAAAAACCCATAGGTTATAAGTGATCCCTAGCCTAGTTGTTAGGTATCCACCTCACTTCCCCAGTCCAAAAATCCCAAAATAAGCCGTTACTCTGCCCGAGTAACGAGCTAAAAAAGTCAAAAACTAAGTCTAGGTTCCGCCCAACTAAAAGGCCAAAACCTACCCAAATAAAGTTGTCACTCTGCCCGAGTTGATAAGCCCAAACTTCAAAAATCAAGCAGTCATTCTATCAACACAACAACACACACAAACAACAAAAAGACTCCCTCTCCCTGAAGGACAGAGCGAGCACACCGCCGCTCTAAAAGGTAATACCTTTAAGAGCGTATTTTATTTTATTTGTATTTTTGTCTTTTATTTATTTTTCAAAAGTTGTTATTTAAATCCGGCGCAATGTAGCCAATATAAGCCGTTGTGCTGCCCGGATTAGATTAGGAAATATTATGTAAAAGAGCCGTTATAATGGCCAAATATTCTTAAATATGTTTGTAATTATTGGAAGGAGGCGGCTGCGAGTCCGTAAATAATGTAGCCACGAATGTATTTGTTTAAATTTCCCTTGTCAAAATAATACCTTATTTATTTGCTAGATAAATATAACAATAAGCATACTTCAGCCAAAAACGTTTTGAGACCGAAAGGGCGAGTTGGGTGCCTAGCACCTTCCCAACTCGTAACTTAGCCTCCGAACCCGCTTTCTAAAATCTCTGGTTTTCTTTTCTGGTTTTTCTTTATTTTTGCCTTAAAATAAAGATGGCGACTCTAAAACTTTCAGATCGGTGGGGCCTCGCAACATTCCCTCTTTGCACTTTCTGTTCTCCCTAAAAAGGGAGATACGGGAATGGAGGGTGATGTATTCCCATATCTGGTATCCCTAAACAAGGGATAACTTGATGCGGGAAACCCATAGCTCCCATAGTGATCGAATGGGCCATAAGGCTATTTTAATAAATCCATAGTGGGGCGTCGCAATATCCTTTCTTGCACTTCTCTATTTTCCCCTAAAAAAGGGAGAATGGGAATGGAAGGGTAATGCATTCCCATATCTGTTATCCCGAAATAAGGGATAACTTGACATGAGGAAACCATTAGTTCCCATTTTGGATACAAAATCCACTCAAGGCAACCGAGGCACATTCCAACGTGCTAATATAGACAACACTCCTCTCGCACTTTGGATTTCGTCTTCCCTAAACAAGGGAGGGTGGAGCGAGGCGGTGGTGTCCCGCATCCGCACGCACGCGCACCCCTATCCAGGCGCGGGCGGGTCGCACCCCTGAACCTCACCACGGGCTACAAATTCTTTCATTCTTCGCGAGGGCTTCGCGTCAAGGTGATCCGTTATCCCCAGCCTTTATTCATCCTTTCGCTGAAGTTCTCGAGTCGAAGTCTCAATGCATTACATTCTTCTCATTCTCATTTGGCTTACTCTTCCGCTAGTGGTTGTCCATTGGTTTCCCATCTTGCCTTCACGATGATATCATTATTTTCTCGCAATGGAAGTCGATCTCTCTTTTAAACATCTTGATCTTTTTAGCGCTATGAACGATGTTCGGTCAATTTAATTCAAGCAAAAGCCTTTACTTCTTTCTAAACTTTCTGCTAGGCGCATTCACTCTATTCTTTGGGTCTTTGAATTTTTCTCAGAAAGTCTTTCCCTTGATTTATCTTATGCGCCTCTTTTAGTGGTCGAAAATTAAAGAAGTATTTTGATCCTCTCGCTCTCAAACTTCGCTCGTCGACTCATGGACCGAATTTCTTATCTATGGATGGCAGATCACTCTTATCAATCATGTTCTTTATTCTATAACCGCTATATAAAGCTCTTGCTCCTCCTAAAGGGTTCATCAAGATGGTTGAGAAAATGATGGCTAATTTCTTTTGGGGTCACATTGACGGTAAATAGAAACATCATTGGATTGCCTCGGTCGAAATGTCTTTGCTCTCTGTTTTTAGGCGGGGTTGGAATTCGTTCTCTCAGTGATCTTAGTTGGGCTTATTCTACAAGTCGTTGCATGCTGCACTCAAAATTCTCTTTGGTCCCAAATTTTCTTAAAGCTAAGTATTGCCCTCATATCCATCATGCTCAAGCTTCTATCGAGGCTCGCATATTTGGTGTCGATGTCGGATGTTAAGCCTTTTGTAGAACAACATTTGAATTGGCTTTTAGGCCGTGGGAATTGTTCGCCATGGTTTGATAAATGGCTAGATGATGGTCCTATTTCCAATCCAAATAATCGCCTATTTCGCGGCTAGAGAGTTATTTGAGGACTCGTCACAATTAGCTCCTGATATCTCTTCTCTCGATTGCTCCTTCGGATTTAAGGCGTATTCTTGACCAGAACCTTTTCTTTCCGATCTGGATGATTCTCCATGCCGACCACGGCGCTAATTGGCGTTTCTCCATTGCTTCGACTGCGTTATCTCAAGGCTCTTTTCGCTCCAAAGACTTTGTCTTCGAAATACTTTTGGAATAGAAATGTTCCAAGACAAATTAGTGTTTTTATGTGGCGACTCCTTCAGCATAAACTTCCTATTGATGAGGGTCTTACAAAGATGGGGTTTCAAATGGTTTCTAATTGTTCTTCCTGTGATTCCGGAAATGCCGAAACTTTCAATCACGTTTTTATGCACGCTCTATTGCTTCTCATACGTGGTCCTATTTTAGTCGCTTCTCATCGATTCATCCTTGTTACTTTTCTATTCTTCAATGTTGTATGGCTTGGTGGCTCCAATATACCAGCTACAAGGATCATATTCTTTTGCCTTGTCTAATTTTATGGCATCTTTGGAAAAACAGGAATTCCTTTCTTTATGACAATAAGGGTCTCTCTTGCGGGCATTATCAAGGTTGTTAACGATGATTTGCAAATGTATAAAGCTGTCTATCCTAATTTCAAGGGGCTGCCTTCGAGTCCTAAATTCAAGTTGGTTCGTTGGATCCCTCCTTCTTCCTATACGGTAAAACTTAATACGGATGGGGCCTCTCGGGGTAATCTTGGACATAGTGGAGGTGGTGGTATTATTCGTGATTCTAATGGGAGCATCATCCTAGCTTTTTCGGATTATTATGGGATTGGTTCAAATACATTGGCTGAGGCTAAAGCTCTTCTGCATGGAGTTAGGCTTCTTCGGGACTACGGTTTTCATAAAGCGTTTGTTGAGCTTGATTCCAAGATTCTGGTTGATTGCCTTAATCTCGCTCATAATCCTCCTTGGCGGTGTTGGTCCATCATTCGCCAGGTGTTAGCTATTACTAGAGCCATGGAATTTCAGGTTGGGCATTGTTTCAGTCAGGCCAATTGTGTTCTTGATCTCCTTGCTAATTTGGGTTGTGATTCATCGGTACCGATTCTAATTTTGCCTGCTCGGGATCTTCCTCCCGCATTCTTGGTGCTATGTTTCGGATAAAGATGGTACTCCATATCTTAGACGCTCTAGATAGTTTGGCTATTTATTTTTCGCTTCCTTTGAGTCGTATGTATTTCTTTTCTAAGGTCAGGCTCCTCTGTCCTCCCATTATAAGGGCAAGGCTGGTTGTCCCCCTCAAGTTTGTATATTTTTTTCATTTTAATAAAATTCTGCAGGGTGCCGTCCCTGTTTCATAAAAAAAAAAAAATTACATGCTTATAGCTTAACTCGTCTTATTTTCTACAAGCATCAAATTTAGAGAACTACCAAGTCTATTGGTAGTGCTTTTACTGTATTACTGTGATCTTTCCATTTGTGAGAACTCTGTAGATAGCCATTTTGTATTCATCTTATAGGAAATCCTCTCTAAATTATTTAACTCCTTCTAGCCTAATATTGTGCCATTTGGGACTAACAGGTGGATTGCCTTTTATGTGGAGCTTTTTTTATGGTGAATTGTGTTTCCATTTATAGAGAAAAAATTTGGGAAACCAGAAGTTGCTGAATAAGTTAGTGTGAGGACTATTTCTATCATTTGTTGCAGTAATCATGTAAATGTAACAAAGGATTTGCCGATTGGATACGGATCCAACGCGCAGCATATGGTCACAAGTTTGAGTCTTGTTACACGAGAGGTTTTGTGTGAATTTCTTCAATGATTTGATTTTCGTTAATTCATATTTGTTGATAAACTCAGTCTTTTGGTGTTAGTTTATGAAGGATATATCTATACATATATCACACAAGTTCGTTATCAAACAGTAATCATAAGTTACCTTGTGCGAACTTGAACTTTGAGCGAAGAGGAAGAATTTCGCTTGAGCTACGATCTTCGTATGTCACGATCAAGAATCCTGCAAATCTCTCTCGTCGGATTGATATCACGTAACACGAATATCAATACTGGTTCACACCGCAAATCCAAGCCTCTTAATGGTTAGGCTAGAGTATTTGGTGAGATAGATTTAGAGAGAGAGAGGGGCGGCCACAATAAGAAGACGTGTTCTTCTGATTTTGTGTTAGGGTTTTACCCCTTTAGTTGTCCTATTTATATTATTACCAAGAAACCCTATGATGTAGCGAAAGGTAATTAAAAGTAACCGATAGAAATCAAAACTGTTGAGATCGCACACGACTACCAGCAATGATCTTCTAAATCCTGTTGAGGTTCGCAAACCTACCACAATCTAGGCATCAATTCACGTTGATTCAATGAATACCGGAATTGGGAGAAAAGTGTATTATTCATAAACGGCAAAAACTGCCTCTTAAACAACCCTAAAAGTGTTTAAATATGCTCAAAACCCTAAAAGCAATAAATTGTCGAAATTACAAAAACCCGAAACTAATAAAAAACTTCAAAGGCCCGTAACCCTATTTAAATGACGTTTTTTGGCCTTAAAAACAGCTCATAACTGATCTTTGCTTCGTTAATTTTGTCCGTCTTTTCGAGAGCTTCGATTTGATATGCTGCGGGCCCCGTAACTCCACCCGAGTCAAAAGTTATGCCCTTTTCAGCACCCGGTCCAAACGGTCGAGATAATCAAGTGCGAGACTGCCTGCATCACCCTATTTCTTGTAGGTTAAGTTAAGTCAATACCAAACTCATTCAGATTAGGAAACTAATTAACCAATAATAATATAAATATATATTCCATGTGGGCGGAAGTAAATAATCGGGCCATAAGCCCAATTACTAATATCTCCCACTTGCACACATGGACTCACCTCTCTAACCACATCGTATCATCGAAACCTGTTAAATACTGCCTCTTCATACTTGGAAGTGAAGCATGCGGCAGGGCGAGAAAGATAAAGGGTGGGCGCTATACCAAATCACCTATCGACCGGCATAGAACGTCCTCGTTAGAAAACAAAACTTCGTCTATACCGAACCGTAACCGTATATATACATCAATTTAAGCATCTTCAATCCCTCGAGAACTAGCGGTTGCTTAAAGCTCCAACACTATTGGTATCAAGATCAATCTCTTGAACCGTATGTTCAATATGATCGCCATGGCATTGAAACACAAAAATAGAGATGCATATCATACTATCTTCCTTAGACACTCATATCAATCACTCTTGGTTACTTGCTTTCTGAATGCTGCGTAGAGGCGTATGTCATGTTGGATTGGTCGGCAACCAAAGTAGCATCATCAATCCAAGTTCATGATATAGTTCTAAGTCACATAGGGTATAATCATGACACGGATTTGATCGCTAGGACTCACAGGTGATGAAGCGAGGGACCATTCAATCATTTTTCTTAGGTCGCATTATAGTCACATACGATTATGAAGTGTATGCTATGGCGGAACTCCCACATGATAGGCATGTCATGCTTAAAAGTCATACGAACCTTAGTCTAGCCGCCCTTCTTGCGTCTAACACAGTACTTAAAAGTAATTACTCTTCTAATGTTCCTTTTAAGATCTCACATTCGAACTTTCCTTGGGATATGAAGTCGACCTTTATAAAGGTCTCATCTTGGCCGTATGCCAAGGTGATAAATGTAATGTCATTTGCATACCCGTAGGTGCCAAAGACTTTGCTATCTCAACTTGCTCGCCCACCCGGCGACAAGGTGAATTACCGATGTGAGAGGGCCAATTCAATATCCACGACATCTTATTAATCAAAATATATATGCTACGCAATTTCATATTAAAATATCCAATTAACATATAAAAGGAATGAAACGCAATTTATTCAAATGATAATGAAAAATAATAATCAAATGTCAACAAAGTGTTCTCAGAATAAATGTCAAATCCTTCGAAGTCTAGACCCACATATGATCTGAAAGATCTCTCAGCTAGAGGCTTAGTCATAGAGAGTCGGCCAACATGCTTGTAGAAGAATATATTCTAGAACAACTTTCTTTTACTGAACCATGTCTCTAGTGAAATGATACTTGATGTTAATGTGTTTCGTCTTCCCATGATACTTGGGATCTTTAGTGTAACCTAAAACGGCCATGCTATCACAAGCAATGACTACGGGGCGATCCACATGTGTCGTAACATCAAGATGTTGAAGAAAACTCCTCAACCACACGGTTTCTTGAACCGGTGAGAGCAAGCCATGTCTCTGACTCCATCGTAGATAAGGCGGTGCTAGTCTGTCGCTTGCTACTCGAGATAGCTCCACAGCTAAGAAGGAAAGCGTAGCTGAAGTAGATTTATAACCATCTACATCTCGGCCCAATCCGCGTCGATGAAACATTTCAAGCTCAAATCCCCACCTTGGTAACATAGGGTTAAATTTGTGATTCCCACCAGTAACAGCAGAACCCTCTTCACTGCCATCCGTGTTGAGGTCCAAGATTACTTTGGAATCGATTGAACATCCCAAGCGCAAAGCATAGGTCGGTCAGTACACATCATAGCATACATCAAGCTTCCTACCGCATTCGCATATGGAGTCGTAGACATTCTCTTCTTCTCTTCTTCATTCTTAGGGGCGGTGGTTTGTACTAAGGACACATCCTTTTTCCATTGGAGTGACAACGGGTTTTTGAGTTAGTCAGGCCAAATCGTTCGATAACTTTCTTAATGTAAGTCTCTTGAGACAAACCAGAAATCTTTTCGAGCGATCCTAATGACTTTTACTCAAACATAGCTTTCTTCACCCAAGTCTGTCATATCGAAAACATGAGACGGCCGCTCTTTACTATGGCATTTATCGTCTCCATATCATTCCCAGCTAGTAGGATGTCATCAACATATAATGACATAATCAAGATCTTTTCTTGGATGGCTTTAACATACACCACGATGGTCCTCACCAATTATCACAAAGCCAATTAAGGTTATTGCTTGATGAAAGCGAATGTGTACCCCTTGTCTAGATGATTGTTTCGACATAGATAGAATGTTTGAGTCGGCACACTCGCTTTGTCCCTTGACTTCAAAACCCTCTGGTTGAGTCATATAGATCTCTTCATCTAGTTCTCCATTGAGAAAAGCGTTTTAACATCCATCGATAAAGTTCTAGATCGTGTGCGCTACTGTCGCTAGGATTAGGTGAGCAGAGGAAAATCTCACCACATGGGAGAATGTCCCTTCATAGTCCTAAACCCCCTCTTTGGGTAAAGCCTTTCGCCACAAGATGTGCCTTATATTTGTCAATTGATCCATCGTCTTCGTTTAACTTTGAAAACACATTTGTTTCCAATAGTCTTTCGACCTTGCGGTAGATCAACTAACTCCCAAACTTGATTCTTATTCATAGAGGAAATTTCATCTTCCATTCAGTCATCCATTCATTATTTGTAGAGTAAAGAAAGAGCTTCTTTGAACGATGTGCTCACTAGAATTGTAAAGTAGTTAGGAAAGATTCATTTTCGATCGCGGAGTCGATGACAAGGTATATTTCCACGTTTACTTCTTCGCTCTAGTATCGGACTCCCACTAGAATCTGTACTCCCACTCGAATGAAGATCACCTTGACTCTCATTGGCGACTTCCATAGGCTCAACCTCATGTTGTACTTGGTAAGGATT
>CM028379.1:13394499-13441985 GCA_013146195.2 Codonopsis lanceolata
TTTAAATCCAATGGTGGGAAAATCCCTTCCCCTGCAGTCCCCAAGAAGCATCAACCTTCTATGTTCCTCCAAATCCAACCTCCCAACCAAACACCAACCCACCAACCCGTAATCCCTATATTACCCAAAACTCACCAACCCAGAATCCCTATATTACCCAAAAATCCACCAACTCATGATCCCTATACTGTCCAAAAATCCTTATCCAATCCCAAATCCTTATCCAATCCAATATCCCTATCCAGCCCAAACCCACCAATCCAATATCCATATCCAGCCCAATATCCATATCCAATCCAATATCCCTATCTAACCCAAAATCCTTATCCTGCCCAAAAGTCCTTATCAGAAATCACAGCTTTAAAACAACCCAACCTTCCCCTAATCCTACCAACATATACCAAAACCCAACTTTCCTGCCTCCGCCAAATTGAGGTCGACATCGAAGACGTGAAAACCATGTTGCTTAAAGTTCTAAACCGTGGAGTTTCGATGAAAATTTGGGGACAACTTCTGGTATGATAGATCTGAGGCACTAATTATGAAAGGCTCTCTCGCCGAGTTCGAGTCTATTTCTAATAAGCCTCAAGTAATTGGTACACCACTACCGTCCGCTTCCTCGACACCCGCACTTGGTAGACCGCTCGATATACTATCCCCGATCCTTTCCTAGCTTACGGATTGGTCATCTACCAATCCGCTACCTATAATTGAGGATCTCCCTGTGTCCTCAACAATGTAATAACCCCTCAGACAATGTGCTTTTAATAATAATATGGATGTCTTTGCTTATTCCTTAGTTGCACCTAATTTAAAAGACGATTAAATAACAATAATTATGATAATGAGTCATTTAATAAAATGGACCCAAAAGATAAAATTATCTACTTGAGCTTGCAAAGTCGAACGAGTACCGTGAACAAAGCCATTCATCAAGAATACCGAAGACATGTCCACTATCAACCTCGGGCCGGACAATGAAATCAAAGAAATCGACCCAGCTACCTCCAAGGTCCGTAAAGAAAGGCACTTATTGATCTCCTCAAAGAATTCATAGACATCTTTGCCCGGTCCTATTTAAGATATGCCCGCCTAGGATTCCCAGCTTATAGTCGAGCATCGGATTCCACATACCCTGATGCTCGCCTGCCAAACAAAGCCCGCCGCCGCATCAAGCCTAATGGTCACTACAAGTCAAAGAAGAAATCATGAAGTGTACCAAGCCAACTTCATCCCAGTTGAATTCCAACTCGGCCGTCTAATATAGTGACCGCTCCCAAGCCCAACGGAAAGTCGACCAGACTTCCGCGACCTCAACAAAGCACGCCTAAAGATAACTTCCCCGCCCCCAACATTGATATTGTGGTAGATGCCATCAGCAGCTCACAAAGTCCGATCTTTCGTCGACGGCATGTCGGGCTACAACCAAATCAAAATGGCGAAGACCTGAGAAGACCTCATTCACTACTCCTCGGGGACTTACCGTTATACCTGGTCATGCCATTTGGACTAAAGAATGCCGGCCACTTACCGTGAGGTCGCCACCACCCTCTTCCACCCATACATGATCCACAAGGAGATGGAGGTCTATGTCGATGATATGATCGCAGCATTCCAAATGACGCATATGGTGCTCACATTAAAGATCTCCAAGTTCTTTCAAAGACCTTCAAAGCACCGTGATGAAGCTTAACCCCACAAATGCACATTCGGGGTTACCAGAGGCAAAGTCCTCCGGGATTTCTAGTAAGCGAGCAAGACATCGAGATCGAGCCAAGAAAAATCAAAGCCATCCCGAAATGCCACACCGAAAATCTCCCACTCAAGTAAAGGCTTCAGGCCTGGTTGCAAAGACATCACTGTTTCATCGACAACCGACTACAACCTGCGAGCCCCTTTTAAACTCCTCAAAGAATGCGATCCGAGTCCTGGGGCGATGCCGCCTAGCCTCGAGAAAATAAAAGCCTACCTTACCAATCCCCCCGCTAGCTCCACCTCATACACATAAACCTCTCCTTATATACTTAACCGTCCACAGACACCTCAGTAGGGGCTATGCTCGCCCAAGAAAAGGAAAATTCCTACATTGAAGCCTGTACAAGAGGCACTATCAAGGCCTCAACCTACTATGTGTCAATCAAAGTCGAGCAAATTATGGATCAATTACATGGTGGTACCCGGGCCCCACATGAATGGCCATATGCTATCAAAGAAAGTCATCCGACGTGGGTACTATTGAGTACTATCGAGTACGATCAGATTCTGGGTGCGACATTGCGACAAATGTCAACGCTTTGCCAATCTACAAAGACATGTGCCCCACACACGCCCTATACAACCCACGGGGCGCTTCTCAACACGGGTATCGACGCCATAGGCCAAATTCACCCGAAGGGATCCAATGGCCACGAATATGTCTTGGTAGCCGCCGACACTTCACAAAGTGGGTAGAAGCCTCTTCCTACAAAGCCCTAAACGCCCGAAAGGTGTCCGATTTCATTAAGGCCAATATCATATACCGATACGGGGTACCTTTCGAAATCATCTCCGACAACGGCTCTCACTTTGAAGGGGACGTGAACCGTCTGCTGGACGAGTTCAAGATCCAGAGACACAAATCCTCCCCCTACCGGCCACAAGCCAATGGTGCCGTTGAAGCAACCAACAAAACTCTCGAGAACATCATCGAAAAATGGCTATACAGAAGAGACCGCCTAAAATTGCCACTAGCCCTCGGGGCTACCGTGACGTCATCCAAGACACCACCCATCGGGCTACCCCTTATTCTCTAGCATATGGCATGGAAGCGGTACTACCAATAGAGATGGAAATTCCATCATTAAGAGTGATGATGGAAGCTGATATATCAGAAATTGACTGGGTCAAAGGGCGATACGAAGAACTGGCCCTAATTGATGAACGACGCCTGCTAGCCTTGGAGCATACCCGGGCATATCAAAGGCGTATCGCCAGAGCTTTCAATAAAAAAGTCAAAGGCCGAGATATTCAAGTCGGAGACCTCGTGCTTCGAGAAAAACCCCCTAGTTATGTTGATACTAGGGGAAAATGGAAGTCTCCCTGGATGGGACCATACATTGTTAAGGAGATCCGATCAGGAGGTGTCGTGCTTCTCACAAACCAAGACGGAGAAGATCTTGTCCAGCCTTTCAACCTCGACAAACTCAAAAGGTACTACGCCTGAGCTATCCTATTCAGCAAATGCTTCCCTCTCCAGCCCGCTAGGCTGAAAACCCGAAAGGGCGGTCTAGGCAAAAGTTAGGGCAAAAAGAAAAAAAAAAAAAAAAAGCTCGCTAGGCTGAAAACCCGAAAGGGCGGTCTAGGCAAAAATTAGAGCATATAAATAACAAAAAAAAAAAAAAAAAAAGCTCGCTAGGTTGAAAACCCGAAAGGGCGGCCTAGGAAAAAATTAGAGCATAAAAAATGAAAATAAAAAAAAAGGGAGAGGGAAGGCATTATTTGAAGCCATCAGCGTACTACCTCCGGTCTTCAACACATCCGAAACTCGACTGACAAAAGAGAAAAACCACGACAAAGCAGCTCACATTAAAACATTAAAATATAAATTTTACAGGTCCTAAGGTGCAACTTAGGAATACTTATTAAGACGTCTATATTATACATTACTTGCATTTGTACATATCTATATACTGCCTATACCCTCGTTGTTTTCCCCAGAAACAATCCTTTTCTTGCAGCCATAGCCCCGAGCGGTCCATCAGTGCCTGCGGCATCCACCGAGCCGGGCCCATATACTCCTTCTGCGAGGCGCAGAAGAAGCTCTAGACTCATCAGCATGAGAGCCACCAGATGTGTCTCCCTCTTCATCATCGGCATCTCCATTTTCCTGAGCAGCCGTGTTGTTCGAACCAGCTCCATCATCTCTAAAACCAGTTCCGATATCCTGTTGTTCATGCGTCTGATCATAAAAGAAAAAGGAGGCCTATGGAAGATGGCTACAACCACGGACTCAACAGACCACAATGCACCGAATGAATAAGGGATTCGGCCATATTTCCCGTTCCGATATCACCTGAAAAGCCCGCTCTTATCCAAAGGTGTATTCTTAAAAATCCCTATTCTCAAAAGTACAGCATGCCGTTACATTTTAGATGTTTGGTATAGTTTTATTTTCTGTGTGAATTTATTTTTGCATGTGTAACATACTGCATCATATACACTATATTGCATTATATCATAATGTTTGTACAATTTTCTTTTACAGAAAAACAAAAACAAAAATAAAAAATGCAAAAGAAAAAAAAAAGAGATACTAATGTTCGCAGGAATCCAAAGCTAATGTGCTCGGGACGACTGGCTTCTGGGAAAACCACCACCCCTGACCCTGGGACCCGCGAATCTCGACCTCCGCCCGACCGCGGCTAGACCCATCATCGTCATCGTCATCATCATCATCATCGTCGTCATCTCGACGTCTGGGCCGCCGCACTGAGCTGCTTCCCTTGCAAGAAAATTCATCAGCTAACTTCTGATATAGCTTGCTGATGCTAAAGAAGCCCCGCAACAGTTTCTTGTAAGTAGACACATTCACCTGAAAAAAAATGAAAATGAAAAAAAAATGTTAGTCCCGAAAGAAAAAAATGCTAGTCTCGAAAAAAAAAAAAATATATATATATATATAATAAATAAAAAGAAAAGAGACAATAAAGGTGGATGTGTCTACCGAACGAGCTCTTCCGGACACGACGCTCCGGATCTCGACATCCGGAAGAACTCCGCTCTACTAATCCACCGCCCATTCTAATCCACCGCCCCATTCATACCGAAAAGTAGAAAAAAATATCATCTCCGTGAAACATCGTTCTCGCCGAGACGTGAAGTAGATGACCCAGCCCGCCCGACAAGAGCATCGAATGCGCCTGGGCACAACAGAGCGTGACGGGGAGGATGCAGCTCTAATCTCGTGAAATCCTCGTATGACATCACCGGATAATCTTCGAACGAGGTATTTCCTCAAGCATTCGAGACCGGTCGGGCCGATCGCTCTATCACCCAAGCAGAGGCCAAGGAGGCACCACCGAGCCATTAGAAAAGATTGGTGCCGACGATTCACCCGCCGCCCATGTACAAAGAATCTACCATGATGGAAACCATCAATATCCGCAATGCCGAACGCCGAGTAGTATGATAATGTCCCTCCGTGCCTTCCTGTGGGAGAAAATGCACCGAGCCAGATCGAGCCAACAATTCGCTTCCAAAGACTCTCCCCCGGTTTTGCAACCACCGCCGCCACTCGGATCAACCCTATTATCGTCAACATATTGGGACACATACGAGGCTGGTAGACCCGTCGAATGAGGTGCCCCGGCGAAAATCTGAAGAATGAAAAGGCCCAGACCTGCACAAAAGAAAAAAGGGGAAGAAAAATAAATATGTTGTCAAAAAAAATGATGAAAAAAATGATACATAAAAAGATACATAAAGAAAAAAAATGATGAAAAAAAAATGAATGAAAAAGCAGGAAAAGGCATGTACCTCCCACGCTGGGGCAAACCCATTCAGGGTCGGTGAATCATTCCGGCTGGCTCTGTCCATGGAAGCATATAATTCAGCCAAACCACTGTCCCCAATCATAAGGTGGATCCGATCAAAGTCCGCAAGGCTAAGCTAAGACGAGGCTCGTGGTGACGTAAGAATTAGCAAAAAGTGATGAGCCGAGAAAGAAAAAGAGAAAAGCTCGGGCCACTCGAGTAATAGCTGCCTCATCATTAGCTGATACCTGCCCGGCATTATTAAGAAGCCAGTGTCGAACGCTGCTAATATACACCTCATCCGACGATTTGAAGCGAGGCTCAAAGCCCAGGAGGTCTACGATCTCCTCCCTACGATGTCGGAGAGTAAAATCAAGAGCCAAGGTCTCCCCTATGCTGGTAGGGATTCCTCGGCAAAGAAAGTCGCAAGGGGTCATGGTAGCCTCCCCCCAGCTGAAATGGAAGGTGTGGGTGGTGTCCCACCAGAAGTCCCGGAGCACGTCAAAAATAGGAAGAAAGCTGGTAAAATGGGTGAAGGAATGCAAAAAGGTGCTGAAGCCTGAACCCTCTACCAACAATTGCGCAGCCTCGGGTAGCATATCAAAAATTACAGCCACATCATTATATGATACCCGTACTCTCTCAAATTTCCTGCGAACCTGAAAAAAAAAATGAGGTAAGTTCTCTGCCTTTATTTCCTTCTCTGTACAGTCCTAAATAACGAATATAGCACATGTTTTATACTTCATGATTTTTACAATAAATTCTGTTAGCAAAAATAGTAATAAAAAAAAAAAATCTTGTTCATAACAAAAAAAAAAAAAGAAAAAAATAATAATTCTTTAAATTGTTACATACCATTTTCATACATGTACATAAACATAAAAATAAACATCATTCTTTTTCAAAAAAAAAAAAAACAACAAATTTTTTTTATGTAATTTATTTTTGCATAATTTATTTTGCATCTTAAAAAGCATATATAGAACTGCATTTGCCATGTGCATAATAAAATGTGAAAAATTCATGCATCATCGTATAAGTATTCTGCATCGCATCTGCATCAATTAGAATAATTCATGCATTCATATTTCGCATTTCATTTGTCCAATAAGCTGCCATAGAGGTACAACAAAAAGAAGGTAAAGTACCACCAATCATCAAAATAAATATCTTTGTGGTATTTGCTATACCCCTGCAGCAGTTGTATGCTTGAAAAATAAATCCAAGGGCATGAAAAATATCTGTTTTGTCTTGTTTTCATCCGAAAATATGCCCGAAAAACGTCTCGGAAAAATTAAATTTATACTTCGAATATTCCGTTTCGCGATTCTATTGCATGCAAAAATGTAATTTAATGTAAAACATGCATCATATAGCCCCATTTGCATTTAGAATATAAATCATGCATAGTAGGGTCAAATAGTGACCACTATTTCAAATCATGCATCGCAAAAATAAATCATAGAAATTGCATACATTATCACTCAATTACATCGTTTAGGCATAAATAGGACATGCATATGCATCACTAATAAAGTCAAGAGTGCTCCAAAAGTCCCAAACAGTGCAGGAATTCAGCAGATCTGAGAAATAGCCAGGAAAATTGCTAGAAAAGAGAAATCTTACAGTGGTTAAGGGAAGGTTGGACACGTGGGTGTCCCGATCTCGCAAAAGGTTGCCCCAATCGTCCTTAGAATACGTATAATTGAGCCGGTTCCGAACCAAGCTAGGAGGTTCTCTCCTCCTCCCACCAGATTCTTGGCGCATCGGTGCTTTCCCCTTCCTGGATCGCGAAGAAGATGCCATCTGCTAAGTAAAACACTGAAATTGGCGGAAGAAAATCGAGAAAAGGAGCAAAAATGAAGAAAATGAAAAAAAGAAATGAAGGAGACAGTAGTAATGGCGAAGGCAGCAAACGAAGGAATGAAATGAAGGAAAAGAGAAAGAGGAGCAGTAGCTCCTTTCTCAAACTCTCGTCCACTTAAGGGAGAAATAGGGAAGTTTCCCTTTTCCCCCTCCAAAGTTTGAAGCTGCAGCACTCAAGTCCTCAGATTTCAAAATTTCCAAAATGGTCCCTGAGCCTAACAGAAAGTTAACAAAGTCAGTCTTGTTAACCAAAATTTGCGACCATTCACCAAAGGACAAAGGAAATGACATTCTCAGCAGATCAAAAAAAAGAAAAGAAAGAAAAAGAAAAGAAAAGAAAAGAAAAGAAAAGAAAAGAAAAAAGAAAGCGAGCAAGAATAAAATCCCCAAACATCGCCGAACTATCTTTGGTCCGACCATCACAATCACTTGAAAAAGGATGAGGGCAAAATGTCCAAGATCATCACAATCATGGCAAAAAAAGAATCCCAAGATACCACGACTCTAGAATAATTTCTTTTTTAAAGAAAGTTTTTTTTACTTTTGTTCTCAAATAAAAGAAAAACTCTTTTTCAAATTGAGTTTTTGATTTCAAAAAAAAAAAAAAGAGGAATATTTCAAAAATACAAAAAAAAGAGGAATATTTGAAAAAACAAAAAAAAAAGGAGAGCGAAAAGAAAGAGGAAGGAAAAAGAATATTTTCCACTTCACAATTTTCGAAAATACTTGAAGAATGATCAATTTGCCGTGCTCGGCGACGGATCTTTAGTCAAGCACAATTTTCTGGATATTTGAAAGTTTTCGGGTTATGTCTGGAAACAAGACAGCGATCAAGGCCCAGACATAACTTAGAAAATTCTTCTTAACACGTTTCAACTACAAGGTATTGACCGGTTGAAATGTGGTAACAGAAAAGCAATTCGCCGTGCTCGGCGACGGATCTTTAGTCAGACACAATTTTCTGGATATTTGAAAGTTTTCGGGTTATGTCTGGAAACAAGACAGCGATCAAGGCCCAGACATAATTAGAAAATTCTTCTTAACACGTTTCAACTACAAGGTATTGACCGGTTGAAAGGTGGTAACAGAAAAACATTCAAATCTTCATACCGTATTTGACAACGGTTTCGGACCGGAAAAATACGGCTTTTTCGAAAACACAAAAATCTTTTTCCGTTGTGTTCTCGATCGGGCTCGACCCGAAGAACATGACATCCTCACTTTAGTTGTAGTTTAAGGTTTTGGCCTGAACTACGCTTGGTCTGATTTCCTTTAATAAGGAATACGTAGGCAGCCTACATTAGTAGGTCCGACCATCAGAGCACATTAAATTCACATCTGCTTAAAACTTCGATAACTTTTTATAACCGACTAAAAATGTCTAGGTTATAGAGTTTGGATAGCATGTTCACTGTGCATTATAACTGCTACCAATTGCATTCTCCCGTTCTTAATTGAACGAAATTGGAGAGTCTCTTGTTTATCAACGATGTTCGTCTACTCAGTAAGCCTTAAGGTTACCCGTAGACTCCATCGTTGAGGGGCTCTGTAGACACCCCAATTTCGTACCCCTGGTATGTGACTGACATAAAATATCAAGAACTGTTAAAACTTAACAAATGTCAAGTTGCGTGGAGTTAAAAATGCGAAAGAAAAGCGTAATGCGCGAAACAATGAACCGCTAGGGGGTAAAGTGACAAATTTTCAAACTTCAAAAGAAGCTTGGTGCCGCAAACAAGCCCATGGTGCCGCACTGGGGTCCCTTGGCCGCACCATGGGATGCACGGCGTCTCTCGATCCGATGGTACAAGCTTTGAAGCACGCGGTACAAGCGGCTGATGCACGAATGAGAAATCAACAAATGCCCAGCGTGTCCTCATTTCTCACTATAAATAGAGACCCCCGGCCTCTCATTTCACTCGTTCAGTTTACGCGAATTTTTGATCGCAGCGAAGCTCTGCTTCTGCGATCTTTCAATACAGTTAGTACGAGAGGTGCGAGATAGGTGAGTGGAAGCCCCTATAGTCTCCAAACCCCGTCCAAACTCTGCCAAAATCAAAACCCATAGGTTATAAGTGATCCCTAGCCTAGTTGTTAGGTATCCACCTCAAAACCCCAGTCCAGAAATCCCAAAATAAGCCGTTATTCTGCCCGAGTAACGAGCTAAAAGAGTCAAAACTTAAGTCTAGGTTCCGCCCAACTAGAAAGGCCAAAACCTACCCAAATAAAGCTGTCACTCTGCCCGAGTCGATAAGCCCAAACTTCAAAAATCAAGTACTCATTCTATCAACACAACAACACACACACAAACAACAAAAAGACTCCCTCTCCCTGAAGGACAGAGCGAGCACACCGCCGCTCTAAAAGGTAATACCTTTAAGAGCGTATTTTATTTTATTTGTATTTTTGCCTTTTATTTATTTTTCAAAAGTTGTTATTTAAATCCGGCGCAATGTAGCCAATATAAGTTGTCTTTGCCGGATAGATTAGGAAATATTATGTAAAAGAGTCGTTATAATGGCCAAATATTCTTAAATATGTTTGTAATTATTGGAAGGAGGCAATTTGCGAGTCAGTAAATAATGTAGCCACGAATGTATCTGTTTAAATTTCCCTTGTCAAAATAAGACCTTATTTATTTGCTAGATAAATATAACAATGAGCATACTTCAGCCAAAAACGTTTTGAGACCGAAAGGGCGAGTTGGGTGTCTAGCACCTTCCCAACTCGTAACTTAGCCCCCGAACCCGCTTTCTAAAATCTCTGGTTTTCTTTTCTGGTTTTCCTTTATTTTTGCCTTAAAATAAAGGTGGCGACTCTAAAACTTTCGGATCGGTGGGGCCTCGCAACATTCCCTCTTTGCACTTTCTCTGTTCTCCCTAAAAAGGGAGATACGGGAATGGAGGGTGATGCATTCCCATATCTGGTATCCCTAAACAAGGGATAACTTGATGCGGGAAACCCATAGCTCCCATAGTGATCTGATTGGGCCATAAGGCTATTTTTAATAAATCCTTAGTGGGGGCGTCGCAATATCCTTTCTTGCACTTCTCTATTTTCCCCTAACGAAAACATGGGAGAATGGGAATGGAAGGGTAATGCATTCCCATATCATGTTATCCCCGAAATAAGGGATAACTTGACATGGAAAACCATTAGTTCCCATTCTGGATACAAAATCCACTCAGGGCAACCGAGGCACATTCCAACGTGCTAATATAGACAGCACTCCTCTCGCACTTTTGATTTCGTCTTCCCCTAAACAAGGGAGGGTGGAACGAGAGCAGTGGTGTCCCGCATCCGCACGTACGCGCACCCCTATCCAAGGGCGCGCGGGGCGCGGGTCGCACCCCGGGAACCTCACACCATGCGGCAAATTGCCGCTGTGCTTCTTGCTGCTTTATACTGCTCTTTGCTGCACTTTGCTGGGGATTTTTCTTTTGTCGCAGTTCCAGCCTTTGCTGGAAAATCCTTTCCCCTGTTCCGCTATATTTTCGGCTTTAGCTGGAAAATCTTTCTTGATGCTGCTGCATTTTTCCTTTACTGTTCTTTCTAACCTTGGTTAGAAATTTCCTTTTCCATGCTGCCGCATCTTTTGGTTCCAGCTGAAATCATCCTTTCTTTCTTTTTTCTCGCTGTTTTTTTTTTCACTCCATTTTCTAGCTTTAGCCGAAAATTTCTTCTTCTGCCGTCGCATTTTCTTTTATTGCATGCACTTATACATTTTTGTTTTCTTTTCTTGTATATGCATTTTCCCTCTCTCGATTTTTTTCTTTTCTTTTTCTTCTCTTTTTTCTTTCTCTTTTTTCTTTTTTCTTTTTTCTTTTCTTCTTTATTCTTTTCTTTTCTTCTTTATTCTGCATGCTTGCCATTTCTCTTTATTTGCATGCTTATTTTCTTTTGATCTTCTTTTTTTTTCTTTTTTTTTTTTTTTCTTTTTCTTTACAATTCTTACCTTAGCCGCCTGAATTTCTTGGCTTTTCTGCTTATTTTGCGGCTGATCTGCTGGGGATATCACTTTTCCTTTGCCCTCGGATGGATGGCCGTTAAATTTGGTTAACAAAATTACTTTTGTTAACTCTTCGTTAGCTTTGGGGCCATTTTGCAACTTTTGGAACTTGAGGATTTAAGTGTTGCAGCTTCAAACTTTGGAGGGGGGAAAAAGGAAAAATTCATTTTTCCTCCCTTTATTAGTGACGGGAGAAAGAGGAGGGGAGCTACTGCTCCTTCCTTCTTCGTTTTCTTTCTTTCTGCGTCTCCTTCCTCCGACGCCATTGTTACCCATTTGAGTTTCCTTCCATTTTTGCTCCTTTTTCCCAATTTCCTTTCGCCCATTTAAGTATTTTTTCTAGCAGATGGCTTCTTCATTGCGATCCAGGAAGGGGAAGGCTCCTATGCACCCAGAATCTGGCGAAAGGAGGAAAGAATTTCCTCCTTTAATCCGAAATAAAATCAAGTATCGATATTCTAAGGATGACTAGGGTAACATCCTCCGCGATCGGAACACCCATGTGTCCAACCTTCCACCCACTTTTGTAAGTTTCTTCTTGTTTTTAGATCTGCTTGGATACACTTCAGATCTGCTAGATTTTAGCACTGTTTGACGCTTTTGGAGCATTCCTGACTCTGTTAATAATGCTTATGTATGCACTAATTATGACTAAATGATGCAATTAGGTAATGATGCATGAAATTTATGTAATTTATTCTTGTGATGCATAATTGAACTAGTGGTCACTATTTGACCATATTATGCAAGATTTATACTATAAATGCAATTGGGTCTATATGATGCATGTTTTAAGCTAAAATATATTTTTATATGCTATATGTTCACGAAACGGACTTTTCGGAGTATAATGCAAATTTTTCTGAACACATTTTTGAGCACGTTTTTCTGATGAATATAGGACAAAACAGATATATTTTATGCCCTAAAATTTATTTCTCATGCATGTTTATGCTGCAGGGACATAATAAATGTCATGGAAATATTTATTTTCATGATTGGTGGCATTTTATTCTCTTTTTAGTGTATCCCTAATGCAGCTTATTAGACAATGAATGCAAATGATGGATGCATATATTACTTTATTTGATGCAAATGCAATGTATAAAAATTATGGGATGCTTACTAACATGATGCATGGGCACTCTTTATTTTATTATGCATGCAAAAATGCAAAAATCAAGTACATATCTCTAAAATGCAAAATACACTTTTTATGATGCCTAGGATGCACAAATGCCTATTTAGATGCAGAACAATGCAGAACAATACCTATAATCTCTTTTTTATTTTTATTTTCATTATTATTTATTTTTACCCCTTTTTATTATTTATTTATTATTTTATTCTTTTTTTTTTGCCTAAAATGTTAAAAATATATATTTGGATGCACAAAAATGCATCATTTTCTTTATTATGCGAGAATGTAAAAAGAAACCAACATATAATTTCAAATGCAAAATATACATTTTTTTTATTTTTTTTCTTGTGTTATTATTATTATTCACATTTTAAAATGATGTTTTTATTATAAAATGCATTACAGGAAATTAGCATGCCGCAATTTATGATTCATGAAGTACGATGCATGCAACATGTTTATTACTTACTTTTACTTATTCTTATTATTTATATTTATACATACATTTTTTTTTCTTTTGTGAGGAAAATAAAGATAGTAGACTTACCTCTTTTCTTCTTTTTCAGTTCCGCAGGCCATTCCAGAGGGTCCGAGCTTCTTGTACCAACGTGATGGAAATTTATCACATGTTGCCCGAGGTGGCACAGGTTCTAGTGGAGGGTTCTGGCTTCAATGTCTTCCTTCATGCTTTTCGTCCTTTCACGAGCTACCTGCCGATTTTTGATGTGCTTCGGGACTATTGGTGGGACACCACCCATACCTTTCATTTCAGCTGGGGGGAGGAGACCATGACCCCCTGTGACTTTGCCGCTATCACCGGCCTCCCTACCAGCATCGAGGAGACTCTGGCTCCTGACTATACTCTCCGTCGGCGTCGTGAGGAGGTGGAAGGCCTCCTGGGTTTCAAGCCAGAATTTAAAACGACGGACGAGATTTTCATTGGCAGCGTGCGACACTGGCTCCTAGACAACGCTGGGCGGGTGCCATAAAATGACTTCGCCGCCGTGACCCGCGCGGCTAGAGCATTATTATTCTTTTTCCTCGGCACGTCGCTTTTCGCCAACTCTTCTACCACCCTGAGGGTTTCTGTCCTGGCCTGCTTGGCTAATTTCGAGCAGATCCCTGCCTATGATTGGGGGCAGGCGGGCCTGGCCAAACTATATGCTTCTATGGACATGGCTTGCCGGAATGACTTGCCGACCTTGAATGGATTCGCCCCGGCATGGGAGGTATATGCCTTTTCTTGTTTTGCTGCTTCTTTTTATCATTATTATTATTATTAATTTTTTTTCGCATCATACATTTTTTTTATTGCTGATAAAATTTCTTTCTTTTATTTTTATTTTACTTTGCAGGTCTGGGCTTTTTCATTTTTTCATTTCACGCCGGGTCGTCTCCGTCAGCGGGTCCTCCAGCCACCTTATCTTTTGCAGTTCATTGACGAGAACAGGGTTCGGCCAAATCAGGACGGCGGGTACGGTGCACTTCCTTCCTTGGGAGGGTTTGGAGGGGCATTATGTTGTTGCCTTGGGATTGAGCCGCTTCCGGATACTGATGGTATCCATTATGGTGGATTCTTTATATATGGGCGAGCGGGTCAATCGCCAGCATCAATCGATTTTAGTACCTCCAGTGGTGCCTCCTCGGCCCCCTTTCTAGGTGATAGAGCCCGACTATCTGCCGAACAGGTATCAGTACCTGTCGAAATTCCTCATGCCAACGACAGATTTTCCAATTATGGCATATGAGGATTTCTTGAGGACAGTGCTTCATCCTCCTTTTCCTGCTCCTGCTGCGCCCAGACAGGCTTCTGATGCCTCTGCTAGACCAGGGCTTTCCACCTCATCTCTCGACGAGAATCTGGAGTTTGCTGAGCCCGTTGACGTTTTCTCTACCTTCCAGTATCAGTGGGGCGGTCATGTGGTAGAGGAGGTTCTCCCAGATGTCGAGATCCCTGAGGAGCGTCGGGTCCCGGAGCAGGCCCGTTCGGTAGACACATTTACCTTTACATTTATTTCTCTTTTTTTTCATGCACATATACATTTTTTCATCATTTTTCTCTCTTTTTTTATGCACATATATATTTTTTCATCATTTTTCTCTCTTTTTTTTATGCATGTCTATTTTTTTTAGACTAATATATTCTCTCTTTGTTGTCTCACTTTTTTTTAGGTGAACGTGTCTACTTACAAGAGGCTGCTGCGGGGCTTCTTCAGCATTAGCAAGCTTTATCAAAAGCTTGCTGACGAATTTTCCTGCAAGGGGAGTGACACAGTGCGGCAAACCAGGCGTTGGGATGATGACGACGATGATACAGATGCCGGGTCAAGCCGCGCTCAGGGCAGGGGTCGATTGTACAGAGCTGGTGGCATAGGGGGTCCTTGGGTCATGGGTGGTGGTCTTGATAGGAGCCAGTCGTCCCGAGCCCATTAGTCTTGGATACCTGCTATTATTAGTTCCCTTTCTTTCTTTCTTTTTTTTTTGAAAACCTGTACAAACATTTATTATACAAGGCAATAGAATTTTATATGATGCAAAAATATTAAAAATGCACACTCAAACACACGCATAAAATAAAGCTATACCAATATATAAGGGTAACGGCACGCTGTACTTTAGAAAATAGGTTTTATAAAAATGCACCTTCAGGCTTGAGCGAGCTTTTCTGGTGGTACGCGGGAAGGAAAAGGCAGCCGCCTTCTGCTGTTTCCTGGCCATATAATTGCCGCTGCTAGTATGCGTAGCCCTTCTTTCTAGCTTCTTTAATTTCCTCGTGATCAGACAAGGCAGCAGTTGACGGTCGGGGCAGAAAACCGGGATACCGGGTAGTTTCCAGGGAAAAGTGGAAGGAGGCTGGCGCGGCCAAATAGGGCCCTTGGCGCGGCGCCAGAAGGGGCTTATGGCGGCGCCCTGGGCTTTTTCTGTGCAATCCCTGTTCAGCACTGTTTGCGTACTGTGCTCAGAAATCATCCGTTTCTTGTATCTTCGGTATAAAAGGCGGACGGGGATTACTTTCCTCTTCACAAGTTCATTTGTTCCTCCCTCTTACAAACTTCTAAGCTTGCTTTTGCTCAGCCATTGCCTCTTTTATCATATAATCCTTTGCATCTTTTCTTACAAATGGCTGCACGAACAGTGCTAGAGACAGAAATTTACGAGAATGCTTTGGATTTTTGGATTCTTTCCTTGCGGTCAAACGAGCGTGATTGGTTCGATCACATTTTTGGATTCAGGTGCCTGTTATCCTGGAGGAATGTCATCATAAATTGGGACATGCTGAAGGGAGCCTCCAGGTTTTGGTCTCCTCAGGACCACCTTTTTAACTTCGGTATGAATGAAATGTGCCCCACTTACGAAGAATTCTGTGCAATGTTGGGGGTGGCACCTTCTCGTCTAATTGTCGTGCCTTCTCACAGGAGGCGTCTGTACATGGCCATCAGGGAACTATTTCGCACTACCCGCCGCGCCACTCCAGGTTTTTATGATGGAGTAATTTTTGATTTGACTGTCCTCCCTGGAGCTTTCACAGAATTTAGGGAGGATGACATAGATTACTTGTGTCGGCTGTCTGCGCTCTTGCTTTGCCTGGTAGGGAGGTATTTGTTGTTGGGCCAACCCGAATTAATAGATATGCGGGTCATTGACCTAGCATTGTAGGCACGAGATCGCCGGCTAAATATTGTTCCTGTGATTCTAGCGGAGACTCTAGCGGGCCTGGATGCTTTTACAGGCGGTGATGAATTATTCCCTATTGGCAGCCCCATTTTGTTCCATATGTGGCTGGAGGAGCATTTTCTTTGGGTGATGGCCCATGTACCGCATGGAGCACTGTATGACCTAGGGCTTTATGGCCTTCGTGGTCACTTTCCTCAGACCAACTATTCAGAGTTTGATTGGGCTGAGAACTTTTTCTGCAGGGGCTCCATGGACATAGTCTGGGTGATCCACCATTGGCAGATTCGACACTTTCTTATGTATTCCGTAGAGTATAATCAAGTAGTCTTGCTGGGCATTGAGCGGACTTCTTTTTATAGAGTCGACCAAATCTTGCGCCAATTCGGGAGAGAGCAGCTAATCCCTAATCCAAATCGTCCTGTATATCTGGAGGCGGATAATAATGACGAGGGCCTGGGTACCACTATCCAGGAAATGTGGGAACGGGATTTTGATAGGTTGGATGTGGCCTATTTATTTTCTGACTACATGCTTCTTTCCCATGAATATCTAGCATGGATAATGGTGGCTGCCGAGGGGGCGTCTCGCGAAATCAGGTGCGGGCTGAGGAATTTACTGGGCCATCACATTTCTAGCGGTATTGATGCTCGCCTGATGGAGATAGGCGAGGATATTGACAGTTCGGGGCTAGTTGTCCCTCGGGCTCTGCAAGAGGAGTTCAGGCGGGTACATAATCTTGGTGCCCAGACGACTCTGGACCAAACCTGGCGGGCCCGGCAATGCGCCTCGCGAGTTGAAGCGATGCAAGTAGGCGGCAACCCTTGGGAACAGGAGTAGTTTCCCCCCCTCGAGGCCGGATGGGGCACGGCTTTCAGAAATGATGGCAATGAGCTTCCTCGGCTGAGCATCCCAAGCAGGCAGAATAACCCGTGGGAGCCAGAAGAGGCTGTCCCTCCTCCTCCGCCTGGATGGGGCAGTGCTTTCATAAATGATGGGGCCAGTCCAAGTAATGCAGCTGCCCAGAGAATGGGGATGCTGATGATGAAGAGGACGATACTTCCGGAGGTTCACATGCGGGTGAGACTAGAGCTTCTTACAGCCTCGCGAGGAGTATATGGGCCAGCTGAGCGATGGACCACCTTGGGGCTTGAGCAGCAAAAGAAGGGATAGTTTCTGGGGAAACAAGGGGGGATAAAGGCAATAACAGATGTGTACAGGCAAATAATGTACAACCTAAATTTCTTTAGCAATTATTCCTATGTTGCACCTTAGGACCTGCAGAAATTTTTATATTTTAGTGTTTTAATGTGAGCTTTTGTCGTGGTTTTTCGCTTTCCTATCAGTCGAGCCCCTTATATGTTGAAGATTGGAGGTAGAATGCCGAGGATTCAAATAGTGCCTTCCTGTGAGGTTCCCGGGGTGCGCCCCGCGCCCCGCGCGCCCTTGGATAGGGGTGCGCGTACGTGCGGATGCGGGACACCACTGCTCTCGTTCCACCCTCCCTTGTTTAGGGGAAGACGAAATCAAAAGTGCGAGAGGAGTGTTGTCTATATTAGCACGTTGGAATGTGCCTCGGTTGCCCTGAGTGGATTTTGTATCCAGAATGGGAACTAATGGTTTTCCATGTCAAGTTATCCCTTATTTCGGGGATAACAGGATATGGGAATGCATTACCCTTCCATTCCCATTCTCCTCTGTTTTCGTTAGGGGAAAATAGAGAAGTGCAAGAAAGGATATTGCGACGTCCCCACTAAGGATTTATTAAAAATAGCCTTATGGCCCAATCAGATCACTATGGGAGCTATGGGTTTCCCGCATCAAGTTATCCCTTGTTTAGGGGATACCAGGATATGGGAATGCATCACCCCTCCATTCCCGTATCTCCCTTTTTAGGGAGAAACAGGGAAAGTGCAAAGAGGGAATGTTGCGAGGCCCCACCGGATCTGAAAGTTTTAGAGTCGCCACCTTTATTTTAAGGCAAAAATAAAGGAAAACCGTAGAAAAAAACCGAGAGATTTTAAGCGGGTTCGGGGCTAAGTTACGAGTTGGGAAGGTGCTAGACACCCAACTCGCCCTTTCGATCTCAAAACGTTTTTGGTGAAGTATGCTCATTGTTATATTTATCTAGCAAATAAATAAGGTCTTATTTTGACAAGGAAATTTAAACAGATACATTCGTGGCTACATTATTCTGGGACTCGCATGTAGTCTCCTTCCAATAATTACAAACATATTTAAGAATATTTGGCCATTATAACGACTCTTTTACATAATATTTCCTAATCTATCCGGGCGACAACGGCTTATATTGGCTACATTCGGGATTTAAATAACAACTTTTGAAAATAAATAAAAGGCAAAAATACAAATAAAATAAAATACGCTCTTAAAGGTAATTACCTTTTAGAGCGGCGGTGTCTCGCTACGTCCTTCGAGGAGAGGGAGTCTTTTGTTGTTTGTGTGTGTGTTGTTGTGTTGATAGAATGCTGCTTGATTTTTGAAGTTTGGGCTTATCGACTCGAGGCAGTGACTGACTTTATTTGGGTAGGTTTTGGCCTTTCTAGTTGGGCGGAACCTAGACTTAAGTTTTGACTCTTTTAGCTCGTTACTCGGGCAGAATAACGGCTTATTTTGGGATTTACGGGTGGGGTTTTGAGGTGGATACCTAACAACTAGGCTAGGGATCACTTATAACCTATGGGTTTTGATTTTGGCAGAGTTTGGACGGGGTTTGGAGACTATAGGGGCTTCCACTCACCTATCTCGCACCTCTCGTACTAACTGTATTGAAAGATCGCGAAGCGAGATTGCGATCAAAAATTAGCGTAAAGCGAGCGAGTGAAATGAGAGGCCGGGGTCTCTATTTATAGTGAGAAATGAGGACACGGGCATTTGTTGATTTCTCATTCGTGCATCGGCCAAAGCTTGTACCATTGTACCATCGAGAGAGGCGCGGTGCATCCCATGTAGTGCGGCCAGGGACCCCAGTGCGGCACCATGGGCTTGTTTGGCGGCACCAAGCTTCTTTTGAAGTTTGAAAATTTGTCACTTTACCCCCTACAGTTCATTGTTTCGCGCATTCTGCTTTTCCTATCGCATTTTTGACTCCTGCAACTTGACATTTGTTAAGTTTTAACTTGATATTTTATGTCTTGATATTTTATGTCCATACTTACGAAATTGGGGTGTCTTTCCCTCCCCTTTTTCTCTGATTTTTTATATGTGCTCTAATTTTTGCCTAGGCGCCCTTTCGGGTTTTCAACCTAGCGAGCCCTTATTTCTTCTTTTATTGTTTTTTTTATGCTCTAATTTTTTCCTAGACCGCCCTTTCGGGTTTTCAGCCTAGCGAGCTAAAAAGGGAAGCAACTGCTGGATAAATAAACATAATACCTTTTGAGCTTGTCGAGATTGAAGGGCTGAACAAGGTCTTCTCCTTCTTGGTTTGTGAGAAGTACGACACCTCCTGACCGGATCTCCTTGAAAATATACGCACCCATCCATGGAGATTTCCATTTTCCCCTAGTATCAACATAACTAGGGGGTTTTTCTCGAAGCACGATATCTCCGACTTGGATGTCGCGGCCTTTAACTCTTTTATTGAAGACCCGGGCTATGCGCCTTTGATATGCTCGGGTGTGCTCCAGGGCTAGTAGGCGTCGTTCGTCGATTAGGGCTAATTCTTCGAATCGCTCTTTGACCCAGTCAACTTCTGCTATGTCAGATTCCATCATTACTCTTAATGATGGTATTTCAAATTCTATTGGCAGTACCGCCTCCATGCCATATGCTAGGGAATAGGGGGTAGCCCCAGTGGGTGTGCGAACTGAGGTGCGGTAGCCCCAAAGGGCTAACGGTAATTTTTCTGGCCAGTCTCTTCCTGTGTTAGCCATTTTTCTGATGATGTTCTCGAGTGTTTTGTTGGCTGCTTCAACGGCACCATTGGCTTGCGGCTGGTAGGGGGAGGATTTATGTCTTTGGATCTTGAATTCGTCAAGCAGACGATTCACGTCCCCTACAAAATGTGTGCCGTTGTCGGAGATCATCTCGAAAGGCACCCCATAGTGATATATGATGTTGGCCCGGATGAATTCGGACACCTTTCGAGCATTTAGGATTTTATAGGAAGAGGTTTCCACCCACTTCATGAAGTAATCGACGGCTACTAGAACATATTCGTGGCCATTAGATCCCTTCGGGTGAATTTGGCATATGACGTCGATTTCCCATGTTGAGAAGAACCAGGGGGCTGTGGAGTTATATAAGACATGCGGGGGCACATGCTGCAGATTGGCAAAGCGTTGGCATTTGTCGCAATGTCGCACCCACCGAATACAATCGGTTTCAAGCGTACTCCAATAATACCCCTGTCGGATAATTTTCTTGGACAACATATGGTCATTCATGTGGGGCCCGCAGGTACCACCATGTAGTTGATCCATGATTTGCTCACCTTTGGCCTGATCGACACATAATAAGTTAAGGCCTTGATAGTGCCTCTTATACAGGCTGCCACCGCTGAGTACAAATTGTGAGGCCCACCTTCGCAGGGAGACTCTCCCTCTTTTGTCTAGGCCGGGAGGATAGATACCTTTCTGAAGCAGATTTAGGATATCAACGTACCAGAGCTCGTGATCTGCTTTAGGGGCTGCATTAATTTTGAAGCAGTATGCCGGAGTGACCTTTTTCCCGATTACGAATGGCTGAACGTTAGTTTCTGCGGGAATTTGGACTAGCGATGCCAGAGTGGCTAGGGCATCGACAAATTGATTCCTATCTTGTGGCAGATAATGGAACGAGATGGAGTCAAATCGGGCGGCAAGTGCTGTTAGTTTGGCATGATAGAGCTGCAGCCGAGGATCTTGGGTTTTCTATCTCCCTTCGACTTTATTTATAATTAGGGCAGAGTCTCCATATACTTCAAGATCTTTAGCTCCCCTTTGGAGAGCTTCTTCCAAGCCAGCAATACAGGCTTCATACTCCGTCGTGTTATTTGAGCATTATAATTCCAACCTTATGGCTAGCGAAGTATGAGAATCGGCCGGGTCTATGAGCAAGATTCCTATGCCAAAGCCTCTTTTATTTGCGGCTCCATCAAAGAACATCTGCTAGCTGGTGTCATGGTCAGTGATTTCTAAGGCACCTTCGTCTGGGAAGCCAGGCTCAGTCGCATCTTCGACTTTCAAGGGTAGATCGGCTAAGTGGTCTGTAATTACGCTGCCTTCGATAGATTTGAGTGTGACATAGGTTATGTCAAACTCGTTGAGAAGAAAGGACCACTTGGCCAGTCGGCTGGACAGTGATGGCTTGCCAAAGATGTACTTGATAGGGTCCATTCTGGATATGAGCTTGATGGACCGTCCTTGCAGATAGGTCTTGAGCCTTTGCGTGGCCCAGACTAGGCCGGTGCAGCTTTTCTCTAACGCTGAATAGTTTAGCTCGCTTCCTTGCAACTTCCTACTTATGAAGTATATGACATTTTCAATGTAGGAATTTTCTTTTTCTTGGGCGAGCATAGCCCCTACTGACGTGTCTGTGACGGTTAAATATATGAAGAGAGGTTTATGTGTATGAGGTGGAGCTAGCACAGGGGGATTGGTAAGATAGGCTTTTATTTTATCGAAGGCTAGCTGGAACTTCTCGTTCCAGACTTGGTCAGTATTATTTTTTAGGAGTTTGAAGAGGGGCTCACATGTGGTTGTTAGCTGCCGGATGAAGTGGCTGATATACTGCAATCGGCCTAGGAAGCCTTTGACTTCGGTTGGATTTTTTGGCTGTGGCATCTCTAGGATGGCTTTGATCTTTGCTGGCTCGATCTCGATGCCCTGCTCGGTCACCATGAATCCCAGGACCTTGTCTTTGGTAACCCTAAATATGCATTTGGTGGGGTTAAGCTTCATTTGGTGCTTCCTTAACCTTCCGAAGAATTTTCGAAGGTCTTTGATATGGGCACCGTTGGTGTCGCTGGAGTGCACGATCATGTTGTCAACATAGACCTCCGTTTCTTTGTGGATCATGTCGTGGAAGAGGGTGGTGGCAACCCTCTGATAAGTAGCCCCAGCATTTTTCAGCCCAAACGGCATGACATTGTAGCAGTAGGTCCCCCAAGTGGTAGCAAATGAGGTCTTCTCTTGGTCCTCTACTGCCATGTTTATTTGATTGTAGCCCAGCATGTCGTCGACGAAGGATCTGACTTTGTGAGCAGCAAAGGCATCTACCACAATATCAATATTGGGTAGAGGGAAGTCATCTTTGGGCGACGCCTGGTTGAGGTCGCGGAAGTCTACACAGATCCGGACCTTCCCGCTAGGTTTGGGAATGGTCACTATGTTGGACAGCCAGATCGGGTATTCAACTACCCGAATGAAATTGACGCGCAGTTGCTTCATAATTTCTTCTTTGACTTGTAGTGACCATTCCGGCTTGATTCGACGGAGCTTTTGCTTGACTGGCCGAGCATCTGGATATATGGGAATCCGGTGCTCGACTATGGCTGGGTCTAGCCCCGGCATATCTTCATAGGACAAGGCGAAGATATCTACAAACTCTTTGAGGAGATCGATGAGTGCTACCCTTTCAGAGCCTTGCAAGTAGCTGCCGATTTTGATTTCTTTTATTTCATTGTCCAGCCCCAGATTGATGATGGACAAGTCTTCAGTTGATGCTGATGAATGGTGTTGTTCCTGGTGCTCAACTGACTTTACAAGCTCAAACAAATATTTTTTTTATCTTTTGGGTCTATTTCATTAAATGACTCATTATTATAATTATTATTTAATGCGTCTTTTAATGTAGGTGCAACTAAGGAATAAGCAAATACATTCAGATTATCATTAAAAGCAAATTGTACAGGGTTTATTACATTATTGAGGACCTGGGGTTTGAGGTCCTCAACTTTAGGGAGCGGATTGGTAGATGACCAATCCGTAAAGCTAGGGGAAGAAATAGGGATAGTATATCCAAAGCGGTCCACCAGATCTGCGGGCGTCAAAAGCGGGCCGGTCGTGGTACACCAGTTCTGCAGAGGCTTATCAGCAATAAGCTCAAACTCAACAGGGAGCTCTTTATAATAAGTGCCTCCGTCTATCATACCCAGGAAGTTGTCTCGCAGATTCTCATTAGAAACTTCTTGGTGGGCGGGGGAGTTGGGTTTTGGTATATGCTGGTAGGATTAGGAAAGGCTGGATTAATTTATGGCTGTGGTATCTGGTAAGGATTTTGGGCAAGATAAAGATTTTGGGCAGGATAAGGATTTTGGGTTGGATAGGGATATTGGATAGGATAAGGATTTTGGGTAGAATAGGGATATTGGACTAGATAAGGATTTTGGGTTGGATAAGGATTTTGGATTGGATAAGGATTTTGGATAGGATATGGAGGGTATGATGAAAAAGGGTTAAAACTTTGGTAATAATAGGTATTTGGTGGGTTGGTGTTTGGCTGAGAAATTGGATTTGGAGGAACATGGAAGGTTGGTGCTTCTTGGGGGACAATAGGGGAAGAGATTACCTCACCACTAGATTTTAAATTTTGCACTAGATTAGCCATTTGGCTCATTATACGATCAGCATGTGCACCCAAATTTTGGTCTAGCCACTGCTGCATTGCGGGAGTCGGAGCGTACCCTGGAGCCCCTGTATCTGTACCCATAGCGGACTGCTCACTTTCTGCTGCCATACTGCTCGGATCGGTACCCTCGAACGATTCTCGCTTTTTCTCGATCGATCGATACCCTCTGCTTTCGATTTGCACTTATTTCCCGTATCAACCGGCCAGTACTATCTCTGCCTTTCCAAATTCGGCCAGGTTTCTGAGGAAAATGGGTTTGGAGGTATCAGAAGGCTGGCTGAAGGCTTTCTGGGCTTGGAGTACAGTGTGCCTTTATTAGTAATTTTTTTAATTATTTATTTTCCCTACAATTGATCGGATAAGCACCTGCTTTATTTTGACGGTCTCAGGACTTTTTCTGGAACAGTGGATTCTTTCTCCAGAGTATAGGACCAACGTATTCCACCTGCCTTTCGACTTCCCAAGATCGGACTGATTCCAGGCGAAGGGCCTATACTCTTTCCAGGATCCACCATTCGAAATGGTCTAGGTCGAGCATCAGAGAATAATAAATCAGCCCCTGCATATTTTATTTTATTTGCGCAATTTATTTATATATATTTTTTCATCATTTCATCATTTTTTTTCTTTATTATTATTATTTTTTCTCGACTTGCGCATTATTTATTTATTTTTTTTTGCAGGGGCTGACCCATGATTCAAAGACGCAAAAACCGGTCGGTTATTGAAGTGTCCTGAGAATCTATATGCATTCTAACGTTGGCTTATGCAGGGGGTAGGCTGACAATGGTGTAGGGTAGCAGTTCGGAATATACCTATATGCGTGCGCATGTGTGCAGCCTCTAAAAAACAATAAGATCTCTTTTTCCTTTTTTCAGATATATAAATAAAAAAATAAAAACAGATATGGTATGTCTTGCTGTTACACGTGGATTTTCTCGGCTTTTTAGTTTGAGCGCAAGCAAGCACATCACATTAAGAAATGGAAAGAAAAGCGGGGAATCTATCTATTCCTATTAATTACAAAATTTGTCCTACATCCCCAAAATAAAATGGCAGAATGAATGCAAATATGTACAAATTTTGCGAAATAAAAATAATAAACAGAACAAAATAAATATATAGGGCCGAAAATAAAGCAATATTAAAAATAAAGCTCCGGCCCTTTTATTGTGCTGCCCGAATTTTATTGCAAACATATATATGATATATATAGACACGGATGTATCGGAACGAAACTGCTACAAGATGGAGGATCATATCCACAAATATAGACACGGATGTATATGAACGCAATATTCAAATGAATAAATTAATTTAACAAGCATACTTTAGCCAAAAATAAAGAAAAACAAAAAAAAATTTTATGAGTCTAGCCCTCCATTTTATTTAAAATAAAACGATCTCCCCAGCAGAGTCGCCACTGTGGGTTCCCAGGACTTGCGCCCGCGCCCCGCACGCCCTTGGATAGGGGTGCGCGTACGTGCGGATGCGGGACACCACTGCTCTCATTCCATCCTCCCTTGTTTAGGGGAAGACGAAATTAAAAGTACGAGATGAGTGCTGTCTAAAATAGCGCGTTGGAATGCGCCTCAGTTGCCTTTAGTGGATTTTTGATCCAATATGGGAACTTTGGGTTTCCCGCATCAAGTTATCCCTTGTTTAGGGGGTACCAGGATATGAGAATACATCACCCTTTCATTCTCATTCTCCCTTTTTTAGGGGAAAACGGGAAAGTGCAAAAAAGGATGTTGCGACGCCCCCACTATGGATTTTATGAAAATAGCCTTATGGCCTATTTCGGATCACTATGGGTGCTTTGGGTTTCCTGCATCAAGTTATCCCTTGTTTAGGGGATACCAGGATATAGGAATGCATCACCCTTTGATTCTCATTTTCTCTTTTTTAGGGGAAAACGGAAAAGTGCAAGAAAGAAGTATTGCGAGGCCCCACTAGATCCAAAATGTTTTATAGAGTCGTCATCTTTATTTTAAGGCAAAAATAAAGCAAAACCAAAAAAAGAAAAACCAGAGATTATAAAACGGGTTCGGAGGCTAAGTTAAGAGTTGGGAAGGTGTTAGGCACCCAACTCGCCCTTTCGGTCTCAAAAGCAGTTTTTGGCTAAAGTATGCTTTTTGTTATATTTATTTAGTAAATAAACAAAGCATTAAAATATAGGAAAATAAAAGCAAATACATCTGCGGTTACATTATTTACGGACTTGTAGCCGTCTCCTTACAATAATTACAGATACATTTAAAAATATTTGGCCATTATAACGGCTCTTTTACATAATATTTTATAACTAAATCCGGGCAGCACAACGGCTTATATTTTCTACATTGGGCCGGATTTAAAGAACAATTTTTACAAAAATAACACCCTTAAAGGTTATTACCTTTTAGAGCGGAGTGTGCTTGCTCTGTCCTTCTCGGGAGAGGGAGACTTTTATGCTGCTGCTGCTGTGATTTGGGCAGAGTGACGGCTTATTTTTGTTGGTTTTGGCTCGCTCACTCGGGCAGAATGACGGCTTAGTTTTGGTGGTTTTTGGCCTATTTAGCTGGGCGGAATAACAGCTTATTTTTGGTGATTTCAACTTATTTACTCGAGCAGAGTAACGGCTTACTTTATGGTTTTGAGCCGGGGAAATAGGGTGGATACCTTACTAAAGGGCTAGGGATCACTTTAACCGGTGGGTTTTTGGTTTGACGGAGTTTTGGCGGGGTTTCAAGGCTTTATAGGCTGACCACTCTCTATCTCACTTCACTCACTACTTTCTAAGTGTTAGGATGACGTAGAGAAATTTTATCGGCGTTTCTCTCGATCTCCTTTCTGGGCCTCTGAAGTGAGTGCCAACGCCTCTATTTATAGCTGGAGGAGAGGACACATCGGGGATTAAAAATCCTCTCTGTGCGTTTAAAATTCTTGTACACCAGGCTTCCGTTCTTGCACAATGCGTTAACTGGGAGAGGCATTGTAGCTAGCTGGGTGCGGATCCTAGATGTTCTTGGCGCGACGCCAGATACTCTTTTTGGCCGCGCCAAGCTACTATTCCATTTTCAAAATTGTCACTTTTATCCCTCGCATTTTAATGTTTTGCGTATCCTGCTTTGCTTTTCGCATTTTTAACTCCTGTAACTTGACATTTGTTAAGTTTAAATAGTTCTTGATATCATATGCCAGAGTCACATATCAGGGGTACGAAATTGGGGTGTCTACACAAGCCGGCTATGTTGAGAAGGTGTTAGAGAGGTTTAACATGAGAGATGCAAAACTATGGAAAACACGGTTGGTGAATCACTTCAGTTTATCTACGTTAGATTCCCCAACTACAGTTGAAGAAATTGAACACATGTCAAAGGTTCCATATGCAAGCGTAGTGGGATGTCTCATGTATGCCATGGTATGTACTAAACCCGATTTGGCACATGCAATATGTTGGTCCCAAATAGGTTCAATCTAGGCTAGAAGGGGAGGTTGAAGAGCCTAGATATATTTTTTAAATACTTTAAATTCTTTCCTAAGAGTTTTTCTCTTTTGAAAATAACTAACTCTTAAGAAGAGTTAGAGCAGTAGAATAAGTAAAGGTACATAAAACTATTGGGAAGACTGCTGGTAGCAATAGGGTACAACAGTAGAGTTCTAAAGTAAAACACAGTAGTTCAGGAGCAGTTCAGACAAAGGTAAAGAGAAATCAATTCAGTCAAGACAATACGCAAGGATGTAGAAGTGGTTCGTACTTGAAAAGTACTACGTCCACTACCAAAGTGGTTAGCTTTGGATTTTGAAAAGTGCACTTGTTTTATCCACTAGGTGAGAAAGTAAGAGCTCTAATGGATCGTGTACAAAATAGTTTTTCAACCAAGAGTTTTATGATGAGATAAACAATTAATGAATAATCGTTCTCTCAAGTGCTAAAGTAAAGAACAGTTAAAGCAAACTAGATGAAGCAGTTAATGAATCGTGACTAGCAGCTCTGCAGCTTCAAGAAGTTTGTTGTAGTGTTAGTTCTTGTCCTTTGATCTCTTAAATGCTTGAGTATTGAAGATGAAGCTTGAGTATTGAATTCGTAAGAAATATGTGTTGTCCAGATCTTCAATGCTTGAATATATACCAAGGGAGATCTTTAGGACCGTTGGACTTGTAGAGAGAGAGGGTTGTCCAACGTTATAATGCATTGAATGCATTCGGCGCTTTGTAGAGTAATGTTGCAACTTGCAAGCGTTACAGCTTGAAAGTCTTTTTAGCCAAATGGGGTAATGTTTTCAGACTTCATGAATCAGACAATAGAGTGGACGGTTTCTCTGTACAGCTGTCTAGAGTCACATAAGGACATGGTTGACTTTATTGGAGTGAAATCTGATGAATGTAATTTGAATATTATTTGACTAGATATTAAAATAACTAGATCAAATAATATATAACATGTATCCACGTGTTTGGCTGAGCTTCGTTCTTGAGCTGAGCAGACTTGGAAGTCTGCTGGTCCGTGCCTTTGGAGAAACTAACACTAAAATATTCTATTACAACATTGATTCTAAGGACAGTTGCCACGCCAACTGGTTCGCAGACCTTTTAGCCATTGTGCAATAGAATTAGAAGATGACTCAACCAAATCTAGAACTTATGAAGGTCAACAATCTCCTCCTATTTGGTTGATGTCATCATCTCAGCTACTAGCAGACTTTGAACATGCACTGAGATAATAGCATGTCTTAAAAGGAAATTTTATAAAAATAATAACAGACATTCCTCTCATAATAGTAGTCTTAGTAGAGAGATAACTAGTCTAAGTACATACAAGGTAAAGAAGTGAATAACAAGTAGTAAGTTAGAACATAAAAAGGGTATACCAAATCAAAATAGGTGAGGTTGGGTTCTTTGTCGTTCCCAATAATCACCTACCAAAATTTTGATGCGATCATTGAGTCTTTCTCTTAATATGTTCTGTTATTCTATTAGTGCTTGGTTCAAATGGTGAGTAGCTCTCTCCTCCCTAATGGCAGCAACCCTTGATTGATCAGCAGCAGCAGCTCTCTTCTTGGCGCACTCAACATGGAAAACATCTATGAAGTCGCCTTCGACATGATTTGCAGTGATGGCTCGGGCCAGAGAAGTTTGGAGCTCATCAAAGAGTTGGCGTGTACTTACTTGCTGGGAGTGGAGCATGCTGAGCAGAGATTGTTGTTGATCTTGTACAAGAAACCTACGGGTTGTGAAGGCCTAAACAGTGTTGTTGAGAAACTACTCGATGATCTTGCCAAGATCAAACATAGTGGCATGGGTGGCATTAAGGCCATAATTCATTACCTCGATCTGCTGGGCCATGGAGGAGACCGTGTTGTTGAGACGCTCAAGCTAGGCGTGGTTGGCTCGAAGAAGGTCTAAAAGAGCAGGGTCAGCAGCGTTGGTGGGGATGTAATTTGGGTTGAGGTTGATGGGGATGAAATCCTCAGAAGGGTTAGGAGGAGGAGGGTTGAAGTAGAAGGGCTAGCAGGGATTGGTTGTGGAGGAGGAGTAGAAGGTTGAGGGTCAAGCTCCATGTCGGTGTCTAAATCACTGACAAAGGAAGAAGGATGGGGGTAAGAGGGTTTAAGAAAGGATTGAGGAAAGGGAAAGTTTGGGAGAAGGATATAGTTAGGATGGATGGCAGGGGGATAAAGAAGGTCTGCTATTGAGTTAAGTTCAAAAACGAACTGAAAAGTGGCAGTAGATGGTCAGGTAAGGATTTGATGAAGGTCGTATAAAAGTTAAATGGGTTTGAGGAAGTGAAAGATAGGAAGGTAGAGTTTTGGAATAAATGCGGTGTTGAAAAGAAGAGAAGAGGTGTAGGGGTCAAGATGGAGCACAGAAGATGGTGAGGCAGGTACTATGGCAAGAGAGAAATCGGGGGAGGAAGGTGGAGAAGAAGGAGAAGAGATAAGTTCAAACAAGAGAGGAGGAGAACAAGGAGGGTTAGCAGCCACAAACTTCTTGCGAAGTTTGCGCTTCTTCTTTTTAGGAGGGGGTGTAGAAGGCTGCTCCTCAACAACAGCAGAGGTTGTTGAGGGAATGGGTGAAGATTGTTCAGGTAGTTCCTCCCCAACAACAGCAGGGTCTGTTGGAGTATGAATAGGAGAAGAGTCAAAAAGAGGAGAGGTCGAGGATACAGAAGAGACAGAAGGGGCATCAAAAGGTATAAAGTGTTCAGGTCGAATAGCAGAGGTAGAAGACTTCTTCTTCTTTGAAGAGGTAGTAGAGCGCTAGAAGAAGACTTCTTCTTCTTGGCTGGAAGTTCCTCCTCAACAGCAGATTGTTGTCTCTTGGATTTCTTGGAGGTTGGAGGAGTAGCTGATGGGTTAGCAGCAGACTTGCCCGAAAAGTCATCTTGGGACTTAGCAGCATCCATTTTCTACTGGCGGTCCAACTGATGGGCGATCATAGCATCCATTGTGGTCTCAGGGTTGATTTTTAGGGCCACAAATGGAGGATGATTGACAACAGCTATGAGTGAGAGAGGAGGGAGGTTATGTTTCTCCCGATTGGAATTGACCAACTTGTGAGTGCTGGTGATGAAGGTGCTGTTGAACTGGATGGCCTTCGTCACCTTCTTGAGTTCAAAAGGAACGATGTGGTTGACGAATGAGATGTTGTTGCACAGAAGCACGTTGGTAAGTCTGACGAAAGGCCTCTTTTGTGACAGTGATGCCTTGACACCATCTACGGCATCACACAGAAGATCAAAAATGATGGCAGCCCAATTGAATCAAATGTTGAGAAGGATCGCTGTTCTGCACTCCAGTTGATCAGAAGTCATGATGTCGTGGGTGCTGTTCTTGAAGATCATGCTTTTATCTATGAGGTGACTAACGTAGTAGACATCATCATTAAATAGTCTTTTTCATCTTGCCTTGAGGTTCTCTGGGGGGTACCTTCACCACGCATGTAAGACCAGGCCGTGAACTTTTCTTTGTCAGAAAGCTCAGTGGGGCCATCTAATTCCACCCCAGTAATCTTGGCTATACGGGAGGCAGTGACTGTGACAGAGATAATGCGAACCTTGCCTGAAATAGAGGTTCGTTTGTTGTTAATAGTCATGCTTTGGTAGAATTCTTTAGCTAAAAAGTTGCTGAAGTTGGTATCACCAAGCATGAAAAGGGGCAGAAGGCCAGATTGATTTAGGTCATCTATGACCATGTCACCAGCAGAGTATGCTCTGACTGAGGGTGCATCAATACACATGCCAGGGTGATACATGACATTTGGCAACTTAGGGATTTCAACTGTAGTAGCTTGTTCAGAGGCTGTTGAAGTTTCTGCGGCAGTAAAGGAAGTGGAAGCGCCAGATTTCACAGATTTTCCCTAAAAAGTTTTGAAAAGTTAGAACAATCTCATAAAAATGTTAAGGAAAAGAACTCAACGCATAGAGTATATCAGAGGAAAATCCATAAGATGAGTAATTTTCCTTTTCAAATAGTCACAGCAAGATGAACAGTATGTCAGACTGATTATGAATACTTAAGAGAGCAGAGCGTATATTGAACAATGTTAAAAGAATACTCAAAATAGGTGAAGCATGGATAAATATTGTCTGTAATCGAAGAGTGTTGAACGACATTTTTCAGAAACAGCTCATACTGTAGGATTTAAACAAAAAGCCCTAAACCAGAAAAATCAAAATGACAGTTCATCAAATATGAAATTTATGCGAAATAGGAAGCTTCTGTGTTAGATTCAACTTACCATTGCAGTAGATGTAGATGAATGAGACGAAAATGGGAGAAAATCCAAGAGAAATTGCAGATTCTTGCTTGAAGGCAAGAGGGTTTTTGGAGAAAGAGAGACAGATGAAAGGATGTTTTGTACTTGAAAGCTTTTTGGAAAAAGTGATTTTTTTAAGTGGCGGTTGAGAGGTTTTATTAATGATGAGGCGTGATGTCAGATGGCTGAAATTGAAATGACTTGAAGTTTGGTGGCTGACACTGAAAAGACTTAATGACTGGCGACTGATGGCAGTCAAAAAGTAACTTTTTGATAAAATATCTCAACCATTTAAAAATTAGTCTCTCACTATTTTCACAAATAACCTTTCTTAAATAAAAGTGAAAAAGGATTACCTATGTCTTCATTTAATTAACAATTCTACTATTCTCTTTACTTAACATCAAGTCTGCTTAAACATAATACCAAGTCTGCTCAATAATTTAAAAAATAAATTAAATAATGAGAATAAGTAAATTTAAATTAATATTAAGCTGTTGGATCAAGCATACCAAGCTCTGCCCTAATATAACTAAACATGTCGACCTCAAGTGCCTTAGTGAAGATGTCTGCTAGTTGATGTTCTATTGAAATATACTTCATTCTTATGTTCCTCTTTTCTACATTATCCCTTAGAAAATGATATTAAACATCGATATGCTTCGTCTTAGAGTACATCACATGGCTGTAGGTGATAGAGATTGCTAAGGTGTTGTCACACATAATTGGGCAATCTGCAACCTTAATGTCATAGTCCACCAGTCGTTGTTTGATCAAAAGCAGTTGACAGCAACAGCTACCAGCAGTGATGTACTCTGCTTCAGTGGTGGAATTGGAGACTGATGTTTGTTTCTTGCTAGCCCATGAGACAAGTCTGTCTCCTAGGAATTGACAAGTCTCACTTGTGCTCTTCCTGTCCACTTGGAAGCCAGCATAATCTGCATCTGAGTAACCAACTAAGTTGAAGGGGGATTCTCTCGGATACCAGATACCTAGATTAGTGGTATCTGAAACATATTTTATGATTCGCTTGGCTGCTAGAATATGTGATTCAAGTGGGTCTACTTGAAATCGAGCGCACACGCCAACAGCATACACAATATCAGGACTGCTGGCGGTGAGAAAAAGCAGAGATCCAATGATTCCTCTATATTGAGTAATATCAACTTTCTTCCCTTGTAGATCTTTGGTTAACTTGCATTTTGCAGCCATAGGAGTATCAAAAGTGTTATCCGTTTCCAATCCAAACTTCTTGACCAGTTCTTTGGCATACTTGGACTGACTTATGAAGATTTCTTTATTTGATTGTTGAATTTGAAGCCCTAGAAAGAAGGTAAGCTCTCCCATCATGCTCATCTAAAACTTCCCAGTCATAAGAGTCTCAAATCTTTTGTATAGTTTCTCATTTGTGGAGCCAAAAATGATATCATCGACATATATTTGCACCAGCAGAGAATGTCTTTTGTGCTTGAGAATAAATAGAGTAGTGTCGATCTTTCCTCGCATCGATACTTGTTCTATTAAGAACTTAAATAGTGTCTCGTACCAAGCACGTGATGCTTTCTTAAGACCGTAGAGAACATTCTTGAGCTTGTAAGCATGCGTCTCTTTTCCTTTTTCCTCAAAGCCTGGAGGCTGAGAGATGTACACTGTTTCTTGAAGATCACCGTTGAGGAAAGCACTCTTGACGTCCATCTGGTATAGCACGAAGTCTTTGTATGTAGCATAGGCCATGAAGATTTTGATTGCTTATAACCTTGCTACAGGAGCAAAGGTTTCATCATAGTCGATCCCTTCTTCTTAACGATATCCTTGTGCAACTAGTTTGGCTTTGTTCTTTATGATGTTCTCGTCTTCATCTTTCTTGTTTCTGAACACCCACTTTGTGCCAATAATAGTATGGTCAGCAGGTCGTGGAACTAGCTTCCATACTTGACATCTTTCAAATTGTTGGAGTTCTTCTTGCATGGCTTCTAACTGACTGGGATCTTGTAAAGCTTCATCAACCTTCTTAGGTTCATCTTCTGAGGCAAATGCAGCACAAAACATGCATTCATTTTTGGAAGATCTTCTAGTCCGAACACCTACATGTATGTCACCAATAATCAGAGAAATCGGGTGATCTCTACATTCCCTTGTAACAGCATGGATATGATTCACTGTTGGTTCTTCATGATGAGGTTCAAGGGGAGGACAAGGAGGAAAATCAGCAGTCTCTTAGAGAGGGTGTTGTTCATAAATAGGTTCATAAGTAAGTTCAAAAATAGGATTTGAGGTTCAAAAGATATGGGCTCTGGGTCGATATTCTCGCGAGCAGAGTTAAGGTCTTCTGGTGGTTCATTTGAGAAGTGATGATCTGGAATATTTAAGTGAGTTGCTGGTGTGGGATTTGGTGTATGAGAGGTTGAGGCTTGAGAGGTACCTGTCTCAACATTAACAAAATCATAAGTAACATTTGGAGCCACATGTGGCTCTAATAAATCAAATTCATCAAATGAAACACGCATAGATTCAACAATTTTTAATGATCTTTTATTGAAAACCCTATAATCTTTGGAATGTAAGGCATAGCACAGAAAAACACCTTCATCGACTTTTGTATCAAATTTGCTTCTATAATCACTACCATTATAAACTACAAACCATTTATAGCCAAAGATTTTTCAATGTTTGGGGCTTTACCTCTTCAAAGTTCATATGGTGTTTTACCGTGAAATTTGTTGATTAAAGACTTGTTTTGAGTGAAGCAGGCTGTATTGATTGCTTCTGCCCAGAAGTGTTTGGGAAACTTTGCTTCGGCAAGCATTGTTTTAGCAGCTTCGATAAGTGTTCTATTTTTCCTTTCTGCTACATCATTCTACTGTGGAGTTTTGACAGTAGAGAAGTTATGACCAATGCCAAGGTCATCACAATACTTTTCTTTTCCATTATTAGTGAATTCAGTTCCATTGTCTGATCGTACATCACGTATGTCGTCGAGCTTTTGTGTCTGTAGTCTCCTAAACAGTGCTGGTAGGATGTCAAATATGTGATCCTTAGAAGACATCATCTCTGTCCAAGTATATCTTGTATAGTCATCTGCTACAACTAGAGTATATCTGTGACCACCATAGCTGATAGTAGTTACAGGCCCGAAGAGATCCATGTGAAGAAGTTGCAGAGGTCTTGTTGCGAGTCCTAGTTTGCTCTTGAATGAGGCTTTTGAAAGCTTCCCTAGTTGACAAACTTTGCATACATGATCATGATCAGCAGAAACTTTAGGCATTCCTCTCACCAAGCCTTGTTTGGATGGCTTTGATAAGTATTTAAAGTTCAAATGGCAGAGACGTTTGTGCCACAGCCAACTTTTGTCTTAAGCTGAGTTTGCTATTAGACATAAGTTAGCAGCCTTTCCATCGGCATTCAAATCTATTGCATAGATGTTTCCTTGTCTATGTCCAGTTACCAATGTAGAGCATGATTCTGGATCCTTTATGTCGCATCTGTTTGACAAGAATTGGCATACGAGACCTTTGTCGCAGAATTGAGAGATTCTTAGCAAGTTGTGCTTCAAGTCTTCTACTAGGGATACTTTTCCAATATAAAGGTTTGCGCGAATGATAGATCCGTAGCCAATGGTGCTTCTTTTCACATTGTCGCCGAAAATAACAGGAGGACCTTCTGCTTTAGTAATGCTTGAAAGAAGACTTGAGTTCTCTATCATGTGGCTAGAGCAGCCACTGTCCAGGTACCATATGTGTTTCTTTTTTGAGCTTGTAGAAGCCATGAAGCAGACCTGTAATTTAGAAATGAAAAGATCATGGTCCCCTTTATTTTCCTTTTGGGTCCAAAAGGTTAGCATTTTTAGGAACCCATACTTGCATAACTTTTGGGATAGAAAACCCAGTAGGATTTACAATGGATTTCAGTAGACATTCATGGACCAAATGGCCTAAACATTTGCAAAAAATGACAGCGATGGAAATTACAAATGCCATGTTGAATGAGCTGGATTTTGGAAGACTTTTGAACATTTTTCCTTTTAGCATTTTGGAAGACTTTGATTCAAGAGACTTGTTGATGAGGTTTAGAAGACATGAGGTTTAGAAGACTTTGATTCAGATTTCTTGAGTTTTCAAAAGGTTTTGCTTTAGCAGTTCAAAAGGTTTTGCTTTAGCAGACACTTCATACATTTTTCCTTTAAGCTTAGTGTCAACAGTTAGACACTTCATACATTTTTCCTTTAAGCTTAGTGTCAACAGTCTTGGGAGCAGCAACACCATCAGTTGTGCTTTTGATAAATCTAATTGGTTTGGGAAGACTCTTTGTGGGCCTAGAAATAGCAGCCTTTGCTTGTCTTTGTGAGTCTGCATAACCTTTAGCAGACTTTTCGCCAACAGATGTGTGTTTTGCTTTAGATGCATCACTGGTCTTAACAACTTGAATCTTAGGGTATTTGTGAGGAATGGAAGCATAACCAATCCCTTGTCTACCCTTGTTTTTAGGATGCTGATAGTATACAGGAATATCATCATTTTGCATATAGGAGTCTTCTATCTTCTGTTCAGAGGATGTGTCAGAAGTGTTATCAGTGAAACCTAGCCCAATTTTATCTACATCTTTTATCTCATGATAGCTCTTTGGCATGACCAATGAGGCACACAACCTTTTCATTGAGAAACCTATTCTCTTCCTTTAACGTGATACTCTCCTGCTGGACTTCATTGAGAGTTTTTAACTCTGTTTCCAGCATGGATTTCTTAGTTCCCAGCTTCTCATGGCTTTTAGCTAACTTTACGTAAGCCTTTCTAAATTCATTGAATTCCTCAAGCATGTCTTGAGCATCCTTAAGGATTTCTTCTTTAGAGGACTCTTCAGAATGTTGTTCTATGTTAGCTTGGAAAGGAGAATACTTAACTTCACTTTCTAAGTCATAGGTGGGAGGTGACTCTAGAGCAACAAGGCAAGTATGTGTCTGCTCAGGTGAGTCATCATCCTCCTCATCAGAATCAATTTCAAACCAAGTAGACCTTGGTTTTCTTCTAAGTCCTCAGCTAGCAGACCCCTATGTTTTGAAAATGTGTTAGAGGGTCGCTTTTTGTAAGCTTCAAATTTGGGCTTAGGACATTTAGAAGCAAAATGACCAGGTTTCCTGCAATTGTAACAAACTAGCTCATTGTTTTGTGAGCTTTCAATAGTCTTTCTGAAAAGCTAATGGTTTGTATCCTCCTTCTTATTAAAGTTTGAGAAACGTTGAAATTTCTTAACGAACAAAGCAAATTGTTCGTCAGAACGTCAAAAAGAATTTCATTTTCATTAAAGGAAGAAGTAGATGGTTTGTTTTTTGGAACAGAAGGTTCTAGAGAAATTACAGAAAAAGAAGGGAGTTTGAAATGTTTGTCATGCTCTTGAGCTTGAAGAAGCTCTTGCTCATAGACTGTTAAACTCACATACAAGCTTCAAAGATGCATGGAGTTTAAGTCTTTGGACTCTTTAATTGCAGTGGTCTTAACATGCCACAAACTAACTAAAGAAGCTAAGAATCTCATATTAACTTATTTAACAGTATATTCTTTACCTAAAAAATAACAACTATTTACTACCTCACAAAATCTATCATAGGCTTGTCGGAGTGTCTCATTTGGATCTTTTCTGAATGAGTCAAACTGTTGAATATAGTTGTAGTTCATGTTGTCGCTTGTGGGTAGGTCTCTTTCTAGATATTCCACAAGTGCTTCCCACATTTCTTTTGCAGTTTTACACCTGATGATTTGTTGGTATGTGCTTGTGTCGACAGAGTTGGATATTATGTGTATAGCTTTGCTGTCGAGTTCAACAAGCTTCCTTTCTTCATCAGTCCATTCATTAATGGACTTGGGCACTTAAGGTGGTCCACCTCCTACTTTAGAAAGTAGATTTGGCTTCATTGGAATATGAGGATCTGCTTGAACACATTGTCATAAACGATTGTCAATAGAATTCATATATCTCATAACCTTGTCTTTTCATACGTTGAAATGGCATTCGTCCACTATTGGGATGTGGCTGGTATTCGAGTTAGACAACATATAGTGAGCCATAGGATCTATTCTCAAGAGGTTAGTCTCGAAAAAACTAATTTTCAAAGAATTAGGCTATGATACCAATTGTTTGTCCCAAATAGGCTCAATCTAGGCTAGAAAGGGGGGGGGTTGAATAGCCTAGATATATTTTTAAAATACTTTAAATTCTTTTCTAAGTGTTTTTCTCTTTTTGAAAATAACTAACTCTTAAGAAGAGTTAGGGCAACGGAATACTTTAAGTGTTTTTATCCTTTTGAAAATAACTAACTCTTAAGAATAGTTAGGGCAACAGAATAAGTAAAGGTAGATAAAACTGTTGAGAAGGCTACTGGTAGCAATAGGGTACAGCAACAGACTTCTAAAGTAAGACGCAGTAGTTCAGGAACAGTTCAGACAAAGGTAAAGAGAAATCAGTTCAATCAAGATAATACGTAAGGATGTAGAAGTGGTTCGTACTTGAAAAGTACTACGTCCACTACCAAAGTGATTAGCTTTGGATTTTGAAAGGCGCACTTGTTTTATCCACTAGGTGAGAAAGTAAGATCTCTAATGGATCGATCGTGTACAAAATAGTTTTTCAACCAAGTGTTTGATAATGAGAGAAACAATCAATGAATAATTGTTCTCTCAAGTGCTAAAGTAAAGAACAGGTAAAACAAACTAGATGAAGCAGTTAACGAATCGTGACTAACAGATCTGCAGCTTCAGGAAGTTTCTTAGAATATTAGTTCTTATCCTTTGATCTCTTGAATGCTTGAGTATTGAAGATGAAGCTTGAGTAATGAATGCGTAAGATATATATGTTGTTCAGATCTTCAATGCTTGAATATATACCAAGGGAGATCTTCATGACCATTGGACTTGAAGAGAGAGAGGATTTTCCAACGTTATAATGCATTGAATGCATTCGGCACTTTGTAGGATGTGTGCAGCAAGATAGTCATTAGAGATACAGTTTTGTAGGAACAGACATACCAAACAGAGTAATGTTGCAGCTTGCAAGCGTTACAGCTTGAAAGTCTTCTTAGCCAAATGGGGTAATGTTTTCAGACATTAGAGTGGACAGTTTGTTTGTACAGCTGTCTGGAGTCACATAAGGACATGGTTGACTTTATTGGAGGAAAATCTGATAAATGTAATTTTAATATTATTTGACTAGATATTAAAATATCTGGATCAAATAATATATAACCTGAATCCATATATTTGACTAGATGCTTTCAAGGCTGATGTTGAAGCCTACTGGTCCACGCCTTTGGAGAAACTAACTGTGGGTGCCCCGAAAGGTCATCTCCCGCGCCCTGCGCTCCCTTTTTTAGGGGAACGCGACATGCGGAAGGGAATCACTCTTTCCATTTCATCCTTCCTTGTTTAGGGGAAGAAGAAATTAAAAGTGCAGAAAGAATGCTGCCAAAAGCGCGTTGAATACGCCTCGGTCACCTTAGTGAGCTTTGGTCCATTATGAGAGCTTTGGATTTCTCCGTATCTCACCCTCCCTTTTTTAGGGGAAAATAAGATACAGAAAATGCATCACCCTTTTCACTCCCATCGTCCCTTGTTTAGGGGAAAACGGAAAAGTGCAAAAAAAAAAAAAGATGTTGCGAGGGCGCGTGGGAACACGTCCTGCCTCACTATGGACTTTTTGAAAATTGCCTTAGGTCATTATGAGTGTTTGGGGTTTCTCCGTATCTCACCCTCCCTTATTTAGGGGAAGACAAGGCACAGAAAATGCATCACCCTTTTCATTCACATCGTCCCTTGTTTAGGAGAAAATGGGAAAGTGCAAAAAAAAGGATGTTGCGAGCCTCGCCATGACCTTAGGCTTATTTTGGATCGCTATGAGTGCTTTGGGTTTCCCCGTATCTCATCCTACCTTGATTAGGGGAAAACAAGATGCAGGAAATGGATCACCCTTTCATTCTCATTCTCCCTTGTTTAGGGGAAAATGGAAAAGTGCAAGAAAGGATGTTGCGGGCCTCACCGTGATCCAAAATGTTTAAAACAGAGTCGCTATCTTTATTTTAAGGAGAAATAAAGAAAAACCAAAAATAAACCAGAGTTTGTAAAAAATGAGTTCGGAGGCTAAGTTACGAGGTGGGAAGGTGTCAGGCACCCAACTCGCCCTTTCGGTCTTAAAACAGTTTTTGGCTAAAATATGCTTTTTGTTATATTTATCTAGCAAATGAAATAAAGCATTAAAAAGAAAACATATATATATGTATTAACATTATTTACAGACTCGCAGCCGCCTCTTTCCAGTAATTACAAATACATTTAAAAATATTTGGTCATAATAATGGCTCTTTTTAATGCTAATTTCTACATAAATCCGGGCAGCACAACAGCTTATATTTTTTACATTGGGCCGGATGAAAATAGCATTTTTTTAATATAAAGACCTTTAAAGGTTTACCTTTAAGAGCGTGAGGTGCGCTCACTCTGTCCTTCCGGGAGAGGGAGTCTTTTTGCTGCTGCTACGGTTCGGGCAGAATAATTACTTCCGAAAGTTGCTTCTGGGCACCATCAAACGGGCAGAGGAACTGCTTACGTTTTTGCTGTTGTTTGCTTGCTGCTGGCGGAAATCGGGCTGAGAAACTGCTTGCTTCTGGCGGATTAGGCCTTTGGATTCGGGTAGAGCAACTGCTCTTTTTGGGATTTTTGGACCAGAGAAATAGAGTGGAATCCTAGCTGGGGGGCTAAGGCTCACTTTTACCGGTTGGTTTTGTATTTGGGGGTGATTTGGCAGAGCTTCGAGGCTTATAGGAGGAGGGAAACTCTCAGCGCTCTCACTGCGTAAACTTTCAGCAGTGTGTTATTGTGTATTTGGTGTGTGAATTTCTGAAGCCGGAGCCTTTTATTTATAGGCCGAAGGAGGGGTTCCTTCGTCATTAAGATTTTCTTTCTGAGCTTCATCGGTTTGTACCGCGCGTTGAGAGAATTGTACCGAAAGCAAAAAGTTACAGTGCATTAGCACTATTTGGGCGCCGCCTACATTGGAAGTGGGCGCGGCGCCAAGAGGCAATAGGAGCGGTGCCAGGCACTTTTTTTCTTTCACTTTTTGATGCTTTGGTCCCCTGCAATCCACTGTTTATGCATCCTTTTTTTCTTTTGTATTTTAAACCCTGTAACTTGACATCCGTTAATCCTTTTAACAGTTCTTGATATTTCAAGTCATGTTACATACCAGGGGTACGAAATTGTGGTGTCTACACTAACAATAAACTATTTTATTACAACCTTGATTCTAAGGGCAGTTGTCACGCAAATCGGTACACAGACCTTTTAGCCACTACGCAATAGAATTAGAAGATGACTCAACCAAATCTAGAACCTAAAAGGGTCAACGCAATTAGTGTGGTAAGCAAGTATTTGGCTAATCCAAGCAGACAGCATTGGGAGGCAGTCAAGTGGATTTTTAAATATTTGAAGGGTGCTATGGACTATGGTATTATGTTTGAGAAGCAAAGTGTTGGGCTTTCAGTCGTAGGGTATGTTGATTCAGATTATGCAAGCGATAATGATCGTATGAGATCTACCACAGGTTATGTGTTTACCCTAGCAGGTGGACCTATATGTTGGAGAGCTATGCTTCAGGCTATTATTGCATTGCCTACGATCGAGGCAGAATACATGGCAGTTGTTGAAGTTGCAAAGGAAGCCCTATGGCTTAGGGGCTTAGTCAAGGAGTTGGGTGTTCAGCAAGGTGGAGTCCTGTTACATTGTGACAGTCAAAGTGCAATCTACTTAGAAAAGAGTCATATTTATCACTCAAGGACGAAGCACATCGATGTGAGGTTTCACAACATTCGTGAGTTGATTAATAACGAGAATATTCTACTAGAGAAGATTCACACCACGAAAAATGATGCAAACATGTTGACAAAGTTAGTTGTATCTGACAAGTTCGAGTGTTGCTTGGATTTGTTACACATCACTAGCTATTAGAAATGTGGGAGGTCAAGTTCTACAAGATGCTCAAGATGGTTTCGAATTCGGGTTCTATGTCTTCTAATGGGTTGGGTGAATACTCGCCAAGGTGGAGATTCTTAAGAATGGGATGGCTCGATTATCCAAGAAACAAGCTAGTTTCCACGGTGGGACCAGACCAAGGCAAGTGGTAGGACTTGATTGGACCTCGAAGGGGATGGGGGGCGTAGCCCGCCGCGGTACGAATATTCGGGTTTTGGACATGGTGGTCGCTCAACATTGGTGCTAGGCGATCGCCTACTCGTGATTGTTTCGGACTGTGCTACTGGAAAATAGGCGGTCGCTTAGTGTTGAGGACTAAGCAATCGCTTACTCCTATTGTTTCAGACCAAGCTACTATAAAATGCACGATCGCCTAGTGTCGAGGACTAGGCAACCGCCTAGCCCCGTTTTTGCAGTTTTGTCCAGTTTCTTCTTTTAAGGGTTTTAAGGTTTCTATTGTATCCATATAAATAGTTGTATCCCTAGAACGTTTTTAATGTTGGCTCTAATAAAATTTCGACAGTCCGTTGGCCCCAGTCTATCTCTTTTTTTTGTGATTGATCATGTATACTATGTTAATTTGTTTGCAAAGTTTTTCTCTATGCACAATAATAATGAATATTATTTGTATTTGGTTGGCTATAATTTGTTATAATTTTTAACAATTCAATTTAGGGATTTTATATGAATATTATCGTCTTGATTAGTTGATAACTGATTGTGGACTTATAATGGTAAATGGAAATTGGAATGGTCCGAAATTCGAATGGACCTATGGAAGTAATATATATGTATACGAGTAAATCTATTAAGGACTTTTTTAAAACTTAAGAAGCAAAATGTTCTGCTTGATCAATTTCTAATTTAGTTAGCTTTATTAGATTTTTTCTGTTTTTAAAACTCTTGGAACTCGACATTAACATTTCACTTTTTGGTTACTTGTGAATTAAGTATATTATTAGTCACTTGCAGGGAACAAGATAATTTCAATGTGATGGATGGCTTTGCATGTGGATGAAAATTTCAAACTGAAATTCGATGTATTTATTGAGATTTTTCACACAAAAAAAACACGGTAATTATTGTTAAATGTAATAAAACATATATTTTAAAGTATGAAATTTATATTTTAGACGTTCACATTTGTGTATTGTCGATTCATTAGAGCCCTTATTTGTTCACTCGTCCCAGACCTATAAAATGTCAGGAACGGCCCTGTGTTCCACTCTAATGATCCACGTATGAAAATTTCTAATTATTAAGCGATATGTAAGTACCATTAAAATTAGTAATAATTACAAAAATATTTAAGTATAGTCAAAATGTTTAGACATTGCGACTATACCAGCCTCCATTATCAATATTGTTGCTGACTTATTGTGTCCACGTAGGATATCCGTTAAATTTTTTGAACATTGTTAGGATTTCTGGTTTAATTTAGAAACATACTATAAGAGTAGTGGTAAAATGATTTAAACAAAGTAGTAGGGGGTAAAAGCTGAATGTATTAAAATCTAACATACTCCCACCGTCCCAAAATTATCGTCTAGGTTGATTTAGTACACGGTTTAAAAGACATATTTGACTGTATTATTAATATTAGTTTGATGTGTAGTTTTATTTTAAAGTTTATGTGTATGTAACTCATAATTAAATTAGAATGAAAAAATAAGGGTTAGGTAGTACAAATATTGTTCAAAAAAGAAAAGTTTCAAACAAGACAATTATTTTGTAACTGACGAAAAAGGAAAGTACGAAAATAATTTTGGGACAAAGCAAGTACTATTTTCTCCATTTAAAATGAGTGTCTATTTTATTTTTCAAAAAAATAAAAAAATGTTATTTCCTAAGTTTCGTACAAAGAACACACTATTCTATTTTTTGATATTTCACTTGATAAGTTCACTTTTAAAAAATAAAGACAATATTAATGTATCATTTTATTTCTTTAAAAAGCAGGTCTCATGTAAGACGGTTTTATGGATTTTAATTCGTAAGACGAAACATCACTCTCTCACAACTAAACCTATCAATACATAGTGAATCGAGTAAGAAGGATTTGTTTTATAAAAAATATCTATAAAACCATCTGATGTGGCAAAAATATCAGTCATAACGGGGGTGCCGAAAGTCGTCGAAATCTGTGAGTCGTTCATTGACCGAATTGATGATGAATTCGTCATCATGGTGATGAAATCGTCGTTTGGGTCGGATATCTGGATGTATGTAGGTATCTGCAAAATAAGCACCGTGAGTGGTGGGGGATGTCCCCCAAAACCCTCCGGCGTGAGAATCAGTACAGTATCAAAAATATAGGAGGGCGCGTAGCCCCCGTGTATGGAGTGAGAATTGTAAAGGAGAGAGAGTCCCCCAATTATGTGATAGTAGGGTTTATTTATACCTGAGGGGTTAGGGTTAGCTTGTCATGCATGGGCCAGGCCCATGATGTTTAGTAGTTCTGTAAAGAATAGTGGGCTAGTGTAGTGGAAAGCCCCCTCGCCCAAGCGAGCATCAAAAGCCTTTTTAGCCAGATTAAATATAGACACTTCAGTAGCTCCCTGGTCCTTATTCCTTGGGATTTATCTCAAGGGTAAGGAGTATAATTTTTTGTCAAGCATGACATCTACTCAACCGCGAGATACTCGAGCAGGAAGATAAAATAAAGCTCAGCCGCGAGTAAACTCGAGCGAGGAGCGTAAGCTCAGCTAGGCGCGGTATACTATTCAACTGCGAGTAACACTCGAGCAGGAGGACCATGTAAAGGTCAACCGTGGGATGCCCGAACGGGGAACGTAAGCACAGGCAGGCGCGGTGTACTACTCAACCGCGAGTAACACTCGAGCGGGAGGACAATGTAAAGCTCAGCCGCGAGTAGACTCGAGCGGGGAGCGTAAGCGCAGGTAGGCACGGTGTACTACTCAACCGCGAGTAACACTCAAGTGGGAGGACAATGTAAAGCTCGACCGCGAGATGCTCGAGCGGGAGGGTAAATATAGGTTGACCGCGAGATGCTCAAGCAGGAGGATAAGATAAAGCTCGACCGCAAAATGCTCGAGCGGGAGGGTAATGTACCTCAACGTAGTGAGGGTCTTCAAGAATCCGGGCAACCTCACCATGGTGAGAGCCGTCTGGAAATCCGTATGCTCAAGCGAGAAGCTCAACCGTGGGATGCCCAAACGGGGAGCATAAGCGCATAAAGGAAATCCAGAAGCCTCACCATGGTGAGGGTCTTCGAGCAATCCAGCAGCCTCAACATGGTGAGGGTCTTCAAGAATCCGAGCAACCTCACCATGGTGAGAGCCGTCTGGAAATCTGTATGCTCAAGCGAAAAGCTCAACCGTGGGATGCCCAAACAGGGAGCGTAAGCGCATAAAGGAAATCCACAAGCCTCACCATGGTGAAGGTCTTTGAGCAATCCAACAGCCTCAACATGGTGAGGATCTTCAAGAATCCGAGCAACCTCACCATCGTGAGAGTCCTCTAGAAATCCATATGCTCAATCGAGAAGCTCAACCGTGGGATGCCCAAACGGGGAGCGTAAGCACATAAAGGAAATTCAGAAGCCTCACCGTGGTGAGGGTCTTCAAGAGTCTGAGCAGCCTCACCGCGGTGAGGGTCTTGGGAGTGATAATAAGAAACTCGGGCTCTATGCGAGTGTAATCTGAAGCTCGAGCTGTAGCGCGAGCGTAGCGTATACGGGCACGATAATAATAACATGTGGCTCGGGCTGTGACTCGAGCATAGCGTGCACAGGCACGATAATAATAACATGAGACTCGGGCTGTGGCACGAGCATGGCGTGCGCGGGCACGAGAATAATGATCTGAAGCTCGAGTTGTGGCGCGAGCGTGGCGTGCACGGGCACGATAATGATAACATAAGGCTCGGGTTGTGGCGCGAGCATAGCGCGCACGGGCACGATAATAATGACATGAGGCTCGGGCTGTGGCTCGAGCATAGCGTGTACGGGGATGATAATAATAATCTGAACCTCAAGCTATGGCGCGAGCGAATCGTGCACAGGCACGATAATGATAATTTGAAGCTCGGGCTGTGGCGCGAACGTGGCGTGCACGGGCACGATAATGATAACATAAGGCTCGGATTGTGGTGCGGCATAGCGTGCACGGGCACGGGCACGATAATAATGACATGAGGTGCGGGCTGTGCCTCGAGCATAGCGTGCACGGGCACGATAATAATAATCTGAAGCTCGGGCTGTGGCGCGAGCGTGGCGTGCACGGGCACGATAATGATAAAATGAGGCTCGGGCTGTGGCATGAGCATGGCGTGCACGGGCATGAGAATAATGATCATGAGGCCCGGGCTGTGGCTCAAGCATAGCGTGCACGGGCACGATAATAATAATAATACTGGCTCGGCCGCGGGCGCGAGCGTGGCGTGCACGAGCACAATAATGATAACGGGCTATGGCGCGAGCATAGCGTGCACGAGCACGATAATAATGACAAGAGGCTCGGGCTGTGGCTCGAGCATAGCGTGCACGGACACGATAATAATAATCTGAAGCTCAAGCTGTGGCGCGAGCATGGCGTGCACAGGCACGATAATGATAACATGAGGCTCGGGCTGTGGCGCGAGCATGGCATGCACGCGCACGAGAATAATGATCATGAGGCTCGGGCTTTGGCTCGAGCATAGCGTGCACGGGCACGATAACAATAACATGAAGCTCGGGTTGTGGCGCGAACATGGGGTGCACGGGCACAAGAATAACAATCTAAGCTCGAGCTGTGGCGCGAGCGTGGTGTGCATGGGCACGATAATGATAACATCTCGGGCTGTGGCACAAGTATAGCGTGCACGGGCACGATAACAATGACATGAGGCTCGGGTTGTGGCTCGAATATAGCGTGCCCGGGCACGATAATAATAACGTGAGGCTCGGGCTGTGGCACGAGCATGGCGTGCACGAGCACGAGAATAATGATTTGAAGCTCGAACTGTGGCGAGAGCGTGGCATGCACGGGCACGATAATGATAACATGAGGCTTGGACTGTAGCGCGAGCATAGCGTGCACGGACACAATAATAATGACATGAGGCTCGGGCTGTGGCTCGAGCATAGCGTGCACGGGAACGATAATAATAATCTGAAGCTCGGGCTATGGCGCTAGCGTGGCGTGCACGGGCACGATAATGATAACATGAGGCTCGGGCTGTGGCGCGAGCATATGCACGGGCACAATAATATGACATGAGGCTCGGCCGTGGCTCGAGCATATGCGCACGGCATGATAATAATAATCTGAACCTCAAGCTGTGGCGTGAGCATGGCATGCACGGGCACGATAATGATAATATGAATCTCGGGCTGTGGCGCGAGCGTGGCGTGCACGGGCACGATAATGATAACATGAGGCTCGGGCTATGGCGTGAGCATAGCATGCACGGACAGGTTAATAATGACATGAGGCTCAGGCTGTGGCTCGAGCATAGCGTGAGCGGGCACGATAATAATAATCAAACTCGGCCGCGCGAGCGATGCAAGACGGCACGATAATGATAACATGAGACTCGGGCCGGGCGCGCGAGCATACGCCGCGTACCCGGCACAATAATAATGACATGAGGCTCGGCCGTGGCTCGAGCATAGCGCGCGGGCATGATAATAATAATCCTGAACCTCGCCGTGGTGCGAAAGCATGGCATGCACGATAATGATAATTTGAAGCTCGGGCTGTGGCGCGAGCGTGGCGTGGACGGGCATGATAATGATAACATGAGGCTTGGATTGTGGCGCGAGCATAGCGTGCCCGGGCACGATAATAATAACATGAGGCTCGGGCTGTGGCACGAGCATGGCGTGCGCGGGCACGAGAATAATGATCCGGCTCGAACTCGCGTGCGAGTGGCGTGCACGGCACGATAATGATAACATGAGGCACTGCCGTGGCGCGAGCATACGCGCACGGGCACGATAATAATAATCTGAAGCTCGGGTC
>CM028379.1:13442085-13489722 GCA_013146195.2 Codonopsis lanceolata
TTTTTTAAATTGTTTACTTTCCATTTAGGGTTACTTAAAATCTTTTCATGATACATTTTAGCTAGCCATACAACATACAACATGCTCTTAAACCTCTTTCCACGTTGATGAATGGACAGAAAGTTTTAATCACGAAATGTAGTTTCATCGAATAGTGCTAGCCCAAACCTCCATGTACTGACATCCGAATTAACACATTTGCATGTACCCTTTTTTTTTTTTTTATCATTTACCATAAATCTTATGTCATACCCATTCTTGCAACCATAATCCCTAATTGCATCCCTACATTCTGGACATTAGTGAAAGTTTCATGCAAGTGAAATTTCTATTCTTCATATCACATTTAGGGTTATACCTAGGAACTTTTTCTCACATCTTTACGTACACTATCATCATTTTCATCTTCAACTGGTACTATCTCGAGAATCGGAAATCAACATCCCTCTCATCAAACACCATCTCGGAATTTTCAAGATTATGGACTACTAATTGTCACATCCTCACACCAATTTTAGATGTATCTGTTCGGCAAAATTATATGTAAACCCTCTCCTCTTAATTCCAAAAGACTTTTCATTCATACCCCATTTGACATTATCCTTGGTCTTGAAGGAAATCACATTCCTCTAGCAGTTAGTAACTCATCATCATTGAGGTTTTCTAGGTCCTCATCTTCCAAACTAAATTCGAGAATCATCATCCTCACTATGGACCCAAGATAATCAACATCACTATACATCTCATATTACGGTTCCCTATCATCATGTAAAATGTAAATTTCAACTTGTCCTAATTCTTGACAACTTTCATGAACATCTCCCAATCCCTAGAGGGTATACAATGCCTAAGCCACATGTCATTAGGATTTGAAACAATTGTACGATAAAAAATGGAACTCATGAGAATGCCCTAGCTCACTTTCTACTCTACCCTTTAACCCAGAAAATGAGAGCTCTTTCATATCTAACTCATCCCAATAGTGCTCCTTCCCCTGATATTGACCAGACATTTCTTTGAGAAATTCACCTCCATAATGACACTTCTGAAATTTTCATTGTGCCTGAAAGTTTAATACAATAAGATGAGGGGACCATAATAATCGACAAAACAAACATTTAATATAATACAAATTTTTTAAAAACAAAGTAGTGGAGCCATAATATTAAAAAAAATCATACACACAATAGTGGGGGACCAAACAGATTGTAAAATGGGGACCAAGCAAGATTGTAAAACATAGTGGGGGACCAAGCAAAATGACTAACAAAAGCCCTCATATACATGACAAATTCACACAAAATTCACAAAAATATCACAAAAAACCATAAATACTCTCACTATATGCAAGCAGAATCTTAATCTTTTTTAATGACATCAAAATCGAATAAAACTAACCAATGTTTCAATTAAAACCCTATTATGTAACACAAATTAGGATTTTTTTTCAAGAAACCCTAATTTGTGTTACGACTCGTATATATTTAAAAGCAGTCAAAAAATTAGGGTTTGTATGCTAACCTTGATCCTTAGCGATCCCGATTGATGAGCGATTAGTCTAAGTTGCCTTCAATCTTCGTGATTCCCGTGATTTCAGCCGGTTGAGAAATTTGAGTTCAAGTCGATTGTTTGAAGTGTCGAAGGATTTGGGTAATGTGATTGATTTAGTTGAAGTCGATTGTTTCTGCGTTTGATCACGTGCACAACATGTCTCTATGTATAAGGGCATTTATGACTTTTCCATGATTTCCGTCCACTAAATAGACGGAAAATACATATGGTGACCTTAGTGATTACAATTGTTAAGTAAAATGACTCTTTTGACGAAAAATTTAGTAGAGTTAGCTTAATGAATTATTGCCGAAAGTAGGGTGACCAAATTGATATTTAAACCTTTATATTATTACCAATAAAAGAGATGTATAACACATTGTTTAAAAGAAAATGTTAGATTTTAATGTCTTTAGACTAAAACTTTCATTTTACAAGAGATGTATCTCATATTGGTTACAAATATGCTACTATTATTACCAATAGAGAAAGTATCCATTGGTTAGAAATTGATGTTGTTTAAAAATACTATTATTAATTACTAATAGAAGAGATGTATTATACATTGGTTAGAAAGTGATATTGGTTTTAAAGTTTTTGATAAGACTTTTATCATTATTACCAATAAAAGATGTATTTATTACATTGGTTAAAAAATGATGTTGATTTTATATTATTATAGATTATATAAATTTTTTTACTATTATTAGCAATAGAATATATATATATATATATATATATATATATATATATATATATATATATATATATATATATATATATATATATATATATCACATTTGTTATAAATTGATATAGGTTTTAAATTACTATTATAACCAATAAAAGAGATAAATCTTACATTGGTTAAAAATGATGTTTATTTTAAAAGTCTTTATATAAAAATATTTCTACTTTTATTATCAATAAAAGAGAAGAGAAACAGATGTATCGAATTATATAAAAGAGATGTTGATTTTAGATTTTTAGATAAAAAAAACTACTATTACCAAATGATGAGATGTATTTAATATTTATTAGAAAGTGATGTATGTATTAAAATCTTTTTATAAAGGCTTAATACTAAAAGAAAATATATATTTCACATTGGTTAGGAAGTAATATTGGTTTAAAATGTTTTAAGATAATGTATCTCACATTGGTTACAAAGAGATTCACATATTTAGAAACATATATTGGTTATATAAGTTTTTAGATATTTTTTTTAATGTTATTATCAATACAAAAGATGTTGGTTTCAAAACTCTTTAGATAAAATAACTAACAGAAGAGATGTATCCCACATTGTTTAGAAAATTGTTAGAGCATGTACAATGGTTTTGTAAAATCAAACCCAAAATCAAACATAATTCATTAAAAACCAATAAAATAATTATTAGATCTTTATTTGATTTAAAACTTAAAAACCTTCCCAACTAAGACAAAAATCTAATACATTTACATATCTTACTATCTTTATCTCTATTAATTCAATATTTTATAAAAATGGCTAGATAAATTGAAAAAAATCATAAATTTTTTTTCTCGATGTCCAAATGAAACAAACCAAGATGCTATTTATGGTAAAAATGTGTACTTTTAATTCATGAAAAATAAATAAAACTAAAATACATTTTTGGTTGAAAATTCGTCAAAAAAAGATAAGGAAGAAAAATAAAATGATGGCCAATATATTGTTGACATTACGAAAAGAATGAGTGAAGGATCACGCCGAAGTTGGAGCCAATTGGGTTCTTCTAGTGATTTTTTTTTCAAAATCAATTGATGATTTTGATTAAAATCACCATTAAATTGATTAAAAGATTTGGGTTAGATTTTTTAAAACCTCGTGGCCTTACTTTAATGTTCATACAGTATAACACTTTTCAAAGAGAAGTCCGTTAGAAGATCTCTAGAAACCTAACCAAAAGATGGATTTCAATCTCACGGGGTCGTAAACAACGACCAATCGTCTTTGGTGCATGAACAGGGGAAATAAATAAATAAAATAAAAAATAGGAGACTTTACAAAGACCTAAACTGACTAATCATAAAAGTAAATTGGAAAAGAACCAATCAAATGACAGAGACTTTATCGAGACCCATGCTAGTCTTTTTTATGGAATCTTAGTACTCTAGTCCACCATTAAAGAAGTTTTCTTCCTCCCGAAGCTTTTGCTTCATTACATTTACCAGAGTCTCTCTGTTTTGTTCACCAAGGAGGAGAACTAGTAACTAATGGCGACGGCGGCGATGGCGGCGGCAAAGGAGCACGTTGAGGAGATACGGAGGACGAAGTTTTCCATTGAGGCGTACCGAATCCACTGACGGAGGATCTACACCAGGCCGTGAAGAATCTCTCTGCTGAACTCTATGCGAAAGATGTTCATTTCCTCATGGAACTCATCCAGGTGAGGTATTGGTTGATTAATTAGGCTACAGAATGCTGAGGATGATAATATAATACTCCAATGATTATATATATACAGAATGCTGAGGATAATGAGTATAAGGAAGGGGTGGATCCATCCCTGGAGTTTGTGATCACTTCCAAGGATATAACGGCTACCGGAGCCACCGCAACATTGCTGTTATTCAACAATGAGAGGGTTTTCCCTAAAAACATCGACTCCTCTGCAGTGTTGGCCGTTCCACTAAGAAAGGCCTCGCAAGCGCGGTTATATCGGCGAAAAAGGGTAATATATATCTACTCTAAAACCGGTAAACCATAATACCCTGGGCCAAAAACGATCATTTTATCCGATTCATCTGGGGTTGAGGCGTTTATTGCGGGTTTGGCCCAAATTACTTAATTAAAATACGTAGCATCGTCTTTAAATCGTCCATCCCACTCTCTTTCACATTTCCTGTCCAATTAAATCTCAGTCCTATATACTAAAATAGTACGACTGAGAATTAACAGGAGAGAGATTGAGATAGATGATTTGGAGCATTTTGCAAAGGAAGAGCCTTATTTGGCCCAAATTTATCTCACTCTGTCCACATTTACTTTCTCATTATATTTTTCTTTGTTATTTTAGCTCGTTTTCTTTTTATAAGGCAACACGAAAACACGTAGCGGTTGAGATTCAATTTGAGATAAGAGATGCGATTTAAAGTGTGAGAGAAGCTAGAGAGATGATTTGAAACCGAGATTTATTCATATCCTAACCTAAAAATCATTAACTCTAAATCGAAACTTCATGAAAGTTTATCGGATAATTTAGTTGTGTTTTTACAAACGGGCAGACCTTAATTGCTACAAATTGCCACCATATTTTCAACAATCTTTAAATTGTGCCAATTTACTATATCTTTTAAGCAAAATTGGGATTGTAGTTTCAAAAAAAGTTGTAATTTTGCCACCTTCCGTAATTGTTATCCAATTATATTTATAGAATTATTTTCAATAAACTCCCATTAAATTTATAAATACGTTGAAAGATAAATGGTGTTCGAAACTAGAGGGTGTAAAATAATGTTATTCCAAACACAAATTTCTGAGCACATTTTGACTTTTAAGTAATACTGATATGAATTATTAAATAATAAAAAAAATAAAACATTGTTTAAAAATAATTCTTATAAAAAATAATTATTCATGAAAAAATAATTTTTTAACATGACATAATTTTTATGTTGGCTATTATATGTTGATTTAAAAGTTTTATTTTTCTTGTATTCTTAAGTTTATAATTCAAATTAAAGCAAGTTTTTAGAAAATATTAATACAAAAATAAGTGTACAGTTTTCTAGGCTCTTATCTTTAAAAGAGATAATTAGGCTCCGTTTGTTTCATGAAAAATGATTTTCATAAAATAGTTTCTGGAAAAATAAAAAAGATTTCATTTTCAGGTGATTGGTAAATCTTTTAAAAATATATTGGAAAATATTTTCGAGTATTTGGCAAACACATGAAAAAGGTTATGGAAAACAATATATGAATAAATACAAAATATATTTTAATATTAATGCCCATATTGAATAGAAAATAGTGTTGAACTTTAAATAAATTTTTTTCCAACTATCTATTTATAATTAGTGGTGTCAAATCAATAAGGTCCATCTTTTTTTCAATCTCACAAATACAAGTGAAATTTTTGTTAATTGATATGAAAAAAACTTAAAAAAAAAAAGAAATGAACAATGTTTGGGACGTCCCTAAATAATAGTTGATAATAATTTTAGAACGTAGTAATTATTTATTAAAATTATAATTTATAAATAGTGTGCACAAACTCCATTTATATTTCTAAATAATTTATTTGTTGAGTGAAATATTGTGCGTGTATGTAAATATATGTAATTGTTGAAGGGGGCGGAGGGGTGTTCGAAAATGTGGAAAATGACTTATGGAAAATAAAATCGTAAGTCATTTTTCGGAAAAGAAGGCTTCACTTTCCATTGACTCAGAAAAGCTTTTACATTGACTACATTTTCTTAAAGTTACTAATTTAAAAAAATGAGAATTTTTTCGAAGTCATTTTTCGTGAAACAAACGAAACCTTACATTCAACAAATGAGTCTTGCTTATTAGATTTCATGAATTAACATCTTTTTCAAATTAGTTTATGATGCTACACAATTTGGTCTTGGGCCGTTCCTTGTGGTTTGTAGGATATATGGGTTTATGTGAAGGTATGAGTTTGATGAAACTTGTTAAAAGAAAGACACCTTAGAAGGAATGCAAGACAGAGCGTCGTGAAACCCATCCGACGTGAGAGTAAGTCTTAAGCTTGATTGAACAAAAAACAGAGTTTCAAGATAAAGTGAACGTACCTTTCTAATGAGGTCTTGTACGGTATATATATACATTTGAAAGTGAAATTCGGGCTGAATAATTATTGTGGAGAGATCTTAGGCCTTTATGACCATAAGGATCTCCAAACATTTTGAAAAACCATAGGGGAGGTTGTTGAAACTAATTCCTGTTAGAAAATGGATGTTAATTAGTGATAGTAGCAAAATTGCATCTTCCTTTCAAACTATGATGACAATTTTGTCTTTCAAATAATACAGTGACAACATATAAAATTTTGTTAAAATAAAATGGCAAAATTAACTATTTTTCCTATGTTAAAAGAAAAGTACTAGAACGCAACGACATTGAAAAAAAGAAGTAAGCAAGCTACCTTGCATTTATCCATAACTAGTTTTATACCCGTGTGTTTAATGCACGTGCATAGATCTCTTTTAATTAAATTATACTTAAATAAAACAAAGATTATAAATAAAAATAAAAAAAATATAGAAAAAACATGATGAAAGGAACAACCTACTAAAAAAATCTGATTTTTAAATTAGAGATTTGTATATTCAAGATCAAATTTTTTTTGTATTTTCAAGAGCTAAGAAAATAAAGTTAATTTTTTTTTGGTTATAATAAAAATTTCAGATGTGATGAAATAGATAAATAATTTAGATATTTATCATCTTTCTAGATACTTTATTAGTTATGTCAATATATTATAATAAATCGTGAGTAATTCTAATATACTTTATTTTTTTAGTACAATAACTTTTTAAAAATATTTTTACAAATTTATAAATTTTCATAGGCATGTTTACTTGAGAGTTATGTAATCAATTAATGAGATTTGTGTTCTCAATGCATGCTACCTATTCTATAATAATACTTATTAAAGATAACTTTCCTTTTTTGGAAAGTGTATTTTGGCAGGATTTTACTTGTTTTAGACTACCTAGCTTATATATATATATATATATATATATATATAGACTAGTTTTACACCGCATGCTTACATGCATAGATCTCATTTAATTAAATTATACTTCAATAAAACGAAGATTATAAACAAAACTAAAAATTATAGAAAAAACATGATGAAGGGAACAACCTACTAAAAAAATATGATTTTTAAATTATAGACTTGTATATTCTAGATTTTTTTTTTTTGCATTTTCAAGAGCTAAGAAAATAAAGTTAAATTTTTTTGGTTATACAAATTTCAGATGTGATGAAATAGATAAATATTTCAGATATTTATCATCTTTCTAGATACTTAATTAGTTGTGTTAATATATTGTAATAAATCGTGGGTAATTCTAATATATTTTATTTTTTTAGTACAATAACTTTTTTGAAATATTTTTGTAAATCTTTAAATTTTCATAGTCATGTTTACTTTAGAGTTGTGTAATCAATTAATGATTTGTGTTCTTAATGCATGCTACCTATTCTATAATAATACTTATTAAAGATGACTTTCCTTTTTTGAAAAGTGTATTTTGGCGGGAAAATCAAAACCATTTCTCGAAAATTTAAGTAATTTTCAACAATAGCATCGAGGAAACTGTTACTAAATTAAAAGAAACAGTTTTAAAATATATCACAACTTTTGAAGAAGCCACTAAAAAGACTCAATAAGCTCAGCCTGAAATTCAAAACGTATTCACCTATATGATGAATATGATTAAAAAGAACATCGAGGATTAACTCCTATTGAGTGTCAACTAAAGGTATTAGAATCCATGAAGGAGCAATTCATTGCTTCTCAACCGCAGTCAACACCAATTTCTCCACCGAAATGATCAAATTTTACTATCTTGGCCTGGAGAGTCTTAATTACCGTAAGAAGAAGACGAGTCTCCATCATCGAAGACTACATGGATGCTATGGTAGGCATCACTCAAGCTAAAGTACAACAATTCAAGAGAAAAGATAGGATGGAAGAATAAACTAGTGCCGACATACTTTTGCCGCCATTTGAGAATAAAACAAAAGCGTACTGCCAAGCTAGTCACAGAAAACAAATCAATTTTGGAGGTATTTCTTTCAGAAAAGCAAAGCAATTATGCGTATATTTTTCGAATCACGGACGAGGTCGGCCAACTTTGCAAAAGTAGCCGCCCACTAACTATCTTTTGAGTACTTTTCTTAGTGCTCGCCCACTATATTTTGAGTGCCCTTTGAAGTGCTCACAATAACCGAGCCGCCCACAATCTATCATGGTCCCGCTCGACTCCACTTCATCATGGACACCGCCAAAGATTTTTAGTATAAAAGGGAGGACATGTTGTCCAGAAAATCATTGCCTTACACCCTCATTTCTCTTTTCATCTTTCTCTCACAGATTGTAATATTTTTGGTTCATGTGTGAACATCATCCCCATTGTTATATACCCTTCATCAATAAATTTATAATCCAAGATTCTCGTCATCTTAAAGAGTAAGTGTCCGCTATTATTATTATTATTTCCTCGCTTCTACTTTTGGTATAAGAGCCAAGTTTGGCTAATAGATTTTATATCTCATAAGTTTTAAGGGAGTATAGATGTAAGAATTTTCATAAAAATATTTATAATTATGTATATCAAAATATAATGAAAGATAAATTTTAAATATGCTTCAAAGCTTCTAGATCGAGTTAGGTTTTCATCCATAAATCCTGTGAGGTAGGATATGTACCCGTAATCCGCCTTTGTGTAGGAGTTAAAGCATATTTATTATTTATGTGGATTATTATGTATGAAAGTAACATGGTTAGATAATACAATATATGTATGTAAAGGGGTAATTATGTTCAAGTATATATTTATTGGGAGAGGTTATTTCCACTACAATTATTGCTTATCCACTATATTCTTATTTATTGTATTAAATAAATATATGTTTAGACAAAACTATCCATTAAGTATTTGCCCATTTTAAGTTGTCTAATTAAGTTACTTTCCTAATTGCCTTTTAACATTATTTTTTAGTTCAAACATCACTCAAAAACGAAATATTCTAATATCATTTTTACTTTATTTAATGACTTTATTAATTAATTTTATGACTAAAGTTATATTGTATAATAAAAAAAAATCATACGAACATTTTTTTCAACCAGACTTTGAATAAATAAGTGTTCTAAGGTTCTGGAAAAAAAAACCAAAAGTGAAATTTAAATAAAATAATAGTAAAATCATATTATGACATAGTATCGTAAAATTTTATTTTATTTTTGTCTACCTTTAAAATTGATTCAAAGTTTTAATTCTTGAGTTAATTGAAACCAATTTTCGTTTATTACCTACTATATTATTTTTATTGAATTTATATTTTAAATTATGTTTTTAAACTAAGTTAAATTATTTTAGTTTTGATAATAAGAAATTCAATATTTTCTAAAATTTTGGTAGAAAATGCATTAATTATATTATTTTTATGATAATAGAATATGAGACGATAGTGATTAAATAATTGACTAAACATATTTATTACGAAAAAAAAGAATAAACACATTTTTTTAGAATTAAAATCTAAAATTAAAAATAGAATAATTATGTTGTTTTCTCATATTTGAACAAAAAATAATAATGTGATTAGTCGATTTAAGATGTGCAAATACTCGAGGGGTAGTTTTGTCAAAACATGTATTTATTTAATGCACTAATTACGTATTTAGTGGATAATCAATAATTGTAGTAGAAGTATAAACATTTTAACCTTCTTCAAAAGTAAAATATGTGGCTACTGGGATTCGAGCCGAGGTCTCCACGGCCACAACGTGGAATTCTTACCACTAAACTACAACCACAAGATGATATATAAGGCACTTTTTTTATTAAAAATATTATACATTTTATATTTCCCAATTCAAAATTTTCGGAGTTGCTTTATACGTTGTAAATTGTATAAGGTGGTATGCTATTGCTTATTATGTATAAGTGCGATGAATTCACCAAACTTCAAAATTGTACACAATTATAATTATATGAATATGAAATCGATCGATAAAGCCTTGAAATTTGTGAATCTAATTAGGTTTGAGATCACGAAGATGGTATAGAAAGGGGTTAGTAACTAGTGTAGATTGAAGCAGATTACGCGAGTTGTGGTGATTTTTTTTGAAATCCAATTTATGGATGGATCAAAATTTGGAGGCTTTGAAGACAAGGCCAAAGTAGATGGAGATGATTCAGTGGTATTTGCTATTGTTGAGTGCCAGTCGTGCTAAATGTTGCATGTGCAATATTCTAAACATAGCACGTAAAGCATTTTAGTCACTCATGCTGGAAACGAAACCAAGCCAAATTTTTTTGTCTTAAGATTGTAGGAGGGGGTATGGCTGATTTATGTTTCAAGTGATGTGTGTGTGTGTGCACAAAAGAATGAAGAATATCCTTGAGCAATTAAGCTCTTTCCTTAAGACAAAATCCGGCTGCATACGACGGACGGTATGTCGGTGTCTCCTGTGTTTCGTGGTACTTACGTGATTGAAGAGAGCAGTCTTCCGATCTTCAATCATCGGCGAATCTAACACGCCGTCAGATTTCAGATTCTGGGCGTAAAGGTTGTAAAGAGGAGAATTTTCGATTCAGAAAACTGGGTTTGAAGGCAGTATTGAAGTGTCAGTTGGGTATGACGGTTGGGAGCAGTTGGAGCGGTTGGTTGTCTGAAAACAGACACAACCGTAGCAGTTACGGTTGTTCTGAAACAGACACAACCCTTCGCATAACTGCTCGTTAATCGCTGGCTGAACTTCGAACTCGTGCAAAAGGTTCACACTGAAAGGGTCACACACCAAATGAACTGGTATAAAAAAGATAGGTTCAAGATAGGTTCAGTCAAGCCGCCCGCCCGACCGCCGAAGCCGAGGCGGCGACGGCAAGCACGCTGTGTTTGGACCTACACCAAGGTAGGTCTTCCCTCCTACACAAAAGTGTAGTGGCCCAAGGGCCTGAAAGTAAAGCCTCAAAGCTCTACCTTATAAGGTAGAGCTTGTTTCATTTTGTTCCCAATGTGGGATTCCCACACTTCATTTTACATGACTTAGCCTTATTCAAGTTTATTGGAAACCAAGTTTCCAACAATCCCCTACATTGAATAAGATATCATGTAAGTTGATGACATATTGATATTTACAGAGATACAACCGAGAGTAACTCAGATCGGAATAGGTGGCTTTTGGCTTTGAACCTTTCCTTATGATATACTATCGGGATGACTTACTAATTAGTGACTTGAGTGTCTTGAACTGATTAGTGATTGATGTCAACCAAGACAATAGCAATCACACAACTAACCTCAAACAGGGTGTGATTCTTCGTTTGTGTTCATTTTGGCCATGAACGATACCTGGTTCTGTGAATGTTTTTAGAGAATTTTAGCCTCGTAATTCTCATTAGATCGACCAGTCTTACATTCACATAGGTGATTGCCTATAAAGAGTTGTTCTGTTAGAACTCCGCTTGAAGATTCAAGTCATAGGAACAATTTAGTTGGGTTGTCCCTTTGAACCTAGACCATGGGATCTCCAATCAGCTAGGTGGGGTTTGCCGCTAAATTATTCTTTATTTCATAGGCTTTAGGCCCATTCCCCTCGATGAGTTGCATACTTGCTCTCTAGACTGACCTTTAGTTAGTGGATCCGCAAGGTTGTCTTTCGATCGAATGTAATCGATGGTGATTACTCCATTTGAGAGCAGTTGCCTAACGTTATTGTGACGCCTTCGTATGTGTCGCGATTTACCGTTATACATATTATTTTGTGCCCTTTCAATTACGGCTTGGCTGTCGCAATGGATGCATATAGCTGGCACTGGTTATGGCCATGCTGGAAGATTTTCTAGGAAGTTGCGTAGCCATTCGGATTCTTCCGCTGTTTTATCTAAAGCGATAAATTCTGATTCCATTGTAGATCTTGCGATGCAAGTCTGTTTGGAAGGTTTCCATGCAATAGCACCACCCCCAAGTGTAAATACAAATCCACTTGTGGATTTCGAGTCGTTGGTATCAGATATCCAGTTGGCGTCACTATAACCTTCTATTACTGCTGGATACTTAGAATAGTGCAACCCATAGTCTTTAGTGTATCGAAGATACCTAAGGACTCTTACAATAGCTTTCAAGTGATCATGTCCAGGATTGCTATTAAATCTGCTTAAACGATTGACTATTTGAGCAATATCTGGTCGCATGCAATTCGTGAGATACATTAGACTTCCAATTGCACAAGAGTATTCAATTTGAGATACACTTTCGTGTAGGTTCTTTTTGAGATGAAAGTTTGGGTCTATTGGAGTTTTTGCAATACTATTATCACCATTGCTGAATTTCTCTAGTAATTTCTCGATGTAATGAGATTGTGATAATATGGTCTCCTTGGATGTTCTAGATATTTTAATACCTAAGATGACATCATCTATCCCAAGGTCTTTCATGTCGAACCTGTTGGCCAACATTTTCTTGGTGTCCTTGATCATGTTGTCGTTATTGCCGATGATGAGCATGGCATCCACGTAGATGCAGATAAGGACGTAAACATGTTGTGTATTTTTGGCATACACACATTTGTCACATTCATTGATCTTGAACCCATTAGCAAGTACTACGTCATCAAAACGTTTATGCCATTGTTTTGGTGCTTGCTTTAATCCGTACAACGATTTGACCAATCGGCATACTTTCGCTTTCGTTTTCGGAGCTATGAATCCTTCGGTTGATTCATATAGATTTCTTCTTCGAGTTCCCCATTCAGAAAGCGCCTTAACATCCATTTGATGTATGCTAAGACCGTGCGTAGCCGCAAAAAGCAATTAGTAGTCGAATTGACATAATTCGGTTACAGGGGGCATAAGTGTCAAAATAATCAACACCTTCCTTTTGATTAAACCCTTTTGCGACTAATCGTGCTTTATACTTATCAATGGAACCATCGGGTTTTAATTTTCTTTTGAAAATCCATTTACAACCCAATGCTTTACACCCCTTGGGAAGATCAACTAATTCCCAAGTGTGGTTTTGTATAATGGAAGATATTTCACCATTAATGGCTTCTTTCCATTGAGGAGCTTTGGGAGTAGACATTTCTTCTTTGAACGTGCGAGGTTCATTATCCACTATAAATGTGGTCACAAAGTCGGGTCCAAATGTTTTAGTTATTTTTGCCCGCTTGCTCCTTCTTGGTTCATCATCCCAAGGTACAGTATGGTCTTCTTGGACTATGTCCATGGGACCACCGTCCATGGGACCTCGCTCGTATTCGCTTGTGTTCCAAGGAAATGAGCGTTTCCATTAGTATTTTGGTTATTTTTTAATGGAAATATGTTTTCAAAAAATGTGACATTTCTTGATTCGAGTATTGTATTTACTTCAATATTTGGATTGTCGGACTTGTGCACTAAGAACCTATAGGCACTACTCCGAGCTGCATATCCTATTGATCGATGTATTTTATACGTCGATTTTATATGCTTCTGTGACTTGAATTAGGCTATTTCATGAGTCTTTTGAGTACTAATATATGTTTTTGGTGAGTTTTGTAAGTTTCGTGATTGTTCGTGAAAATACGCGAAACTCCGTGGTGGTTTAAGTGCAAATTACAAAGAAAGAAAAATTGAAGAAAATAAAGTTCTGTCGACACCTTGCGACGCAGGTGCCTCGCACCTTGCGACCGCAAGGTAGGCGACTGGCCCCAAGCCAAGAATCGAAGAGCCAAGAAGCACACACATCGAGAGACCTTGACGCAGGTATCCAAAGACCTTGCGACCGCAAGGTAGGCGTAATGCGCAAAATTCGGTTTTCACACGCATTCGATTCAATCACAACTCCCAAGTATATATAGAAGTCGATGCCGAGCCTAAGCATAAGGAGGACGGCCGGAAGCTCTCTTACATAGATTTTAGGTAGTTTTAGATTGTATAACATAATTAGGTTTTGTAATTTCAAGTATTGAAGATCAAATCATGTCTTCCATCATCTTCATGTGCTGTTCGTCGTCTATGATGAACTAAATCATCCCTAATCTAGGAGGTGGGAGGTAACTTGTATCGAATTTATGTTTTGATTCTCATATTTATGTCTATTCAATGCTTGTTGATTGTGTTGTTTATCAATCCCTTTATTATTTCGCTTTGAACAAATGAATGTAATCGCAAATAATAAAGGCTTAGAGGTGCGGATACCGCATGACCAAATGCATATGTCGCATAATCGGCTCACCAACACAATAAATTGGACCTATCGAAGCACGAGAGTGATAAGTTAGGACCAGTGTTCTTACATGATCTAGGTGACAGATAGATCATAAATCTAGGTGACAGCTAGATTACGCCTCGTGCTTAGGATATGGAATGGGTGAATTTTGGGAGGGAGATCGAACCAATTGTTCAACGTACCATATCTATTTTTAGTGAACGAACCCAAGACATTGAATGACATTATTATGAATTGAACATAAAGGAGATATAAGTGAAACCCGTAATCCTAGATTTCCACTCACCATAAGATCTTCATATCTCGTTATTACTGCCTAATTAGTTAACATCTATAACTAGTAAATTAGAGTAGAATTAAACATAAAAACCCCCTTAGGTTAATAATTTGCTATCTATAACCGCACTGCTCGTGATCACTTGTCTCGTGGGTTCGACCCTTGCTTCCGAGTCTATTCTATAATAGTCTTGTACACTTGCAAGGAAATAGATAAAATAAAACATCGATCAAGTTTTTGGCGCCGCTGCCGGGGACAAGCTAGTTCACGTAGTTAGTTTGTAGGTAGCGTAGTTTTTAATTTAATTTAGTTTTTAGTTTAATTTTCTGTTTTATAAAAAATAAAAATACAAAAAGATTTTATTTTATTTTGCCTTAATAGTTAGTTGTTTTTAAATTGCTTTTAATTTTTATGCAAGGTCGTAGATCTTTAAATCCTCGAATTGGTAGACTTAGATCAAGAGATAAATATTGTTAAAAGATACCAAAGATATTTTGAAAATCTAGTTTTCGAGCCCGATAATCAAGATAATCAATCGAGAGGATCCTCTCGTTGATCCTACAATGGAAGATAATAACAATAATCGTAATCCTCGAAACCTAGTTGACCCACCAATAGGAATCAAAGACAAGAAGAGCCTGCAAGAAGAAATATGGAAGTAGTTGTAAATCAAAGAACTATTAATGATTTTAGTAGACCTTCATTAAATGTGGTAACATCATGTTTAGTATTGCCAGATGCTGTTAGGAATTTCGAACTAAAAGGACATTATTTTAATGCCATACCATCTTTTCATGGGATGCCTAATGAAGATCCCGCCGCTTTCTTAAGAGAATATGAATACATGATGAGTACTTTTCCTTTAGGAGGGTTAATCAAGATCAAATTAAAATGAAATACTTTCCCAGGCATTAAAAGAATTGGCAAAGAGATGGTTTATGAACCTAACACCGAACAAGTGTTTTTACTTGGGCACAATTATATGATTTGTTTATGAGCAAATTTTACAAACATGCATCTCTTACGAGTATAGAAAACAAATCATGTCATTCCAAAATGAACCAGTGAAACATTCCATGAGTCATGGGATAGATTTAAAAATCGCTTATTATGTGTCCTCATCATAATTTGGCTCAACATGTGTTAGTGCTTCAATTCTATCATGGTCTTTCGCCAGTTTACAAACTATGGTTGATAGTGCACTGGTGGTTCTATTAATAGAATGACACCGTAAGCATTAGAAGAATTATTTGAGATGCTAAGTATTAATTCCCAAATGTAAAAGTGCTAGAGGTAAAAATAGGAGCCTATATCAATTACAAGATAATTCAAATACACAAGCTCAATTTGAAAATTGGCAAATTCAAGAAGCATGTGCTCTATGTGGATTATATTCTCATGCTACTAATTTTTGTCCGTCAAGTGCTATGTATTCTGAACAGGCTAATGCTATGAATATGTATCCTCAAAGGCCAAGGAATGATCCATATTCCAATACATATAATCCTGGTTGGAGGAATCATCCTAACTTTTCTTGGGGAGGAAATAAGCCTTTGCAACCTCAACAATCCAACCCCAGCCACCACAACCTCCACAGTGCAAAATCAAAATCAAAATCAATTGAGAATTGAAGAAGTTCCCAAGCAAGAAGTAGCAAGTAAAGGTCAAGCATCGTTGATGAAGTACATGCTTGAAGAAATCGAAAATCTGAAGAAATATATCGAAAATTCAAGCAAATAAAAGAGAAGAAGGGAAGTTCCCTAGTCAAACTGAGCAAGCTAAGTCAATCACCGTCCTGCGAAGTGGTAAGGTGATAGGTGAAGAGGTAAGTGATTCTGATCCTCCTTCTAATATGCATGCTTCAGTAGAAAATTCTGAAAAAGTAATAGAAAAAGAAATCGAAAAAGATAGTGTTAGTGATAAAGTGATTGATGATTTAAGTAATCAAGAGGTAGAAAAAGAAAAAGAAGTAGAAGTAGAGTTAGAAGTTCCAAATAAGGAACAAGAAAAAGAAAAAGAAATTCAAAATAAAGACAACACAGTTGAAGTAGATAAAGAATTAGATCAAGAAGAAGAGGAACCTTATGTGGCTCCACCACCTTATGTTCCTCCAATTCCGTTTCCAAGAAGACTTATGAAAAACCGAATGGACAAACAATTCACGGAAATTTATAATATGTTATCCAAAGTAAATGTAAATTTACCTTTGCTTAATGTTATTAAAAATATTCCAAAGATACGCAAAGTTTTTCAAAGATCTTCACTCTAAGAAACACAAGTTTGAAAACAACGAAAAGATTGTTGTTTCGAAAACGCCGCCTGCTTTTACAACCCGAATTACCACCTAAGTTGAAGGACCCAGGCAGCTTTAATATTCAAGTTTCCTTGGGAGACTCTAAAAAGATGAAAGCAATGCTAGATTTAGGAGCAAGTATTAACTTGATGCCTTTCTGGTCCTATAAACAATTAGGTCTAGGAGAACTAAAACCCACTAATATGCAATTACAATTAGCCGATCGCTCGCTTAAATATCCCTTGGGTATAGTGGAAGATATCCTAGTTCAAAGTTGATAAATTAATCATACCAAGAGACTTTGTGGTTCTTGAGATGGAAAGGAAGATATGCACTAATAATGAAGTCCCAATATTGTTAGGCGCACCATTTATGGCAACCGCTAATACAATGATAAATGTGAAAAATGGTAAACTCACAATGTCACCCTAGGTGAAACAGCTTGAAATTTCGTGTTTGATGCTATGAATAGACCTAGTGACATGAGTGCTTGTTTTTCAATTGATGAGATTGAGAAATTATCAACCGAAACTTTTGAAGAAGAGCAAGATTATGAGAGAGATAGATTTATTGTCTATGATGATAGCCCTATTCCTCCCATAAAAATTGACATTGAGGAAATTGAAAGAGAAATAGAGGAAGAAGAAAGATTAGAAAAAGAAAAGCTAGAAGCTAGTAAAAAGAAAGATGAAAAAGAAATAAAGGTAGAATCAGAAATTAATTCTGATGAGTCAAAGAAAAGAGTTGAAGAAAGTTATGAAATTAAAGAAGATGAAGTAGAGATTCTAAAATCTCTTTGAGGAAATTGAAATTGAAGATATTAAGGAAGAAAACAAGAAGAGAATAATGAGGCTAAAATAAAAGAAACAATTAAAGCGTAAAATTCTGAATTTATGCCTTCTATTAATTCTCCCAAAGTCGAAGAATTAAAGCCATTACCATCCCACTTAAAATATGCATTTTTAGGGAAGGTAACACTTTGCCTCGTTATTATAGCAAATTTAATTTATCGAAAAACAAGAAGAAAGTTTGTTAAAAGTTTTATGGACACATAGAGAAGCCCTAGGATGGTCTTTAGCTGACTTAAAAGGAATTAGTCCCTCTATGTGTATGCATAAAATTCATTTAGAGGAAGGTAGTAAACCTTCTAGAGAAAGACAGAGAAGACTTAACCCACACATGGAAGAAGCTGTTAGGAAAGAAGTTCTTAAGCTCTTAGATGCGGTATAATTTACCCTATATCGATAGTAAATGGGTTAGTCCTGTCCAAGTAGTTCCTAAAAAGTCGAATTACCGTTGTCAAAAATGATAAAGATGAATTAGTCCCTACAAGGACTATTACCGGTTATAGAATGTGTATCGATTTGCGTAAATTAAATGCGGCAACAAGGAAAGACCACTTTCCTTTGCCATTTATTGACCAAATTCTTGAAAGATTAGCGTGCCATGAATACTATTGTTTTCTTGATGGTTTTTCCGGGTATAATCGATCCCGTTGCACCCGAAGACCAAGAGAAAACAACATTTACATGTCCCTTTGGTACTTTTGCCTTTAGGAGAATGCCTTTGGGTTATGTAATGCGCCTACTTTTCAAAGATGCATGATTTCTATATTTTCGCACTTAGTTGAAAGATGCGTAGAAGTTTTCATGGATGATTTTTCGCTGAAATTCTTTTGATCATCTGCTTAGAAAACCTTACATCCGTCTCCGAAAAGATGCCGCGAAACTAATTTAACGTTAAGTTGGGAGAAAAGTCACTTCATGGTAAAACATGGAATTGTCTTAGGGCATGTTGTTTCAAATAAAGGAATTGAAGTTGACAAAGCTAAAATTGAAGTTATTTCGCAACTACCCCTCCCACTTCGCTTAAAGGAGTTCAAGTTTTCTAGGTCATGCCGGTTTTTATCGTAGATTTATAAAAGACTTTTCCAAAATCAGAAACCTCTATGTAATTTGTTAGCCAAAGACACGTAGTTTATTTTTGATAAAGAATGTTTGGAAGCTTTTAATTTATTAAAAGAAAAGTTGACTATCGCCCAATCTTATCCGGCCCCGATTGGTCACTTCCGCTCGAAATCATGTGTGATGCATCGATTTTGCAATTGGAGCCGTGTTAGGACAAAGGGTAGATAGAAAGCCTCATGTGATCCATTATGCTAGTAGAACTCGAATGATGCTCAATTGAACTATACCACTACCGAAAAGGAATTTTTAGCAAGAGTATATGCTTTAGAAAAATTTAGATCATATTTGCTAGATCAAAGGTGATAATCTTTTCTCGATCATTCTCGCATTAAAATATCTCTTAAGTAAGAAGGATGCTAAACCAAGATTAATTAGATGGATGTTATTGTTACAAGAATTTGACATAACTATCAAGGATAAAAGAGGAACCGAGAATGTTGTGGCCGACCACTTGTCTAGGTTAGAATTTTCACCCTTGCCGAGCGCCAATTTCTTGATGATCCTGTCCCCATTAATGATAATTTTCCCGATGAACAACTCCTAGCCATTAAAGACTCGACCCTTGGTATGCCGACTTTGTCAACTACTATGTGTCCGATATAATTAATCCGATTTTGATCATTACTTAAAAGAAGAAATTTTTGGCGGAAACGAAAAATTATTTTTGGGAAGCCCTCACTTATACAAGATTTGCTCGATTCTTTAATAAGAAGATGTATACCGTAAAAAGACCAACAAGGTATCATGGAATTTTGCCATGAATATTCTTGTGGTGGTCATTTTAGTGGTAATAAAACCGCCGAAAAATTTTGCAATCAGTTTGTATTGGCCTACTGCTTTTAGAGATTGTGAACTGCTTTTACAAAACATGCGACAAATGTCAAAGAACAGTGGTATAGGAAAGAGAAACGAGATGCCCTTACATGTTTATTTAGTAGTTGAAATCTTTGATGTTTGGGGTATTGATTTTATGGGTCCCTTTCCGTGTCCAATAATTGTGAATATATTTTGGTAGCAGCTTGATTATGTCTCTAAATGGATAGAAGCAAGAGCAACTAAAACTAATGATGGAAAAACAAGAGTCAAATTTGTTGAAGATTTATTTGCTAGATATGGAGTCCCTAAGGCCATAATAAGTGACCAAGGAACTCATTTTACCAATAAGTTGTTAAACAAGTGTTCTTAGAAAGCATGGTGTAACTCACAAGTTAGCTACACCTTATCATCCACGCACTTCGGACAAGTAGAAGTAAGCAATAGACGATAAAAGCAAGGTTAGAAAAGACCGTTAGGCCTAATCGTAAAGATTGGGAATCTAAACTTAAGGATGCTTTATGGGCATACCGAATCGCTTTTAAGACACCCATAGGAATGAGTCCATATAGGATGGTATATGGTAAAGCTTGCCATTTACCGCTGGAAATTGAGCACAAAGCCTATTGGGCAATTAAAGAATTGAATTTAGATTTGACATTAGCCGGAGAAGAAAGATTGTTCCAGCTTAAATGAATTAGAAGAACATAGACTCAATTGCACTAAAATGCAAAAACTTATAAAGAAAAGACCAAAAGTATCATGACATGGGATTAGCCAACAAAATGCTTCATCCGTATGAAAGTATTATTGTTTAACTCTAGGTTAAGGTTATTCCTGTGTAAATTAAAATCCAAATGGTCTGGTCCTTTTAGAATAGTACGAATTTATCCTCATGGGGTTTGATATACAAAACCCCAAAAATAATGAAGTGTTTAAAGTGAATGGACACCGACTCAAGCCGTATTTTGAGCCAATGTCGCTTGAACGAACAATTGAATTAATCCGCTTGGCCGACAATGAACCACCAAGAGACTAGGCTTGCGCTTGGTCGAGCCAAAGACATTAAACAAAGGCGCTAAGTGGGAGGCAACCCACTAATTTGAAAGTTATTTGTTAACTAGTTATTTAGATATGTTTTTCTCCGTTAAATTCTATTCTTGGACATTTAATTTTTAATTAAATATGCCAAAATTTAAGTTTGGGGAGAAAACATCTTAATGTTGTATTTATATGTTGCTAATAATTTTTAGTTTAGAATTTTTGTTTAGATTTTTCATACAGGAATTATCAAAGACATAACGGAAGTTAACAGAAGGGCTAAACTGCAAACTGTTGAAAAGCTGAAAAGAAAAACAGGAATGAAGTCTCTGTCCACCTTGCGGACGCAAGGTGTAGAGGACCTTGCGACCGCAAGGTCCCCAGTAAATGCGAATCTCGGGCAGCGAAGTGTCAGACATGGGGAATGAATGAAGGAATCCCAACCGCTTTGACTGACCACCTTGCGGACGCAAGGTGTGGCAGACCTTGCGACCGCAAGGTCCCTTTATTTAAAGCCACCGGTTTCTTCTTCAAAATCACACGTAAACTCTCATCTCTCTCAAGCAAAGAGCCAAATTTCCAAAACTCCCAGATCTTCCAAGATTTTGGCACAAACTTCAAGATCCCTTCTCCCTCCTCAATACTCTTCATCTCCCTCAATCATCATCCCACCATTGCACTCCACCAAGTTGAAGAACTTTGAAGAGAAGAAGGAACCTCCATTATTGCCCCCATTGGAAAATCAAGCTCCACTCCGGCTGCGATCTCTTGATTAAGCTGCAAACTAGTAATCCTAACCCTCTCTTTAATTTCATACGTGAAATATTTGCATGCTAGGGTGCTAGTTAATTTTTAACGTAGATATATTTTTGCATGCTTTAGATTAAATTTTAATTTTAAAATTTTTAAAACACATTTTAATTGTTATATTTGTTTAGTTTTTAAAATTTTATCAAACAAAATGTTTAAGCGTAGAAATACCGGCTCTTCATCCTCCGGCCCAGTTCAGGAGGAAGAACAAAATTTTGACATCACCCGCCGCATCCTACGAAGCATCAGAACGGTACACCAATAAACTCTCCAAGTCCTTGGTGCCCGAAAGGGATTCAAGGTCAAGATTTTGGTCTTCGCCCCGCTCGATGGCTCGTAGGTGGGGCTTCGATTCTCCGCCGGACGCCATAGTCCCTATTGTCCGAGAATTCTACGCCAATGGCGACATTGGCATGGATGGCATTGGCATGGACCATGGCGGTGTGCTAGACACCGTGTTAGGAATAAAGTAGTTAATTTTTCATCCGAAAGCATTAACATGTACTCGGCACCTCCAACTTTGCGGTTGCCGATGCCGATGATTTTAGCACACAGCACACACCTCCACCTCATCCCTGCCGAGGTGGTGAATGCCGCCATTGCTCTCCCCGGTGTGGAGTGGTCCTATAACCGTAACCCACCCTATGGACCTCGCACCATGAGAGAGTCCTTCTTCAAGACACGCCAAGCCAAGCCCGTATAAATTTGTTTGTGGTCGCCTCATGCCCTCAAGTCACCAAAACACGGTGAATTGGGAGAGGGCTCGACCTACACCATTATGACCAATGGGTCTATTGATGTTGGCCGTTTGATCAACGGCCAAATCAAGACCCTAATTAGAGGTAGGACGAATGCGGGGTTCGCGTTCCCGCATTTGATCACTGACTTGTGTAGGGGGGCAAACGTGAGAATGCCCAAACACGCCGAGAGGTCAAGGCCGGTCCTGGTCCGGTCCATTACTAGGGCCATTTTGTTTGAGCATCACCAAGAGTGAGGGTTCCTCAAGAGGAGGAACCCGAAGAGGAAGACGAGGATCCACTCGTTGGGATCTCCAACAAAGTTGGAGGAAGCTATCCTCCAAACCGATATGGTGAGTCGCCAAATGCGCGACCGAATTTTTTCTATAACACACGTAATGTCCAACTATTATGGGCCGCCACCGTGCACGATCCCCGAAGTTTCATCCTCATTCGTTATCTCCGCCCGACTCACCTTGAGTCGAGGCCCAAGTTCCATCCTCGCTCGTTAGGTGGACCAGCCTATGTCCTTTTGATATTTGTCCTACCCCATCAATCCTCTCATATGTTCCTCTATTTTGAGGACAAAATAGAACTTAAGTTTGGGGGATTGAAAATTTTAGGTCTTAGCAGTCCCAAATTAACGAAGAATGGAGTTGGGCTATGTCGTTAGGGTGAAAGAGTTTTGCTTTATTTGATGACCATTTAACTCTTCACCCTATTTATCCTGCTTTTTATTTTTTCTCGATTTTCTGAGGTGTTGCCTTGACCGTAATACACTCACATTAGATACTGTGGGTTCCTCTTATGGGGACCCATCATCAATTGTGTCATTGTCATCACCTCCAATTTTCGCAATTTCTTAGAAAAAATATATAAAAAAAAAAATATTTTAAATTCAAAATATTCATCCTCGAAGTTTAGGTGTGGTAATGCTAGTCGTAGTCCATGAGGAGATTAGTGCAATGAACCGCATAGTTAGTCCGTAGATCCCCCTGGAATTTACTTAATTTTGCGAAACTTTTACTTTTCTCCAAATTCTTCATGCACTCACACCACCATAATTTTGGATTGATTAGAATAGTTTTATAAAGTTTATAACACCGATTGATCTTCAACAGGATATGCACAAGAATATGATGCATAGCCATTCGAACATAATTGTTGCATTAAATTGTAACTTAGGGTCAATTGCATGATAAATAGATCCCTTGGATTTTTCTCATTTATATATCTCAAGCACACTTTCGAACCGTGTTTGCATGTTAGTCTCAATTGTCCCTACCATCTGTCTTAGCGAATGCTTATGTGAAATCCAAAGATGCTAAACATTCAACCCCAATTCCCATAGTTGATATGATATTTTGTGTTGTTGTACTTGCTTTAAATATTATGTGAGCATTTGGCATTAAGAAATGATTTAGGCCATCTTTGGATCGTTAGAGCCTAAATATTCCCTGACCTATACTAAATATATCCCTAGTGTCCCCTTTGAGCCTAATGAAAAAGAATGGAGTGTGCTAAGCACACTATTTAAACCCCCATTCGACATCATTTCTTTACCCACATTAACTTAACCCTAAAAGCCTATACACTTTTAGCCTACCCTTTGAGAGAGTAGGATTGGGTGGGAAATTGATTCTAGGAGGACCACTTCTTTTCAGTTAGGCTATTTTTCAGAAGGCTTCTTCTTTCCGTCGTCGAAAAAAAAAAAAAAAAAAACATGTGTCGATTTAAAAATGAAACTAAGAAGAAGAGTGTTAACAAAGATTCAAATGGAAGCATAGCTTTCAAGAGAAAATATGTTAGAAAAATTCTCACCGATTGAATGTGATATTTTTAGAAAATCTAGTGCCCAAAACAAGTTTGGGGGATAAAGAAGAAAAGTGAAAAGTAACACAAAGTACCCTCTCCACTTGTGGTCTTTGCAGTCCTAGCCTAAATAGGGAAAACTTCCTTTGCTTGGAAGTATGAGGGATAAAGGGTAGTCTTACTCTCTCACTTTGAATTCCAATACCTTTCCATCAAATCCCCCAACACCTTGGCCTTACATTACAAGCTTAAAAAGTCCTAATGATCTTCTTGCCAATGCTTATGTTATGTTTATTGTCAAGTGAGTAACATGAAATTGATCACACACTCCATATTCATTATTATTCACCCTAAAGCTCACTGTGTTAGCATAATCTTAGCTATTACAAGTCATTGGGATAAGAGAGCATTGTATACATACATAGAAGTGCATGGGATGGATGTGTAAATCTTTTGAATCCTTGGGACCTTTCTGTCTCAGAATCGACTGTGTTTGAATGGTAGAACTCATACTTCTTAATGCATGATTTTCTATTAAACTGTAATTTTCATATGAATGTGGTGTTTAGCTCAATAACACTGTTTTAGTCAAGATATTCTTTAAGACTGGTGATCACACACACACGGAGAAATTAAAAGTAGTAGCAAGATAAGAAAAGACTAGTTGGTTCTATATGACTAAGCCTGCATATATGTGGTGAGCACCAAACTGAGATTACATGCATGCCATATGCTTATAACTTGATGATGAAACCAAAAAGATTTTATGTTGTATTTTAGTTTTATATTTATATGTTGTTTTTGTATTTATCTGCATAGTCGAGTCACTCGAAAGAGTCTCCTTGAGTTTGTGGGTTTATAGAGGAGTGTAAATAGTGTCACCCTCACAAAAAGATTTTAATTTTTGTTATTTAGATGTTTTTGTATTTATAAGTTTATTTGTTTACTCGTGGACGAGCAAAGTTCAAGTTTGGGGTATTTGATCGATGTATTTTATACGCCGATTTTATATGCTTCGTGACTTGAATTAGGCTATTTCATGAGTCTTTTGAGTACTAATATATGTTTTTGGTGAGTTTTGTAAGTTTCGTGATTGTTCGTGAAAATACGCGAAACTCTGTGGTTGTAAGTGCAAATTACAAAGAAAGAAAAATTGAAGAAAATAAAGTTCACTGACACCTTGCGGACGCAGGTGCCTCGCACCTTGCGACCGCAAGGTAGGCGCCCCTCAAGCCGCAATCGAAGAGCCAAGAAGCACACACATCGGAGACCTTGCGACGCAGGTATCCAAAGACCTTGCGACCGCAAGGTAGGCGTAATGCGCAAAATTCGGTTTTCACACATTCGATTCAATCACAACTCCCAAGTATATATAGAAGTCGATGCCGAGCCTAAGCATAAGGAGGACGGCCGGAAGCTCTCTACATAGATTTTAGGTAGTTTTAGATTGTATAACATAATTAGGTTTTGTAATTTCAAGTATTGAAGATCAAATCATGTCTTCCATCATCTTCATGTGTCTGTTCATCGCCTATGATGAACTAAATCATCCCTAATCTAGAGGTGGGAGGTAACTTGTATCGAATTTATGTTTTGATTCTCATATTTATGTCTATTCAATGCTTGTTGATTGTGTTGTTTATCAATCCCTTTATTATTTCGCTTTGAACAAATGAATGTAATCGCAAATAATAAAGGCTTAGAGGTGCGGATACCGCATGACCAAATGCATATGTCGCATAATCGGCTCACCAACACAATAAATTGGACCTATCGAAGCACGAGAGTGATAAGTTAGGACCGTGTTCTTACATGATCTAGGTGACGATAGATCATAAATCTAGGTGACAGCCTAGATTACGCCTCGTGCTTAGGATATGGAATGGGTGAATTTTGCGGGAGGGAGATCGAACCAATTGTTCAACGTACCATATCTATTTTTAGTGAACGAACCCAAGACATTGAATGACATTATTATGAATTGAACATAAAGGAGATATAAGTGAAACCCGTAATCCTAGATTTCCACTCACCATAAGATCTTCATATCTCGTTATTACCGCCTAATTAGTTAACATCTATAACTAGTAAATTAGAATAGAATTAAACATAAAAAACCCCTTAGGTTAATAATTTGCTATCTATAACCGCACTGTTCGTGATCACTTGTCTCTGTGGGTTCGACCCTTGCTTCCGAGTCTATTCTATAATAGTCTTGTACACTTGCAAGGAAATAGATAAAATAAAACATCGATCACAATGCTCCCAAATCGATTGCGTCTGGCGCATCTAAACATGTCCTAAATGGTCCCAAACTCATGGGCAACCATTCTAAGGTCTAACCCAACTCAAAACAAGTCGGAAACACACCCGAACAACTCCCGAAACAACTCAGAGTGAAACCGGGAAGAGGTGCAACAACGTGCAACCGGAACAACGAATGAACTAGCAATTGAACGAGCAATGAAAGGAGACTTTTAAGGCAAGTCTAAGGGCTAATGAAGAAGCTTAAATACTTCTAGAAAGTTGAATAACAACTAGGGAAATAAAAACTCCAAAGGAGAGACGATTACACGACTCAATCCCCGAACTACGCGATAGAGACGAACGCTATCTCCAAAGCTTCCAAATCATCGATAGACTTAAGGAACACCTCTAACTTGAAGTCTAATACATCTAAACATGTTAATAAACCTTCATATAGAGGTCTAGGACCAAACTGAGGTCACGAACGCAAATCGCAAGCAAACTCTCAATCGCGTCGCATTTCGACTATCGTCGAGTCACGACTTGTGACTTTAGCAAGTCAACAACTATATGGCATCTCTTAATAGTGTTTTGGTTTTAATGTGGTCTCTCATACACATCTAGACCCTCTCGCAAACCAATCACACAGTCGACAAAGGAAGAAGTGCAAATATAGCACGCAAACCGAGCTAACGAAGGAGCGGGGTGTTACACTCTCTCCACCTTAAAAAGAATTCGTCCCGAATTCTAAACCACAATATAATCAAACGTCAGGTCAACACTCAAACACAATACATCAAGACAACGGTTACGGTGTCTCTTAATCTCGGGTTAACGCTCGATCTCAAAACCACCAACCTTGACTCGAATCTCCGAGTCTACCACCAAAATACACACGAGGGTCAAACTCTAATAATCCAAATTCAAAAGTCTACGAAATCTCAATAGACTCAACGACCTCAAGCACTTAAGATTGAAAATACTATGACCCATACTTGAGTCGCGAATACCATACGAACAATACTACGCCAAACATGTAAGCCAAAATCCAAATTTCAACATGAAGAACACATTCAAGGATATTTCAACATCCAACTACCGAAACTATTTGTTTCGGGACACAACATGAAATTCAAGCACAAGAGGTTCTAAGTTAAAAGAAATAATAATTGCCTATGGAGCAATTTGCAAACAAATCAAAGATAATCAAATCGGCATTTCAAACCATGTAAATCATACTCGCGATTTTCCTATCGCGTGTGACAACACATAAGAGCACATTAATGAAATGTTTTGAAAATTCATTCCATTTCTGTCCATTCCATTTGGTAACGGGTATAGTCAATTTCTAACTTAATTCTTACCAATCCTAGTTCAACGACGAATGCCTTTTGGTCACCAATTCAGGGTACCTACTGAATTAGCTTCAAAAGTTTCCGTCGTAAGGATGCGAATGTTCATGAATAAAAAAATTTTAAGCATCCTTCAAACAGTCTCCTATGCTAATGAAATGAATGAACATGAAATTATGAGATGAGAATTTAATATACTACTATGTAAATGCATCAAGTAGGTGTTTCCCACAACTAATGCACGTAACTGAATAAAATCAAGCCAAGTAACAAGGTCTATTACCTTGACAAACAACAATCATAGCTATCATAAAACTCGTGTACCTAGTACACTCAATCAAGAAAACTTCCTAGGAATCACAATGAGTCGACAAGTCTACCGATACTCGTGACATCTATACTCCGCAAGACTATCCTTACTTAAGCTCTAGACTAAGTCTATGACCAATGCATACGCTAAGCTTCCTAACACAACGTTAACGTCTCAATACTCACGGTGAAGCGTCAATCTCTCCCGTGCAGCCGTGATTATCCTCTAAATCGCAACCTTCAACCTTCTCACAAGTCGAGTGTATATCCTACTCGCATAATAACTACTAACAATACCATAATATTATATTATTTATTACGTTAAACATATCTTTATAGAATATACAAACATCATACCAAACCGATAAGTATCAATATACAATTCATACTTCATATATATATATATATATATATATATATATATATACATACATATACATACTATGGCCTTTTTACATAGCCACAAGAACCACAACTCTATATTTAGCATAGTCTTATATATATATAGACTAAACAAGAATCCATACACCACGTGCGATTACCTACCGGTAATTTACAAAACAAACCATATCATATATCGATCTCACATTGGGGTATTATTCCCGATCGAGCAAATAACCAATATTACACAATACACCATATAATGTATGTATGAATGCACATGAGCTACCGATTAAAGCGCGTACTCATAATAACGGTAATAGTAGCAACGGTATAATTTACATATATATATATACAAGAATATACCTTCCTATTCCGGATAGGTTTCAAAACTCAGCAATGGCCAACCGCCACGCGCACCACGACCTCAAACTCTAGGCCGTCCACCACTATCTCTGTTGGAGCCACTGGATTGTTGACTAGTACTCCCAGACCGACTAACTCTCCTCCTCGGGCAATCTTTACGAACATGATCGCCGCCACAAACAAAGCATTTTCCTGTTGTACCGCAGCACCTATCCTCGGTGTGTCCTATTTTCTTGCAAAAGTTACATGTCAACTCGTCACCTCGTCGTCTCCGTCTAGAGTTAGAAGTAGCAATCCTAATAGTCTCCGAGGTTCTCTCTCGAGCATGATCCTCGATATCCATCTCCATCGCACACGCACGATCCACAGCCGCTTGGTAATCCGTAAGCTGTAATGGAATAAGCTTCCTACGATATTTCGTCCTCAGGCCTTTCACGAACCGCTCGGTCTTCCTGGCCTCATCCGGTACCAAGTAACCACAATAGCGAGCCAGCTCTGCAAACTTTGTTGAATACTGAGCCACGGTCATGTCTCCTTGTTCTAACACTAGGAATTCCATCTCTCTTCTTTCTCGAATTACTACCGGACTAAACCGTACCATAAACTCCTTGACAAACTTCTCCCACACTCGAGGCACTACATGCTGTCTCCAGCGATCTCGTATTTCAAGCCACCAATGCTCGGCCGCACCATCCAATTTAAACACCGCTAAGGTCACCATCTCTTCTGATGTACAACCCAAAACTGCAAAGATCTTCTCCATGCTTTCTAGCCAATGTTTCACCTTAGTAGTATCCGGCTTTCCATCAAAACTTTCCGGTTTCAACTTCAAGAACCTTGCAAGAACAGTAGAATCGTCTTTCAATCCAAACATCTGTTGAGGAGTTATACGCGAATCATTAACGTTCTCCCCTCTCTCGTCGCCACTAGCTGTGCCCGAACCTGGTCTAATAGAACTAGCTCCACGCCAAGTTCCTGACATAATACGCCTACAAAGAACACTCAGCGTTAATAACTCAACAATAAACCCAACCCAACTAGGCCAAGGAACCTATCCTGGCGAAATAGCTAACCTATAGCTCTGATACCAAGTGTAACAACCCGACCCGGACTCCAATGCGAAATCCCAAGGTCGTGTCGTCAAGACAAGCTAAAAGATGGACAAGCACCCGCTAAGCGTAATGGTGCGAGTCAAGAGTTGAACCAACTAGCTCAAGACAGGAATGTAAAGCCATAACGGCAAAACCGAATAACCAAAAACTAAAATCTGCGGAAGCAAATCATAAGTGGAACCCAAGCTTATAAATATAAACTAAGGAATACAAGGCTGAGAGACGACTATCTCTCGACAAATCTACGACTCGCGTGACGCAACATTGCGCATGGGCAACAAACCATCGGCAAACCTAAGGCCGGCGAATCCACAAAATACCAACCTGATAAACAACCACTCAACGGCTACAACATGTCGGAGGGACAAATCAACTAAACGAATAAGAGATTAAACACTAACAACTAAACCAAGGACTCGCGACTAAAATTGTCGGAGATAGAAATAACATCAACAAAACTAGAATATGTGAGCTAAAACCTTGCTCGGAAAGACAACGGAATAACTTCTAATTAAATACAACAGCTCGACCGAACAAGTCGGCTCCTAAAATAAGAAATAAAATACTAACATAACTACCCAAGAAAAGTTTACATAACTTTACATCCGTGTCTCACAAGATAATAAATACGATAATAATAGTAATAACTCCAAGCTATTGCGGGAAGACCACGCTATCAAACACGCACCGGTAGCGGCAGCGCGCACTAACGAGCTTCTTGCAAAAACTAAGGAAAACAAACACACGAAATGAGTCATAATGACCCAGTAAGTTACTAAATGCATTTGTATGGCATAGCATGGCGTGGCATGGCATAATGCACAAGCATGTATAAAATCATGGCATCTTAATAGCATACCAATAATAAACTTGTATTAAGTTATCAAGTAACATAATCTTCATAAACCACAAAGCACCTTATCTTTCATATAAGTGCTTATAGTAAGCCACATAAGGGATAGAGAAGTTACCCAAATAGTGCCGTTGTGTTGCTCCTGCAATACACAATGTTATACTGTATAGTGCCACATCGATGCTCTGTGATGTCATCGACTTTCATCGAGAACCTACTCGATTTAGATAGCAGCCAATGACGCACGTATTGTTACGGCCAATGGGGCTACTTCCCATTACGACCAACAATGGAGGTGTGTGTGAGGTCCAGTGCGGCGATCCATAGCGAATACGAATCTTACGATTCGTATAGGCGATGTATCGTCCCTACCGACAGTAAAAACCAATCCAAATAATGCCAGCTGAACTTTTATGCAATGCACAAGTAGATATTTACTCGCATGCTCAAACAAGAATCAAGACCGACCATAGCGGACTTATCAAATCAAGTAGGACATAAAGCTCTACACACCAATTTAACAATGCACATATTTGCACATACTTAACAAATCCAACTAACTTATAAGTTTAGTCCAAGAACCGCATATTGAGGTATTCATAACCCTCAAGTCACAACCCAATCAAAAGTAGCATATAAGCTCAAGAAATCACAACATGAGGTCTACCATAATCCTCTACTCGAGATTCAACCAAAGACTATTATTTTAGTCTAAGAACAATCATAAATCAAGACTTAGCATTTAAGCTTTGCTTAAAGGTACACCGGACTCAACCATAGTCCCAATTGTCATATATACTCGACATTCTCAAACCAAGCTCAAGGGTACCAAAACCAACCCATAGTCATAACCTCGCACGTGCTTTGATGTGCACGCGACCAAATTCCCTAAGAGAGAACTCATTCAAATAATCATTTCTTAAAGTAATACGAGATCATAAGTTGGTCTCTAATGCTCCGTGCCCTAACGAGCACGCTCTAAATAAATCCCCAATAAGCCTTTATATTGTGGATGTCACAATTTGATACAATACGAGATGCTCGGGTATTCACAATCAAAACCAACCAAACCCGAACATCGTAGGATTTCAACCTAAGGCTCACTAACATCTTATTGAACCTAAAATGACTCCATTGAGTCTTAATATCACATTTCCTTAAATACATATTCCATACAACCCAAAATTAACACATCAATCAAATTTATAACGATTCTCCCAAAAATAATACGGGTTTGATTCCCAAGCCTAAAAATCCAAGAACCCATCATAATCATAGTCAAACGAAACCCAAATGTCGTAGGACTTCCACTCGAGTTTATTAACACATTATTGGACTTATTACGACTCCGTTGAGTCTAAATAGTAAATACTAAGTTTCATTATTTACGTACTTCATCAATTTCAACATTAATACCCACTTTATTTAACAACAATATATCCAATAATTCGGGCTTGATTCTCAAGCCCTAAAATTCACAACAAAACCCAACATAAACCATAACCCATTTCATAAATCACATTATTTCAATTAAATCATCCTACTCATAATTTCTAGTGAGTTCATACATCCAATGCCCCAATCATAGGCATAATTCCACAATAAACCCAAATAACATATGGACATGATTTCTAGCATGCTCATAAGCCTAGAGACACAAGATGAAGAGTAATCATATACTTCAACAATCATAGAAACCATTCTACAAATGCTCCTAACAAGTTCATACTTCCAAAAATCCCCAAATTGGGCATACAAAGCATATCAAGTGTTCATTGCCCACAAATAGCATATAGGTTGTTTTCCTTAGGGCCAATGAACCAAAATCAAAAGGAAGTAACTTACCTAGCTTGAGTGAAAACTCAAGAGAATCAAAATCCGAACGGTGAACTTGTTCTACTCGTCGAGGGTTTCAAGATTCCGAAGTTTGAAGGCAATCGGACGGTTGGATCGTCTTGGATAGAAGAGAGAAGAAGGCTAGGGCTTGAATCTCCCTTGGACTCTCTATCTCTCTAATACGTATGAATGAGGAGAAGAAATGAAGAGATTTCTGCAAATTGCAAAGGGGGTTTGGGTATTTATACCCCCAAAATAAAGAGGGCACAATAGACATTTCCCTTGCACAATTAGTAGAGATTAGGATTAATCAATCACTAATCTAACCTTAATTAACTTCCAACTAATGTTAGGACATGATTTGGGTTAAGTATGGGTGGTTAGGAAGGGTTTAGAGGGGGTTTAATGAGGGTAGGATAGGCAATCCTCGTCAAAACACAAAACAGGGGAAAATCCCGTGGGTGTCTCCTGATGTTGAGGCGGGCGCCTCACTCAAGGCTAGGCGGGCGCCTGGGCTTCTGGGAGCTGCTCATGATCATTTTGCAATGCTCCCAGCATTGCCCCGCGAGCTGGTGATCAGAATTCGATGCGAGCGCATCGTACAGCCCTTGAACTTGGTCTAAACATGTCCTAAATGGTCCCAAACTCATGGGAAACCATTCTAAGGTCTAACCCAACTCAAAACAAGTCGGAAACACACCCGAACAACTCCCGAAACAACTCGGAACAAAACCGGGAAGAGGTGCAACAACGTGCAACCGGAACAACGAATGAACTAGCAATTGAACGAGCAATGAAAGGAGACTTTTAAGGCAAGTATAAGGGCTAATGAAGAAGCTTAAATACTTCTAGAAAGTTGAATAACAACTAGGGAAATAAGAACTCCAAAGGAGAGACGATTACACGACTCAATCCCCGAACTACGCGATAGAGACGAACGCTATCTCCAAAGCTTCCAAATCATCGATAGACTTAAGGAACACCTCCAACTTGAAGTCTAATACATCTAAACATGTTAATAAACCTTCATATAGAGGTCTAGGACCAAACCGAGGTCACGAACGCAAATCGCAAGCAAACTCTCAATCGCGTCGCATTCCGACTATCGTCGAGTCACGACTTGTGACTTTAGCAAGTCAACAACTATATGGCATCTCTTAATAGTGTTTTGGTTTTAATGTGGTATCTCATACACATCTAGACCCTCTCGCAAACCAATCATACAGTCGACAAAGGAAGAAGTGCAAATATAGCACGCAAACCGAGCTAACGAAGGAGCGAGGTGTTACAGGAGTTGGACCTTGCACGAGTTTTGCCATCTAGCTCATTATGCGATCATTCTGTGCATCCAGCTTTTGATCTAACCATTGCTGCATGGCCGGAGTAGGAGCAAACCCGGGAGCCCCTGTATCAGTATCCGCTGTAGAATGTTCATTTTCGGCGGCCATTCTGTCCAAATCCGTATTTTCTGAGCCGATTCTGATATTTTCTGATCTAACCTCTGTGCATGTTTCCCGTATCAAACGATCGGTGTTATCTTTTCCTTTCCAAACTCAGGTCAGGTTTCTGACGAAAAGGGGTTTGAAGGTATCAGAAAGGGTTGGCTGAAGGCTTTCTGGGTTTGGAGTACAGCGTGCCTTTATTAGTATTAATTTTTTGTATTATTATTCATTCTCCCTACAATTGGTCGGATAAGCACCCGCTTTGTTTTGACGGTCTCAGGACTATTCCTGGAATAGTGGATTCTTTCTCCAGAGTATAGAACTCTCGTATTTCACTTGCCTTTGGACTCCCCAAGATCGGACTGATCTTAGGCGAAGGGCCTATACTCTTTCTAGGATCCACCATTCGAAATAGTCTAGGTCGAACATCAGAAAATTATTGGTCAGCCCCTGTGCATATTTATTCATCTTTTTTTTTTTGCTTTTTTTTTGCATAAGGACTGGTGAATAACTCAGAGATATAAAAACCGATCGGTCCATGAAGTGTCTCGAGAAACTATATGCAATTTTAACGTTGGCTGATGCAGGGGGTAGGCTGATTATGGTGTAGGGTAGCAGTTCGGAATATTTCTACATGTGTGCGCATGTGTGCGGCATCTAGAAAGCAATAAAGTCTTTTTTTTATTTTTCAATTAATTATTATTATTATTATTATTTTACGAAAAGAAACAATTATATTTCTTTTTTTAAAGGAAAAGAGAACTAAGTATTACACAGAATTTTTTATTAGAGAACTCTTTTTTTTTTTTTGCTTTTGCGATCCTTGTAATGAGATATGATGATTACATACCTTCGAACAAACCTTTCAAGAGAGTAAATGCTAAATAAACAATTTGTTTTTATTTTTCAGCCCCTGAAAAATTGTTAGTGGTACCAAAAGAAAATAACAAAGATGACAATATGTATAAACACAACACAAAATTTAAAGGAAAGAAAACTTTTTTGTTTTTGATTTGTTTTTTAAAGGTGAAGTAACAGGAAAAATGGGTGCACCAAACGGTAAAAATGAACGACCTGACGGATAAAATGAACCCAACATCAGACAAAATTGTTCAAAATGAGGCCACGTAGGAGGAGGCCGAGCGCCACCCATAGTCATTTTGGGCGCTACGCCCAAGTGAATGTTCACATTCCACATCTTCTTTTTTGTGCACTTTGATATTTAACCTTTTCCCTTTAACACTCAGGCCCCCTCTTGTTTCCTTCTTGTCTTTTATCTTCATTTAACCTTTCCAAGTTTGTTTGTTTGTTTGTTTTTTTTTTTGAAAGAAGAAAAGAAAGACTATGCTTTTTTTTTATATAACTTTTGAAAATAATTTCTTTTGAAAAACATCATTTAAAAAAACCATATTCCTTCTAACTCTTTTATTTACTTTTTGGTCTTTGAGACAACCATTTTTTTTGTTTGTATTTTTTGAATAAAACTTTCTCCTTTCTTTCTTTTTTTTTTTTTGGTTTTGGAAAACACACATTTGTTTTTAAAACGAATCTTTTTTTTTTTGCTTTGAGAAAATGAATTTCTTTTTACTTTTTTGTTTGAAAACTCTTTCTTTTTAATTTTTTTTAATTTCGAAAAACGAATTTGTTTTATAAAAAAAGTGAATTCTTTTTTTAGAATTGAAAATTATATACACACAAGAAATCAAACAAATATAAAATAGAAAATAAAAAATAATATTGATGTTAAAGGAAAGAATTTTTTTAAACAAAATGCAAACATGTATGGATGTGCAAATAATATGACAGAATAAAAGAATATTTACATTTTTTTTTGCGCGACATAAATAAAGCAAACAGATAAATAGAACAAAATGAAGCAATAATAAAATAAAACCCCTGCGCTTTTGTTATACCGCCCGGAAATCTACTTTATTCTCTCTCTTTTTTATTTTTTTTATTTTTAAATATACCTGTAATGGTGACTGGAACGAAACTGCTATAAGATGGAGGATCATATCCACAAATATATACACAGATATTTAAGAACGCAATATTTAAAATGCTAAAGAAATATAATAAGCATACTTTAGCCAGAAACTATTTTTTTTTTGTGTAACTGAGTCTAACCCTCTGTTTTCATTTTAAATAAAAACGATCTCCCCAGCAGAGTCGCCACTCTGGGTGCCCTGGGATTTCCCGCACCCCGCGCTCCCTTTTCTAGGGGAACGCGACGTGTGGAAGGACATCACACTTTCCATTCCACCCTCCCTTGTGTAGGGGAAGACGAAATTAAAAATGCGAAAAGAGTGTTGTCAAGAAGCGCGTTGAATACGCCTCGGCCACCAAGTGATTTTTGGTCCATTATGAGAGCTTTGAGTTTCTCCGTATCTCACCCTCCCTTATTTAGGGGAAGACAAGGCACGGAAAATGCATCACCCTTTTCATTCACATCATCCCTTGTTTAAGGGAAAACGAAAAAGTGCAAAAAAAGGATGTTGCGAGAGTGCGTGGGAACACGCCCTGCCTCACTATGGACTTTTTGAAAATCGCCTAAAATCATTATGAGTACCTGGGGTTTCTCTGTATCCCACCCTCCCTTGTTTAGGGAAGACAAGGCACAGAAAATGCATCACCCTTTTATTCTCATTCTTCCTTGTTTAAGGGAAAACAGGAAAGTGCATAAAAGGATGTTGCGAGCCTCACCATGACCTTAGGTTTATTTTGGATCACTATGAGTGCTTTGGGCTCCCTGATCGATGTCTTATTTTAATTATTTTCCTTGCAAGTGGACAAGACTATTGTAGAATAGTTTAGGGAACTAAGGCTCGAAACACAGAGACAAGAAGATCACAAATAGCACGATTATCGGTAGCAAATTATTAAACTAAAGGGGGTTTTTATATTAATTTTATTCTAAACTAATTATTATTCTAAGGTTAACTAATTTAGCAGCAATTACAGGTTATGAAGATCTTATGGTGGAGGAAAATCTAGGATTAGGGTTTCACCCGTATCTCCTCTATGACTTATTTTGATAAAGTATCATTCAATTTCTTGGGTTCGTTCACAAAATGTTGATATAGTCTGTCGAATTACCGTTCAGTCTCCATCTCCAAATAATTCATCCATTCTATATCTTAGGCACAAGAACATATGATCCTAACTGTCACTTAGGTCATATATGGAACCTGACCCTAACTTATCACTCTCGTGCATCGATAGGTTCAATTTATTATGGTGGTGAGCCAGTGTACGACATATGCACATTGATCATGCAGTTATCCGTACCTCTAGACCTTTATTATTCACGATTACATTCATTTGTTCAAAGTGAAATAATAGAGGGATTGATAATCACCACAATCAACAAGAATTGAATGAATAAAAAAATAGATTAAAGCATAGATTCGATACAAGTTACCTCTCAACTCCTAGATTAATGGATGTTTAGTTCATCCTTAAAGATGAACAACACATGGAGATGATTGAATACATGGATTGATCTTCAAAACTATAATTACAATAACTAAATTATGTTATACGCTCTAAATCCTATGTTAGAACTATCAAAAACTATTTCTTGGATGTCATTGAGCTCTGGCTACCGTCCTTTATTTATACCAAGGAGTTGTAGGGGGTTTAGGAATTTTAGTCTGGCTTGAAAACCTCCGAAAGTCGGTTCTGACCACCTTGCGGCCGCAAGGTCATTACACCCTTGCGTCCGCAAGGGTCTTCAATTTACGGGGCTCAATGTCTAGACTCACTGCCTACCTTGCGGAGGCAAGGTAAAAATACCTTGCGGCCGCAAGGTCTCCAGACTTCACCTTTTGTCGTTTCTTTTTCAATTTACACATTGGCCCTTTCTTGGAATATTCACCAAAAACCCTTATAATTCATATAATTTCACCTAAAACCCTGAAACTCATAAAACAACTGAAAAACACACATCAGTAGCCAAAAGCCTCGTGAAATCGCTCAATTTAAGTCATAAAAGTACCTGAAATAGACGTATAAAATACATCGATTAAATACCCCCAAACTTAAACTTTGCTCGTCCATGAGTAAACAATACTTATAAATACAAAAACAATTAAACAAAAGTAACAAAAATCTTTTTGGAGGGTGACACTATTTACACTCCTCTAGAAACCCACAAATTCAAGGAGACTCTTACGGGTGACTCGACTATGCAGATAAATACATGAACTAATAAATACAAAAGCAGATAAAAATATAACAAAAATCTTTTTGGATTCAATCTGAAGTCATAATCGCATGGCATAACAAAGTAGTCTCAGTCCGATGCTCACCACATATGTGCAGACAAATCACATAAAACCAACTGACTTATATTCAAAACTGCTACTGGACTTAATTTCTCCGTGTGTGTGTGTGATCACCAGTCTTAGAGAATATCTTGCCTAAAACAGTTTTATTAAGCTAAGCACCACATTCATATGAAAATCAGAGTTTAATTAAATCCAATGCATCATAAAGTATGAGATCTACCATCCAAACCCTGTCTATTACAGAAAGAGAGATCACCAAGGATTTTAAAAACTTATACATCCATCCCATGCACTTCTATGTATGACATACAATGCTCTCCTATCCCCATTACTTGTAATAGTTAAGATTATGCTAACACAGTGAGCTTTGCGAATAATGTGATTATGAAATTTTAGATCAATTTTACATGCCTTACTTATCAAAGAAAACAATCACAAGCATTGGTAAGAAGATCATTAGGTCTTTAATAGCTTGTAATGTAAGACCATGGTGTTGGGGGATATGATGGAAAGGGATTAGAATTCAAAGTGAGAGAGCAAGACTACCCTTTACCCCTAATACTTCCAAGCAAAAGGAAGTTTTTCCCTATTAGGCTAGGACCTGCAAAGACCACAACTGGGGGGGTGTTTTCTTTTCTCTCTTTTTTTCTTTCCCCCCCAAACTTGTTTTGTACAATATATCAAGCTAAAAATATCTCATCATCTTTCTCAGCAGAATTTTTCTAATATATTTTCTCTTGAAAGTTATGCTTTTATTTAAATCTTTTTGCACTCTTTTTCTTCCTTTTCATTTTTCGTCGATCTATTTTTCTTTTTCTCCCTTTTTTCTCTCGACGGGAAGAAGAAGTCTTCAGAAAACTTTGCCTGACTGAAAAATGGTCCCATAAAATTAATTCCCAACCCACATCCTACTCTCTCAAAGGGTAGGCTAAAAGTGTATAGGCTTTTAGGGTTGAGTTAATTTGGGTAATAGAAACGATGTCGAATGGGGGTTTAATGTGTGCTTAGCACACTCCATTCTTTTTAATTAGGCTCAAAAGGGGACACTAGGGATATTTTTAGTAAAGGTCAGGGAATATTTAGGCTCAAACAATCCAAAAATGACCTAAATCATTTCTTAATGCCAAATGCTTATGCAGTTTTTAAAGCAAGTAAGACACATAAAATATCATATCAACTATGGGAATTGTGGGGTTGAATATTTAGCATCACTGGATTTCTCATAAGCATTCGCTAAAACATATGGTAGGGGCAATCGAGACTAACATGCAGACATGGTTCTAAAGTGTGCTTGAGATATATTAGTGAGAAAAATTCAAGGGATTTAACTTATCATGCAATTGACCCAAAGTTACAATTCAATGCAACAATCATGTTGAGACGGCTATTCATCATATACTTGTGCATATCATGTTGAAATGAAATGTGTGCTCTAAGCTTTATAAAAATATTCTAATCAATCCATACTTATGACTGGTGTAGGTGCATGAAGAATTTGGAGAAAAGTTAAGAATTTTGCAGAATCAAGTAAATTCCAGGAGGATCTATGGAAAAGTTATGTGGTTCATTGCATTAACTCCTCATCGACTAGTACTACCACACAAAGACTCGAGGATGAGAATTTTGAATTAATTTTTTTTTATTTTTTCAATTTTTTATAAAAAATTTGGAGATGATGATGACACAATTGATGATGGGTCCCCATAATGGGAATCCGCAAGAACCAAATATTAGTGTATTCTGGTCAAGGCAACATCTCCGAAAATAAGAAAAATTAAAAAGCAAGAAAGGCGAGTGAGGAGAAGACACGATAGAGGGAAAAGAAATTTTTCCCCACCCTAAAAACGTAGCCCAACTCCACTCCTCCTTAGGCTAGGACTTGCTAAGACTCTGGGCTTAGAAACCCCCCCCCCCCAAACTTAATTTCTATTTTGTCCCCAAAATTGAGGAACATATGAGAGGATTGATGGGGAAGGATAAATATCAAAAGGACATAGCAGGCCCACCTAACGAAAGAGGAAGAAACTTGGGTCACGACTCACGATGAGTCGGGAGGAAATAACGAACGAAGACGAAACTCGGGGATTGTGCCAGGTGGCATCTCATAATATGTGGAGACATTTTGCCACACCTGGTTAACCCAATCAAAGAAGTCAGTCTGGTCGGCACGCATTTGTGCCAACTGCTGACTCACCATATCAACTTGGAGGACAATCTCCTCCTCCCTGTTGGAGATCGCCTCCAACGGATCCTCCTCCTCCTCGTGAGGGCCTCTCTCTCACGGATGGCGAGCGTGCTCAAACAACAATGCCCTAGTAATGGCGGGCACCTTCCTAATCCTCTCCGAATCTGGAGCCCACCTGACTCCAGCCTCATCACACGGTCTGGTAATCAAATGTGGGAACGCGAATCCCACATTTGTAATACCTCTAATCAGGGTCTGAATTTGGCCGTTGATCAGGCGGCAAACATAGACAGACCTACCAGTCAAGATGGTGAAGATCAAGACTGCCTTAGCCCAAGTCACCGTCTGTTGGTGATTGGAAGACATGAGTCGGGTACTGATAAATTTGAACACGACCTTGGCCGTGTTCGTTAGGAAAGACTCCTCCATAGTGCGGGGACCAAATGGTGGGTTTCGGTTCTGGGTCCAAACCACACCAGGCGTTGAGATGGCCGCATTGACCACCTCGAGAGGGATAGGGGCAGAAAGGTGGCAGCTGTAATCGTCGGCACCATTCGCAAAGTTAGAGGTGCCATAGCAACCATTAATGTCTTGGGATGAAAAACTAACGTCCACTCCCCTAACACTAACGGTCTCTAAAACACTACCGTCTATGCCAATTCGGCTATTGGCATAGAATTCACGGACTATAGCCACAATGGCCGCGTCCGGAGAAGCAATAAGAGGGCCCCACCTACGGTTTCTAAAGTTCTCGTGGAGGCCAAAGTCTCTAGCCTTAAATCCCCTTTCAGGGATTATGGTCTTGGAGAGCTTTTTGGAGTAGCTCTCCGACGCCTCAAAAGAGATGAAGCGGTGGACATCATAATCTTGCTCCTCCTCTTGGGAGCGGGAAGTGGACGGACCAGTATTTCTACGCTTGGGGGCCATTAAAATTTTAAGCACAAAAATTAACAAGCAAAAATCTACTCTTTAAGATTACACCCTAACAACTAAAGCATGCAAAAATTAAAATTTTATGTAAAATAACTCTAGCACCCTAGCATGCAAATGTTTTTAATACGTCAAAAATTGAAATGAAAGGGTGAGAAGATACTTGGATTTGCAAGCTTTGAGAAGATGAAGGGGTTGCCGGATTTCGGAAGCCTTCGCCGGAAAAAATGGTGGTCACTCCTTCTTCAAGCTTTGAGAGAGTGAGATGAGGGTGAATGGGATGATGAAGGTTGAAGGAGAGGAGACCCTTAACTTGGATCTTGGCCGGGTTGGAAGGGCTTCGCCGGATTTTTGCTAGAGGAAGAGAGATTTTGCTCATGCTGCTTTGAAAGAGAAGAGAAATTTCGGAGTGATCTGTGCTGTTGCCCGAAAAATGCTTAAAAAGGGGACCTTGCGGCCGCAAGGTCGGCAGTCACGCGTGGGCACTGATTCGGTTGTACTTTTGACGGTCACGTTTCTTGCATTGAATAGGGCCTTGCGGCCGCAAGGTGTTTTATGCCTTGCGTCCGCAAGGTCTCCAGAACATGCATGCCTTTTCTGTTTCCAACCCTTTTGGCAATTTTGCAGTTTAGTCCTTCAGTTTCGTTCCGTTACGTTCCGTTAGGTCCGTTTCTTTCCTGCACTCTAAAAATTTTACACAAACTCTAAACTATAATATTAGCAACATATAGATACAACACTATGATGCTTTTCTCCCCCAAACTTGAATTTTGGCATATTTAATTTTAAATTAAATGTCCAAGGTTAAATAAGACGGAGAATAACATATTTAAATTAACTACAAAAGCAAATAAAATTCATCATAGTGGGTTGCCTCCCACCTAGCGCACTTGTTTAACGTCTTTGGCTCGACCCAACTGCAAACCTAATCATCTGGTGGTTCATTGTCAGCAAGACGAATAAGTTCAATTGTTCTTTCTACTGACATGGGTTCAAGATATGGTTTGAGTCGGTGACCATTAACTTTAAATACTTTCATTGGTCCTTGGGTTTCTAATATCAATTGCTCCATGAGGATAAATTCGAACTATAGTGAAAGGACCAGACCATTTTGATTTCAGTTTTCCGGGAAATAGCCTGAGTCTAGAATTGAAAAGTAACACCTTTAGTCCTGGATGAAACATTTTGTTGGCTAATCCCATATCATGGTATTTCTTGGTCTTTTCTTTATAAGTTTTAGCATTTTCATACAAATTTAACCTACGTTCTTCTAATTCGTTTAATTGGAACAGTCTTTCCTCACCCGCCAAGGTTAAATCTAAGTTAAGTTCTTTGACAGCCCAATAGGCTCTATGTTCAATTTCAACTGGCAAATGACAAGTCTTGCCATACACCATTCTGTAAGGACTCATTCCTATTGGGGTCTTATATGCGGTTCAGTATGCCCATAAAGCATCATTAAGTTTAGACTGTCAATCTTTACGGTTTGGTCTAACAATCTTCTTTAAAACTGCTTTAATCTGTCTGTTACTCACTTTCACTTGGCCAGATGTCTGAGGATGATAGGTTGTAGCTAACTTGTGAGTTACACCATATTTAAGGACTGTATTTAGCAATTTATTAGTGAAGTGTCTTCCTTGATCACTAATTATGGCCTTAGGTACTCCAAACCGAGCAAAAATATCTTCCACAAATTTGACAACGGTTTTTCCATCATTATTTTTAGTTCCAATGGCTTCTATCCATTTAGACACATAATCAACAACAACTAAAATATACTCACAATTATTAGACACTGGAAAAGGACCCATAAAATCAATGCCCCGAACATAAAAAATTTCAACAACCATATTTACATGCAAGGGCATTTCATTCCTTTTTCCTATTCAACCGGTTCTTTGACACTTATCACAAGTTTTATAAAATATGTCACAATCTCTAAAAACAGAAGGCCAATATAAACCAGATTGCAAATTTTTTCTAGCAGTTTTATTACCACTAAAATTACCACCACAAGAATATTCATGACAAAATGCCATGATACTTTGTTGGTCTTTTTCTGAAATACATCGCCTAATTATAGAGTCGGAACGCATTTTATATAAATGAGGTTCTTCCCAAAAATAATTTTTTGCTTCTATCAAAAATTTCTTTCTTTGATAGAAATCAAAATCAGGATTTATGGTATCAGACACATAATAATTGACATAATCAGCATACCATGGATCTGAATCTTTGACTGCTAATAATTGTTCATCGGAGAAGTCTTCATTTACAGGAATTTTATTATCAAGAAACTGACGTTCAAGTAAGGGTGCAAATTCTAATCTAGACAAATGGTCAGCTACGACATTTTATGTTCCCTTTTTATCTTTAATAGTAATGTCAAATTCTTACAACAATAACATCCACCTTACGAGTCTAGGCTTTGCATCTTTCTTACTCAATAAATATTTTAGGGCTGCATGATCAGAAAATATTATGACTTTTGATCCCAATAAATATGGTCTAAATTTTTCTAATGCATATACAACTGCTAAAAATTCTTTTTCTGTTGTTGTATAATTAAGTTGTGCATCATTTAATGTCCTACTAGCATAATGAATTACATGTGGTTTCCTATCTACCCTTTGACCTAACACGCTCCAATTGCAAAATCAAGCATCACACATGATCTCGAAAGGGAGAGACCAATCGGGCCGGTTAAAATTGGGGCAGTTGTCAATCTTTCTTTTAATAAATTAAATGCGTTCAAGCATTCTTGATCAAAAATGAATTCGGTGTCTTTTACCAACAGATTACATAGAGGTTTAAAGATTTTTGAAAAATCTTTTATAAATCTCCTATAAAAACCTGCATGCCCTAGAAAACTTCTAACACCATTGACAGAAGTTGGGGGAGGTAGTTGTGATATAACTTCAATTTTTGCCTTATCGATTTCAATTCCTTTATTAGACACAATATGACCTAAGACAATTCCATGTTTAACCATGAAATGGCTTTTCTCCCAACTTAGGGTTAAGTTAGTTTCACAACATCTTTTCAAAACCGACGTAAGATTTTCTAGGCAATGATCAAAAGAGTTTCCAAAGACTGAGAAATCATCCATGAATACTTCCACACATCTTTCCACTAAATCTGAGAATATAGAAATCATGCATCTTTGAAAAGTAGTCGGGCATTACAAAGTCCAAAGGGCATTCTCCTAAATGCAAAGGTACCAAAGGACATGTAAAGGTGGTTTTCTCTTGGTCTTCGGTGCTATCGATTTGGTTGTAGCCGAAAACCATCAAGAAAACAATAGTATTCATGATAAACTAGTCTTTCAAGGATTTGATCAATAAATGGCAAGGGAAAGTGGTCCTTCCTAGTTGCCGCATTTAATTTCCTCAAATCAATGCACATTCTATAACCGGTGATAGTTCGTGTAGGAACTAATTCATCCTTATCATTTTTAACTACTATAATTCCCGATTTCTTAGAACTACCCGAACTGACTAACCCATTTACTATCGATATTGGGTAAATTATACCCGCATCGAGAAGCTTAAGGACTTCTTTTCTTACTGCTTCTTCCATGTGAGGGTTAAGTATTCTTTGTCTTTCTCTAGAAGGTTTACTACCTTCTTCTAAATGTATTTTATGCATACACATAGACGGACTAATACCTTTTAAATCTGCTAAGGACCAACCTATGGCTTCTCTATGTGTCCATAAAACTTTTAATAAGCTTGCTTCTTGTTCTTCTGTTAAATCTGCAACAATTATAACAGGTAAAGTTTTACCTTTCCCTAAAAATGCATATTTTAAGTGGGGTGGTAATGGCTTTAATTCTTCTTCAGGAGGAGGTTTAACAGACGGAATAAATTCAGAATTTTCAGGTTTAGTTATTTCTTCTTTAACCTCCTCAATGTTTTCTACTATTTCTTCATCTATTTCTATTTCTTCAAAAAGTGATTTTAGAATTTCCACTTCTTCTTCATCATTATTTTCATCCTCTTCTTTTTTCTATTTTATCGTAATTATTTTTTGATTCTGACTCTTCCATATTATCTTTATCTTTATTCTTAAGAGCTTCTAATCTTTCTCTCTCTTTTCTTTCATCAGTCTCTCGAATTTCTCTTTCTAACTCTTCAATATCAAATTTTATGTGAGAGAAAGTTCTATCATCATGAACTACAAACACATCTTTCTCATAATCATCATCCTCACAATTTTCTTCAAAGGTTTGGGTTGTCAGTTTTTCAATTTCATCTATTGAGAAACATGCATTCATGTCACTCGGTCTATTCATTGCATCAAAACCGAGATTTCTACAGTTTCACCTAGGACTGACATTGTGAGTTTACCATTCTTAACATTTATCATTGTATTGGCAGTGGCCATAAAAGGTCTGCCTAACAAGATAGGGACTTCATTATTTGTGCATATTTTCCTTTCCATCTCTAGAACCACAAAATCAACTGAATGATTAATTTATCAACCCGAACTAGGATGTCCTCTACTATGCCCAAAGGATGTTTAACTCGAACGATCGCCTAATTGTAAAGACATATTAGTGGGTTTCTATTCTCCCAACCCTAATTGTTTATAGACTAAAAGGCATCAAATTAATACTTGCTCCTAAATCTAGCATAGCCTTCATCTTTTAGAACTACCCAATGAGACTTGGATATTAAAGCTACCTGGATCTTTCAACTTAGGGGAAGTTCGGTTGTAAACTCGCACTTACGCTTTAAACAATAATTTTTTCATTGTTTTCGAATTTGTGTTTCTTAGAGTGAAGATCTTTGAAAAACTTAGCATAGCCGGAATATTTTTAATAACATTAAGCAAAGGAAGGTTAACATTCACTTTGGATAACATATTATAAATTTCCGAAAATTGTTTATCCATTCTGCTTTTTCATAAGTCTTCTAGGAACGGAATTGAGGAACATATGGTGGTGGTGCCACATAAGGTTCCTCTTCTTGTTCTTTTTCTTGTCCTACTTCTTCTTGACTTTCTTTGTTTTGCAATTTTTTTCTACTTCTTGATTATTTGGTTTGATTATTTTCATTTTTATCCTTTTCAACTTCTTTTCGTAATTATCTAATTTATCAGTGCACATCGAAGATTGAATAGGATCACTTACCTCTTTCTCCAATTACTCTACCACTTCTCAGAGTAGTGATAGACTTTGCTTGTTCGCTTTGACTAGGAACTTCCCTTCTTCTCTTTTCTCGTTCATAACTTTTGCAAGTTTCTCCCTTAAACTTTCTACTTCTTCTAGCAAATATTTGTTAAGGGCAACTTGTCCTTTGTTTGCTCCATCCGATTTTGAAACTTCTTCAATTCGCAATTGACCTTGATTTGGGAATTGTTGAGGTTGTAGTGGTTTATTTCCTCCCCATGAAAAATTAGGATGATTCCTCCAACCAGATTATATGTGTTTGAGTAGGATCATTCCTTTGTCTTTGAGGGTACATGTTCATGGCATTCACCTGTTCCGAATACATAGCACTAGATGGACAAAAATTAGTAGCATGGGAATATAATCTACACATAGCACATGCTTCTTGAATTGGCCAATTTTCATATTGAGCTTGTGTATTCATCTCTGGTTTTTCTTGAACTTGGAATAAATTTCTACTTTTACCTCTTGCACTTTTCTGTTGAGAATTTGCACTCAACATCTCAAATAATTCTTCTAGTGCAACTGGTGTCATTCTATTAATAGAACCACCGCCGCACTATCAACCATAGTTTGTAAAGCAAAAAAGAGCATGATAGAATTGAAGTACTAACACATTCGAGACGCATTATGATGAGGACACATAATAAGTAAATTTTTAAATCTATCCCATGCCTCATGGAATGTTTCTTTACTGGTTCATTTTGAAAAGACATGATTTGTTTTCTATATTCGTAAGAGATGCATGCTTATAATATTTACTCATAAACAAATCATAGTTGGAGCCAAGTATAAACACTACTAGGTGTTAGATTCATAAACAATCTTTTCGCCAATTCTTTTTAATGCACTTTGAAAGTATTTCATTTTTACTTGTCTTCACCAAACCTCCTCCTAACGGATAATGTACTTATCATA
>CM028379.1:13489822-13517835 GCA_013146195.2 Codonopsis lanceolata
CTTGGGTGCAACAGGGGATCCGATTATACCCGAAAAAAACCATCAAGAAAACAATAGTATTCATGGCACGCTAATCTTTCAAGAATTTGGTCAATAAATGGCAAAAGGAAGTGGTCTTTCCTTGTTGCGCATTTAATTTACGCAAATCGATACACATCATATAACCGGTAATAGTCCTTGTAGAGGACTAATTCATCTTATCATTTTTGACAACGGTAATTCGACTTTTTAGGAACTACTTGGGCCAGGACTAACCCATTTACTATCGTATAGGGTAAATTATACGCATCTAAGAGCTTAAGAACTTCTTTCCTAACGACTTCTTCATGTGTGGGTTAAGTCTTCTGTCTTTCTCTGAAAGGTTTACTACCTTCCTCTAAATGAATTTTATGCATACACATAGAGGGACTAATTCCTTTTAAGTCGACTAAAGACCATCCTAGGGCTTCTCTATGTGTCCATAAAACTTTAACAAACTTTCTTCTTGTTTTTCAATATAAATTAGAATTTTATAATAACGGTAAGTGTTACCTTCCCTAAAATGCATATTTTAAGTGGGATGGTAATGGCTTTAATTCTTCGACTTTGGGAGAATAATGAAAGGCATAAATTAATTTTACTTGAATTGTTTCTTTTATTTTAGCCTCATTATTCTCTTCTTGTTTTCTTCCTTAATATCTTCATTTCAATTTCCTCGAGAGATTTTTGAATCTCTACTTCATCTTCTTTAATTTCATAACTTTCTTCAACTCTTTTCTTTTGACTCATCAGAATTAATTTACGATTCTACCTTTATTTCTTTTCATCTTTCTTTTTACTAGCTTCTAGCTTTCTTTTCTAATCTTTCTTCTTCCTCTATTTCTCTTTCAATTTCCTCAATGTCAATTTTTATGGGAGGAATAGGGCTATCATCATAGACAATAAATCTATCTCTCATAATCTTGCTCTTCTTCAAAAGTTTCGGTTGATAATTTCTCAATCTCATCAATTGAAAAACAAGCACTCATGTCACTAGGTCTATTCATAGCATCAAACACAGAAATTTCAACTGTTTCACCTAGGGCGACATTACCATTTTTCACATTTATCATTGTATTGCGGTTGCCATAAATGGTACGCTAACAATATTGGAACTTCATTATTAGTGCATATCTTCCTTTCCATCTCAAGAACCACAAAGTCTCCGTATGATTAATTTATCAACTTTGAACTAGGATATCTTCCACTATACCCAAGGGATATTTAAGCGACCGCGATCAGCTAATTGTAATTGCATATTAGTGGGTTTAGTTCTCTAGACCTAATTGTTTATAGAGCAAGAAGGCATCAAGTTAATACTTGCTCCTAAATCTAGCATTGCTTTCATCTTTTAGAGTCTCCCAAAACTTGAATATTAAAACACTGGTCTTAAAGTTTGTAAAAGCAAATGACGTTTCAGAAACAACAATCTTTTCATTGTTTTCGGTGAAACTCTTTGAGTAAAGACTTTGCTTCTTTGGAATATTTTTTTTAATAACATTAAGCAAGGTAAATACATTTGGATAACATATTATAAATTTCGTTTTTCTTAAGTCTTTCATCTTGAAAGTCGAGTTGGAGGCAATAAGGTGGTGGAGCCACATAAGGTTCTCTTCTTCTTGATCTAATTCTTTATCTACTTCAAGCGTGTTGTCTTTATTTTGAATTTCTTTTCTTTTTCTTGTTCCTTATTTGGAACTTCTAACTCTACTTCTACTTTTTTCTTTTTTCTACCTCTTGATTACTTAAATCATCAATCACTTTATCACTAACACTATCTTTTTCGATTTCTTTTTCTATTACTTTTTCGAATTTTCTCTTGAGCATGCATATTAGAAAGGAGGATCGAATCACTTACCTCTTCACCTATCACCTTACCACTTCGCAAGGGCGGTGATTGACTTAGCTTGCTCGGTTGACTAGGAACTTCCCTTCTTCTCTTTTATTTGCTTGCGAATTTTCGGATATATTTCTTGATTTTCGATTTCTTCAAGCATGTACTTTTGCATCAACTTTGATGCTTGACCTTTACTTGCTACTTCTTGCTTGGGAACTTCTTCAATTCTCTGATTTTGATTTTGATTTTGCAAGTTGTGGAGGTTGTGGTTGGATTGGTGTTGAGGTTGCAAAGGCTTATTTCCTCCCCAAGAAAAGTTAGGATGATTCCTCCAACCGATTATATGTATTGGAATATGGATCATTCCTTGGCCTTTGAGGTACATATTCATAGCATTAGCCTGTTCAGAATACATAGCACTTGACGGACAAAAATTAGTAGCATGAGAATATAATCCACATAGAGCACATGCTTCTTGAATTTGCCAATTTTCAAATTGAGCTTGTGTATTTGAATTATCTTGCAATTGATATAGGCTCCTATTTTTACCTCTAGCACTTTATTGGGAATTAATACTTAGCATCTCAAATAATTCTTCTAATGCTTCGGTGTCATTCTATTAATAGAACCACCAATGCACTATCAACCATAGTTTGTAAACTGGCGAAAGACCATGATAGAATTGAAGCACTAACACATGTTGAGCCAAATTATGATGAGGACACATAATAAGCGATTTTTAAATCTATCCCATGACTCATGGAATGTTTCACACAGTTCATTTTGGAATGACATGATTTGTTTTCTATACTCTGTAAGAGATGCATGTTTGTAAAATTTGCTCATAAACAAATCATATAATTGTGCCCAAGTAAAAACACTTGCTTTGGTGTTAGGTTCATAAACCATCTCTTTGCCAATTCTTTTAATGCACTTTGGAAAGTATTTCATTTTAATTTGATCTTCGAGTTAACCCTCCTAAAGGAAAAGTACTCATCATGTATTCATATAATCTCTTAAGCCGACAGGATCTTCATTAGGCATCCCATGAAAAGATGGTATGGCATTAAAATAATGTCCTTTTAGTTCGAAATTCCTAACAGCATCTGGCAATACTAAACATGATGTTACCACATTTAATGAAGGTCTACTAAAATCATTAATAGTTCTTTGATTTACAACTACTTCCATATTTCTTCTTGCAGGCTCTTCTTGTCTTTGATTCCTATTGACTGGGTCAACTAGGTTTCGAGGATTACGATTATTGTTATTATCTTCCATTGTAGGATCAACCGGAGGATCCTCTCGATTCGATTATCTTGATTATCGGGCTCGAAAACTAGATTTTCAAAATATCTTTGGTATCTTTTAACAATATTTATCTCTTGATCTAAGTCTACCAATTCAGGATTTAAAGATCTACGACCTTGCATAAAAATTAATAGCAATTTAAAAACAACTAACTATTAAGGCAAAATAAAATAAAATCTTTTTGTATTTTTATTTTTATAAAAACAGAAAATTAAACTAAAAACTAAATTAAATTAAAAACTACGCTACCTACAAACTAACTACGTGAACTAGCTTGTCCCGAACGGCGCCAAAAACTTGATCGATGTTTTATTTTATCTATTTCCTTGCAAGTGTACAAGACTATTATAGAATAGACTCGGAAGCAAGGGTCGAACCCACGAGACAAGTGATCACGAACGAGCAGTGCGGTTATAGATAGCAAATTATTAACCTAAGGGGTTTTTATGTTTAATTCTACTCTAATTTACTAGTTATAGATGTTAACTAATTAGACAGTAATAACAGATATGAAGATCTTATGGTGAGTGGAAATCTAGGATTTTGGGTTTCACTTATATCTCCTTTATGTTCAATTCATAATAATGTCATTCAATGTCTTGGGTTCGTTCACTAAAAATAGATATGGTCTGTTGAACAATTGGTTCGATCTCCTCCCCGCATAAAAATTCACCCATTCCATATCCTAAGCACGAGGCTGTAATCTAGGCGTCACCTAGATTTATGATCTATCTGTCACCTAGATCATGTAAGAACCTGGTCCTAACTTATCACTCTCGTGCTTCGATAGGTCCAATTTATTGTGTTGGTGAGCCGATTAATGCGACATATGCATTGGTCATGCAGTATCCGCACCTCTAAGCCTTTATTATTTGCGATTACATTCATTTGTTCAAAGCGAAATAATAAAGGGATTGATAAACAACACAATCAACAAGCATTGAATAAACATAAATATGAGAATCAAAACATAAATTCGATACAAGTTACCTCCCACCTCCTAGATTAGGGATGATTTAGTTCATCATAGGCGATGAACGACACATGAAGATGATGGAAGACATGATTTGATCTTCAATACTTGAAATTACAAAACCTAATTATGTTATACAATCTAAAACTACCTAAAATCTATGTAGAGAGCTTCCGCCGTCCTCCTTATCCTTAGGCTCGGCATCGACTTCTATATATACTTGGGAGTTGTGATTGAATCGAATGACCGTGTGAAAACCGAATTTTGCGCATTACGCCTACCTTGCGTGCAAGGTCTTTGGATACCTGCGTCCGCAAGGTCTCCGTGTGTGTGTTTTCTTGGCTCTTCGATTGCTGGCTTGAGGGGCAGTGCGCCTACCTTGCGGTCGCAGTGCGAGGCACCTTGCGTCCGCAAGGTGTCCAGAACTTTATTTTCTTCAAATTTTCTTTCTTTGTAATTTGCACTTACAAACCTGGAGTTTCGCGTATTTTCACGAACAATCCTGAAACTTACAAAACTCACCAAAAACATATATTAGTACTCAAAAGACTCATGAAATAGCCTAATTCAAGTCACAGAAGCATATAAAATCGACGTATAAAATACATCGATCACATTGCAAAATGATCATGAGCAGAAGCCAAGGCGCCCGCTTTGAGTGAGCGCCAGCCTCAACATCGAGACACCCACGGATTTTCCCTGTTTTGTGTTTTGACGAGGATTGCCTATCCTATCCTCATTAAACCCCCTCTAAACCCTTCCTAACCACCCATACTTAACCCAAATCATGTCCTAACATTAGTTGGAAGTTAATTAAGGTTAGATTAGTGATTGATTAATCCTAATCTCTACTAATTGTGCAAGGGAAATGTCTATTGTGCCCTCTTTATTTTGGGGGTATAAATACCCAAACCCCCTTTGCAATTTGCATAAATCTCTTCATTTCTTCTCCTCAATCATACGTATTAGAGAGATAGAGAGTCCAAGGGAGATTCAAGCCCTAGACTTCTTCTCTCTTCTATCCAAGACGATCCAACCGTCCGATTGCCTTCAAACTTCGGAATCTTGAAGCCCTCGACGAGTAGAACAAGTTCACCGTTCGGATTTTGATTCTCTTGAGTTTTCACTCAAGCTAGGTAAGTTACTTCCTTTTGATTTTGGTTCATTGGCCCTAAGGAAAACAACCTATATGCTATTTGTGGGCAATGAACACTTGATATGCTTTGTATGCCCAATTTGGGGATTTTTGGAAGTATGAACTTGTTAGGAGCATTTGTAGAATGGTTTCTATGATTGTTGAAGTATATGATTACTCTTCATCTTGTGTTTCTAGGCTTATGAGCATGCTAGAAATCATGTCCATATGTTATTTGGGTTTATTGTGGAATTATGCCTATGATTGAGGCTTTGGATGTATGAACTCACTAGAAATTATGAGTAGGATGATTTAATTGAAATAATGTGATTTATGAAATGGGTTATGGTTTATGTTGGGTTTTGTTGTGAATTTTAGGGCTTGAGAATCAAGCCCGAATTATTGGATATATTGTTGTTAAATAAAGTGGGTATTAATGTTGAAATTGATGAAATGCGTAAATAATGAAACTTAGTATTTACTATTTAGACTCAAGGAGTTAAGTAATAAGTCCAATAATGTGTTAATAAACTCGAGTGGAAGTCCTACGACATTTGGGTTTCGTTTGACTATGATTATGATGGGTTCTTGGATTTTTAGGCTTGGGAATCAAACCCGGATTATTTTTGGGAGAATCGTTATAAATTTGATTGATGTGTTAATTTTGGGTTGTATGGAATATGTATTTAAGGAAATGTGATATTAAGACTCAATGGAGTCATTTTAGGTTCAATAAGATGTTAGTGAGCCTTAGGTTGAAATCCTACGATGTTCGGGTTTGGTTGGTTTTGATTGTGAATACCCGAGCATCTCGTATTGTATCAAATTGTGACATCCACAATATAAAGGCTTATTGGGGATTTATTTAGAGCGTGCTCGTTAGGGCACAGAGCATTAGAGACCAACTTATGATCTCGTATTACTTTAAGAAATGATTATTTGAATGAGTTCTCTCTTAGGGAATTTGGTCGCGTGCACATCAAAGCACGTGCGAGGTTATGACTATGGGTTGGTTTTGGTACCCTTGAGCTTGGTTTGAGAATGTCGAGTATATATGACAATTGGGACTATGGTTGAGTCCGGTGTACCTTTAAGCAAAGCTTAAATGCTAAGTCTTGATTTATGATTGTTCTTAGACTAAAATAATAGTCTTTGGTTGAATCTCGAGTAGAGGATTATGGTAGACCTCATGTTGTGATTTCTTGAGCTTATATGCTACTTTTGATTGGGTTGTGACTTGAGGGTTATGAATACCTCAATATGCGGTTCTTGGACTAAACTTATAAGTTAGTTGGATTTGTTAAGTATGTGCAAATATGTGCATTGTTAAATTGGTGTGTAGAGCTTTATGTCCTACTTGATTTGATAAGTCCGCTATGGTCGATCTTGATTCTTGTTTGAGCATGCGAGTAAATATCTACTTGTGCATTGCATAAAAGTCCAGCTGGCATTATTTGGATTGGTTTTTACGTCAGGGTAGGACGATACATCGCCTATACGAATCGTAAGATTCGTATTCGCTATGGATCGCCGTACCTGGGACCTCACACACACCTCCATTGTTGGCCGCAATGGGGAAGTAGCCCCATTGGCCATAACAATACGTGCGTCATTGGCTGCTATCTAAATCGAGTAGGTTCTCGATGAAAGTCGATGACATCACAGGCATCGATGTGGCACTATACAATATAACATTGTGTATTGCAGGAGCAACACAACGGCACTATTTGGGTAACTTCTCTATCCCTTATGTGGCTTACTATAAGCACTTATATGAAAGATAAGGTGCTTTGTGGTTTATGAAGATTATGTTACTTGATAACTTAATACAAGTTTATTATTGGTATGCTATTAAGATGCCATGATTTTATACATGCTTGTGCATTATGTCATGCCACGTCATGCTATGCCATACAAATGTATTTAGTAACTTACTGGGTCATTATGACTCATTTCGTGTGTTTGTTTTCCTTAGTTTTTGTAGTAAGCTCGTTAGTGCGCGTTGCTGCTACCGGTGCGTGTTTGATAGCAGGTGGTCTTCCGGGCAATAGCTTGGAGTTATTACTATTATTATCGTATTTATTATCTTGTGAGACACGGATGTAAAGTTATGTAAACTTTTCTTGGGTAGTTATGTTAGTATTTTATTTCTTATTTTGGGAGCCGACTTGTTCGGTCGAGCTGTTGTATTTAATTAGAAGTTATTCCGTTGTCTTTCCGAGCAAGGTTTTAGCTCACATATTCTAGTTTTGTTGATGTTATTTCTATCTCCGACAATTTTAGTCGCGAGTCCTTGGTTTAGTTGTTAGTGTTTAATCTCTTATTCGTTTAGTTGATTTGTCCCTCCGACATGTTGTAGCCGTTGAGTGGTTGTTTATCAGGTTGGTATTTTGTGGATTCGCCGGCCTTAGGTTTGCCGATGGTTTGTTGCTCGTGCGCAATGTTGCGTCACGCGAGTCGTAGATTTGTCGAGAGATAGTCGTCTCTCAGCCTTGTATTCCTTAGTTTATAATTATAAGCTTGGGTTCCACTTATGATTTGCTTCCGCAGATTTTAGTTTTTGGTTATTCGGTTTTGCCGTTATGGCTTTACATTCCTGTCTTGAGCTAGTTGGTTCAACTCTTGACTCGCACCATTACGCTTAGCGGGTGCTTGTCTGTCTTTTAGCTTGTCTTGACGGCATGACTTTGGGATTTCGCATTGGAGTCCGGGTCGGGTTGTTACAAATCCTCAGCCAAATATTAGCCTTCCACCAACCGCCAGCGCCCCCAATCACCAATTTCTCACCAAATACCTATTATTACCAAAGTTTCAACCCTTTTTTGCCAAACCCAACATGTCCTCTCCCAAATACCAATATACCCTAGAATCCAAATAACCTTCCATTTCCCATTGCCAATCCACTCCAAAATAGCCTACATATAGACCCCATAAGCCATATCCAGCCAGGACAAGTATCAACTTATTTACCCTTCAATAATCCTGGTCATCAGGCAGAAGCCGCCAAAAACCCACCTCTCCAAAATCCTTACCGGAACCCTTACCAAATGCCTCCTCAAAATCCTTATCAAATGCCACAGCCAGAAATAAACTCAGCTTTTCCCAATCCTTCCAACATATACCAAAACTCAGCACCTCCTCCCACAAAATTGGAGGTAGATATGAAGAACCTGAAAAGTATGATGCACAAGATCTTGAACAAAGGGGTATTTTCTACGCGGGCATTAACGCTAAAACCTTCAGCCATACTACCCTCAAATTTCAAAATGCCCAACGTAGAAAAATTCGATGGGACTGGATGCCCTATCTCCCACCTAAAATCTTATTCTACTGGCATGCAGTCAAGATGGGCTAGTTTCGAAGCAATGGCCTCCAATTTTCACCTTACCTTGATAGGGGCTGCTAAGCAATGGTTAATGCTAGCAGATGACAACACCATAGGTACTTGGGACCAAATAGCTGAGGGACTTTTAGAAAGGTACAAAGATAATACTACCCCCGAGAATAAAAGAGATCTTAAATTGTGCACCCAAAAGGAAAAAGAAACATGTGCTGAGTTTGCAGCAAGGTGGAAAAGAAAATTAGCCCAGTGTAGACACCCCAATTTCGTACCCCTGATATGTAACTCTGGCATGCGATATCAAGAACTGTTTAAACTTAACAAAATGTCAAGTTACATGGCTGAAAATGCAAAAGGAAAAGTAGGATGCATGAATAGTGAACTGCAGGGGGGGGAAAGTGTCAAAAATCAAAGCTAGAATAGGAGCTTGGCGCCGCGCCCAAGGTGCTGTTTGGCCGCGCCAAGGGTCTTCAACAGTGCCCGGTCGTTAACGCATTGTACAAAATGTTGAGCGCGCGGTACAAGCCGATGAAACATGGATCCAACTATAAATAGAGGTGCCCGGCTCCCCATTTCGACACACCTTTTTGACGAAGAGTTACTCTGCGTAATTTTTACGCCGAGAGCGATCGTCCGATCCCCCTCTCATAAAGCCTCAAAACCTTGTCCAAATTCCGCCAAAACACAAATCCAACCGATTAAAGTGATCCCTAGTCCCTTAGTTAGGTATCCACTATATTTCCTCGGCCCAAAAACCATAAAGTAAGCCGTTACTCTGCCCGAGTAAATAGGCTGAAACCACCCTAAATAAACCATTATTTCGCCCAACCAAATAGGTCAAAACCACAAAAACTAAGCCGTCATTCTGCCCGAGTGAGTGAGCCAAAACTACCATATATAAGTCGTCACTCTGCCCAAATCACATCAGCAATATCAATAAAAGTCTCCCTCTCCCGAGAAGGACAGAGCGAGCACACTCCGCTCTAAAAGGTAAAAGCATTTAAGGGAGTTATTTTATTTATTTATTTACCTGTCCATTTATTTATTATTTGTAAAGTTGTTATTTAAATCCAACCCAATGTAGACAATATAAGTCGTTGTGCTGCCCGGATTAGATTAGGAAATATTATGTAAAAGAGTCGTTATAATGACCAAATATTTTTAAATACATTTGTAATTATTGTAAGAAAATGGCTGCAAGTCCGTAAATAATGTAGCCACGGATGTATTTGTTTTATTTTCCTGTCTTTTAATGTTTTATTTATTTCCTAAATAAATATAACAATGAACATACTTTAGCCAAAAACTATTTTGAGACCGAAATGGCGAGTTGGGTGCCTAGCACCTTCCCAACTCGTAACTTAGCCTCCGAACCCGCTTTTTATCTCTGGTTTTCATTTTTTCAGGTTTTGCTTTATTTTTGCATTAAAATAAAGATGACGACTCTAAAACTTTTTGGATCCAGTGGGGTCTCGCAACACTCCTTCTTTGCACTTTTCCGTTCTCCCTTAAAAAAAGGAGAATGAGAATGGAAGGGTGATGTATTCTCATATCCTGGTATCCCCTAAACAAGAGATAACTTGATGCGGGAAACCCAAAGCTTCCATAGTGATCCGAAACGGGCCATAAGGCTATTTTTAATAAAATCCATAGTGGGCGCGTCGCAATATCCTTTTTTGCACTTTTCCGTTTTCCCCTAAAAAAAGGAAAATGAGAATGAAAGGGTAATGCATTCTCATATCCTGGTATCCCCTAAAAAAGGGATAACTTGATGCGGGAAACCATAAGTTCCCATATTGGATTAAAAATCCTTTAAAGGCAACTGAGGCACATTCCAACGCGCTATCATAGACAACACTCCTCTCACATTTTTGATTTCGTCTTCCTCTAAACAAGGGAGGGTGAAACGAGAGCAGTGGTGTCCCGCATCCGCACATACGCGCACCCTTAACCAAGGGCGCGCGGGGCGCGGGCGCCTCCCGAGAACCTCACAGTGGCGACTCTGCTGGGGAGTTGTTTTATTTTAAATAAAATGGAGGGCTAGACTCATAAAATAAAACTTTTTTGTTTTTATTTGTTTCTGGCTAAAGTATGCTTGTTATATTAATTTATGCATTTGAATATTGCGTTCCTATATATCCGTGTCTATATTTGTGGATATGATCCTCCATCTTGCAGCAGTTTCGTTCCGATAACTGTTACAGGTGTATTTAAAAATATTCTTTTTAAAAAAAAAAAGCAAAAACAAATCACAAAAATCAAAAAAAATATATATATATATATATATATATGTTGCAATAAAATTCCGGGCAGCACAATAAAAGGGTCGGGGCTTAATTATTGCTTTATTTCCGGCTCTGTATTATTATTTCTTTCTGTTCTTTTTTCATTTATTCTGTACATTTGTACATATTTGCATTCATTCTGTCATTTTATTTTGGGGACATAGGACCAAATTTGTAATTAATAGGGATAGATAGTTCCCCCACTTTTCTTTCTATTTCTTAATGTGGTGTGCTTGCTTGCTTGCACTCAAATTAAAAAGCCGAAAAAATCCACACGTAACAGCAAGACAGGCCATATATGTTTTATTTTATGTTTATATATCTGTAAATAAATAAAGATTTTACTGCTTTCTAGATACCGCACACACGCACACGCATATAGGTATATTCCGAACTGTTACCCTACACCATGGCCAGCCTACCCCCTGCATAAACCAACGCTAGAATGCATGTAGCTTCTTAGGACACTTCATAGACCGACCGGTTTTTACATCTTTGAATTATAAGTCAGCTCCTGTCAAAAAAATAATAATAAATAAATAAAAAGGAAGGAAGAAAAAGTCAAAAAAAATATATATATATATGTAAAAAAAATGTGCAAGTAAAAAAAAATGATGAAAATAAATTGCGCAACAAAAAAAAATAAATAAATAAACAGGGGCTGATTTATTATTCTCTGGTGCTCGACCTAAACCATTTCGAATGCTGGATCCCGGAAAGAGTATAGGCCCTTCGCCTGGGATCAGTCCAATCTCGGGGAGTTGAAAGGCAGGTGGAATACGTTGGTCCTATACTTTGGAGAAAGAATCCACTGTTCCAGGAAAAGTCCTGAGACTGTCAAAATAAAGCAGGTGCTTATCCGGTCAACTGTAGGGAACAAATAAATAATAATAAAAGATGCTAATAAAGGCACGCTGTACTCCAAACCCAGAAAGCCTTCAGCCAGCCTTCTGATACCACCTCCAAACCCATTTTCCTCAGAAACCTGGCCCAAATTTGGAAAGGCAGAGATAGTACTGGCCGGTTGATATGGGAAATAAGCGAAATCGAACCGAGAGGTATCGATATCGAATCGAGACAAGGGCGTAAAGCATCTGAAAACAGATCCGAGCAGTATGGCAACAGATGAGCAGTCCGATATGGGTACAAACTCAGGGGCTCCAGGATATGCTCCGACTCCGACAATGCAGCAGTGGTTAGACCAGAATCTGGATGCATGACATGATCGCTTGCTAAGCCAAATAGCAAGTCTTATACAAGGTTCAAAACCTAGTGGTGAGGTGAACTCTTCCCTTACAATCCCCCAAGAAGCATCAACATCTCATGTGCCTCCAAACCCAACTCCCCAACCAAACACTAACCCACCAAATATGGCCACTACCCCAAATCCCAATCCTCCACCAAGTCCCTACTACCCAAATATTAGCCCTTACCCGTCCTATCCTTCATATCCTTCCCCAAGCACCAAAATTCCCCAAAGCCCAAATGACCTCCCTTTTCCCATAAACAACCCATTCCAGAACAGCCCACATATGGACCCACAAAGTTATAACCCGCCAGGAAAAGTTACCACTTATTTACCTTATAATGATCCTGGCCGCCCGGCCGAAACCATCCAAAATCCACCAACCCAAAATCCTTATCCTACCCAAGTTCCACCAGCCCAAAATCCGTATCCAGCCCAGAATCCTTATCCAGCCCAAAATCCGTATCCAACCCAAAATTCACCAGCCCAATATCCATATCTAGCCCAAAACCCTTACCAGACACCGCAACCAGAAATTAACTCAGCCTTCCCTAATCCAGCCAGTATATACCAAAAGGCGACTCCCCCAGCCACCAAAATAGAGGCCGATGTGGAAAATATAAAGGCCATGGTGCTCAAGCTTCTCAACAAAGGGAAATTTTCTACGCAAGCACTGACATTACAACCTGCGGCAGTATTGCCTTTCAAATTCAAAATGCCCGACATAGAAAAATTTGATGGGACTGGATGCCCTATATCCCATTTAAAATCTTATTCTACTGGCATGCAGTCAAGGGAAGCTAGTTTTGAGGCTATGGCTTCCAATTTTCACCTCACCCTAATAGAGGTTGCCAAACAATGGCTAATGTTGTCTGATAGTAGCACCATGAATACGTGGGACCAGATAGCTGAATCGTTCCTGGAAAGGTACAAAGACAACACCAGTCCTAAAAATAGAAGGGACCTTGAGTCGTGCACCCAGAGGGTAAAAGAAACATGTGCTGAGTTCGCAGTCAGGTGGAAGAGAAAGTTGGCCCAGACTTTTGACAGACCTGATCCGGCCGAGTCATGCAGAATGTTCATCAAAAACCTCCAGCCCATTTACCTGGAACACATGCGGTATCTACCCTACACCAATTTTAAAGAAATAGTGGAGATAGGAGCCCGTATTGATGATGATATACGAACGGGGCAATTACAAGTCAATACGTCTCCTAGCTCTTTCCGTTACTCTAAAGGGAAGACAACCGCAGCCACACCCGCACCAACCGTCAATGTGGTAGGAAATGCATCAGCCACTTTTCCTACCCAAAATTATGGCACTGTTCTATGGTCTTATGGAGCGGATAGGTCTGTTAACACAGTCGGAGGGAATAATGGCCTGAACAAAAATTTCAGAAATCAGAACCGGCATTATGATGAGCTGCAAGCCTCCCAGTTTGTGATCCTGCAGGGGCTAATGGCACAAGGAGCGTTAAAGCCTATGGAAAATTATAAGCCACCAAACCCCCTGCCCAGGACATGGAATCATGCCCAGTACTGTGATTATCATCGCTGCAGCGGTCACCTCACCGATAAATGTTATATACTCAGAGATGATATCCAGGATCTTATAGATGATAAGGTTATTGAAAAGCCTCCTCCCAGACCAAATATAGTCAATAACCCTCTACCTCAAATCAACATGATTGAGGTTGATGAAAACTTCCTGGATATGATAGGCAGAGGTACTGATTACGAGAAGTTTCCTGCTGAGTCTGAGTCTATTTCTAATAAGCCTCTGTAGAACTAGTATACTACGACCGGCCCACTTTTGACGCCCGCAGATCTGGCGGACCGCTTCGGATATAAATATTATTCCTATTCCTTCCCTAGCTTTACGGATTGGTCATCTACCGATCCGCTCCATAAAGTTGGGGATCTCAAACCCCATGTCCTCAATAATGTAATGAACCCTGTACGGTTTGCTTTTAATAATAATCTAAATGTCTTTGTTTATTTCTTAGTTGCACCTACATTAAAATACGCATTAAATAATTATAATGATGAGTCATTTAAAAGGACCCAAAAAGATAAAAATTATTTGCTTGAGCTTGTAAAGTCAGTAGAGCACCAAGGACAACATCATTCATCAACAGCAACTGAAGACTGATCACAATCAATCTGGGGCTGGACAATGAAGTCAAAAGAATCGGAATCGGCAACTGCCTGCAAGGTTCTGAAAAGGATAACACTCATGGATCTCCTCAAAGAATTCGTGGACATGTTTGCCTAGTCCTATGAAGATGTGTTGGGGCTAGATCCAGCCATAGTCAAACACTGGATCCCCATATATCCGGATGCTCGGCCAATCAAGCAAAAGCTCCACCGCATCAAGCCAGAATGGTCACTACAAGTAAAAAAGAAAAAAATAATCATGAAACAGCTGCACGTCAACTTCATTCGGGTAGTAAAAAGAAAAAAAGAAAAGAGTAAAAGAAAGAAAAAAAAGAAAAAAAGAGAAGAGTAAAAAGAAAAATACCCGATCTGGCTGTCCAAAATAGTGACCGTTCCCAAGCCCAACAGGAAGGTTCGGATCTGCGTAGATTTTCGCGACCTCAACAAGGCGTCGCCCAAAGATGACTTCTCTCTACCCAATATCAATATTGTGGTAGACGCCGTTGCTGCTCACAAAGTCAGATCCTTCGTCGACAGCATGATGGGCTATAGTCAAATCAAAGGCAGCAGGAGACCAAGAAAAGACCTCATTCACCACTCCTTTGGGGGATCTACTGCTATCATGTCATGCCGTCTGGGCTAAAAAATGTTGGGGCTACTTATCAAAAGGTTGTTACCACTCTCTTCCACGATGTGCCATATAGTCAAAGAGATCCGGTCAGGAGATGTCGTACTCCTCGCAAGCCAGGAAAGAAAAGAACTTGTTCAGCCCTCCAATCTCAACGAACTTAAAAGGTATTATGCTCGAACCACCCTATCTGGCAAGTGCTTCCCTCTCCAGCTCGCTAGGGTGAAAAACCGAAAGGGTGGCCTAGGCAAAAATTAAATCAAAACAAAAAAAAAACAAAAAAAAAAGATGAAATGAGGGCTCGCTAGGCTGAAAACCCAAAAGGGCGGCCTAGGCAAAAATTAGAGCAAGTAAAAAATAAAAAATAAAATTAAAATTAAAAAAATAGGAGAAATAAGGGCTCGCTAGGTTGAAAACCCGAAAATTGCAGCATATGCAAAAGTTAGAGCCAAATAAAAAATATATATATCAGGAGAAAAAAGGGAAGGGAAAGCACTCTTTGAAACCTCGGCATCCTACCTCCAGTCTTCAGCATGCAAGGAGCTCGACTGACAGAAGGAGAAGAAAAACCACGACAGGAAGCTCGCAATAAAACACTAAAATATAATATTACAGGTCCTAAGGTGCAACTTAGAAATAATTGCTAAAGAAATTTAGGTTAAGCATTACTTACCTTACATATCTATTATTGCCTCTACCCCCCTTTGTTTCCTCCAAAGTTATCCTTCATTTGCAGCTTAAGCCCCGGAGCAGTCCATCAGTGTCTGCGGCGTCCGCCTGGCCGGGCCCATGTACTTCTTCTGCAAGGCACAGAAAAGGCTCAGTCTCATCAGAATGAGAAGCACTAGAAGTGTCCTCGTCCTATTCATTATCCGCATTGCCGTTGTCCTGAAACAGCCAGACGACTTGGGTTCCGATCATTCACTGCTGCCCTGTCTGATTATGAAGAAAAATGCAGGGTCTAGGAGAATAGCCTTATGCCAAGAGTAGCCCTGCAAAAATTATATGGCCGAGAACAAGAGGGGGTGACTGCCTTTTCCTCTCCCCACATATCATTAAAAAAAAAAAAGCCCGCTCGAGCCCGAAGGTATTTTCCTTTAAAATCCATTTATGAGATACAACATTCCATTACCCATTAGATATCGGTATAACTTTGCTTTGTGCGTGTGTTTTGAGTCTGCATTTTTTTATTTGTTATCATATAAAATTATATTGCATTGTAAATGTTTGTACATGTTTTAACAAACAAAAAAACAAAAAACAAAAAACAAAATTTTTTTATGTATTGTTTTGCATCTAAATAAACATTTTTGCATCCTAGGCATCATAAAAATGCATTTTGCATTTTAAAGATATGTACTACATTTTGCATTATTGCTTGCATGATAGAATAAAGAATGCCCATGCATCATGTTAATAAGCATCCTGTAATTTTTAGGCATCAAATAAAGTAATACATGCATCCATCATTTGCATTTATTATCCAATAAGCTGCATTAGGGGTGCGCTAAAAAGAAAATAAAACGTCACCAGTCATGAAAATAAATATCCTTATGGCATTTCCTATGTCCCTGCAGCATAAGCATGCATGAAAAATAAATTTTAGGGCATAAAATACACCTGTTTTATCTCATATTTATCCGAGAATATGCCCAAAAATGTGTTAAAAAAATGAATTGTATTCCGAAAAGTTTGTTTCGTGAACACATAGCATGCAAAATATGTTTTAACCTAGAACATGTATCATATAGCTCCATTTGCATTTACGGTATAAAACATGCATAGTAAGGTCAAATATTGACCACTAGTTTAATCATGCATCGTAAGAATAAATTGCATAAATTTCATGCATCATTACTTAATTGCATCATTTAGGCATAAATAGGACATGCATAAGCATTATTAATAAAGCCAAGAATGCTTCAAAAGTGCCAAACAGTGCCAAAATCTAGCAGATCTGAAGTATATCCAGGCAGGAAAAAAAACAAAACAAAAAAACAAAAAAAGAGGAATATTGATAAAAAAACAAAAACAAAAAAAGAGGAATATGAAAAAAAAAAAAAAAGGAGAGAGAATAAATGGATAATAAGCATGCAAATAAAGAAAAATGGCGAGCATGCAGAATAAAGAAAAAAAAGAAAAGAAAAAAATCGGGAGAGGGGAAATGCATGTACAAGAAAGGAAAAGAAAAATTAAAGGTGCATGCAACAAGAGAAAATGCGGCGGCAGAAGAAGAAATTTTCGGCTGAAGCTAGAAAATGGAGCGAAAAGAAAACAGCAGCAAAGAAAGATAATTTCAGCTGATACCAAGAGATGTTGCAGCGAGGAAAAGAAGTTTCTAACCAAGGTTAGAGGGAGCAGTAAAGAAAAATGCAGCAGCATCAAGAAAATTTTTCCAGCTAAAGCCGAAAACATAGCGGGACAGGGGAAACGATTTTCCAGCGAAGGTTGGAACGGTGACAAAAGAAAAATCCCCAGTAAAGTGCAGCAACGAACAGCGTAAAGCAGCAAGAGGCATCAAAGCAACAGTAGCAGCAATTTGCTGCATGGACACGACAAAGGTAAAGAAAAGGAAGGTATTTTCCTTTTTTGCAGTGCATTTGTATGATGTTTGGAACTTTCCTTTAAGGGGCACGTAGCCCTGGATTAAGAGGGAAAGGTCCTGTTCTCTGGTGAAGGCTGAGTTCCTGAGGAGGCAATACATTCCATGCATCTTTGGCTATGTTGGAAACTTTCCTTTAAGGGGCACGCAACCCCTGATTAATAGGGAAAGGTCTTGTTCTCTGGTGAAGGCTGAGTTCCTGAGGAGACAATTCATTCCGCCCAGCCGCCTGGCGAACTACGATTGGTGTGATTCCTTGGCTAAGGATACGTAGGCAGTCTATTTCGGTAGACGCGACCATTATAAGCACATTATTTACCCTTGCCGCACTTATTTGATAAAGCTTTACCGCACTTGCTCATTTAGTATTTCCGCACTTGCACCGCAGCATTTAGTCCCCAGCTGAGTGAACTACGTTTCGGTCTGATTCCTTGTTTAAGGATACGTAGGCACCCTATCTCGGTAGGCACGACCGTTGTACGAGTGATAGTTTAGGTTTTGGCATGAACTACATTTTGGTCTGATTTCCTTTATTAAGGGATACGTAGGCAGCCTACACTAGTAGGTCCGATCATTAGAGCACTTCATTTCATATCTGCTTAAAAATTACGATAACTTGCTATAACCGACTAAATATGTCTAGGTTATGGAGTTTGGTTTGTGTTATATACTGTTGCATTATAACTACTACCTGCTGCATCTCTTCCCCGTTTTATAATTGAACGAAATTGGAGAGTCTATTGTTTATCAACGATGTTCGTCTACTCAGTAAGCTTGGGTTACCCGTAGACTCCATCGTTGAGGGGCTCTGTAGACACCCCAATTTCGTACCCCTGATATGTAACTCGGGCATGCGATATCAAGAACTGTTTAAACTTAACACAATGTCAAGTTACAGGGCTGGAAATGTAAAAGGAAAAGTAGGATGCATGAATAGTGAACTGCAGGGGGGAAAGTGTAAAAAATCAAAGCTGGAATAAGAGCTTGGTGCCGCGCCACGTGTCCCTGGCGCCGCGCCCAAGGTGTTGTTTGGCCGCGCCAAGGTTCTTCAACAGTGCCCGGTCGTTTACGCATTGTACAAAATGTTGAGCGCGCGGTACAAGCCGATGAAGCACGGATCCAACTATAAATAGAGGTGCCCGGCTCCCCATTTCGACACACCTTTTCGACGAAGAGTTACTCTGCGTAATTTTTACGCCGAGAGCGATCGTCCGATCCCCCTCTCATAAAGCCTCAAAACCCTGTCCAAACTCCGCCAAAACACAAATCCAACCGATTAAAGTGATCCCTAGCCCCTTAGTTAGGTATCCACTATATTTCCTCGGCCCAAAAGCCATAGAGTAAGCCGTTACTCTGCCCGAGTAAATAGGCTGAAACCACCTTAAATAAGCCGTTATTTCACCCAACCAAATAGGCCAAAACCACCAAAACTAAGCCGTCATTCTGCCCGAGTGAATGAGCCAAAACTACCATATATAAGTCGTCACTCTGCCCAAATCACATCAGCAACAACAATAAAAGTCTCCCTCTCCCGAGAAGGACAGAGCGAGCACACCCCGCTCTAAAAGGTAAAAGCCTTTAAGGGAGTTATTTTATTTATTTATTTACCTGTCCATTTATTTATTATTTGTAAAGTTGTTATTTAAATCCGGCCCAATGTAGACAATATAAGTCGTTGTGCTGCCCGGATTAGATTAGGAAATATTATGTAAAAGAGCCGTTATAATGGCCAAATATTTTTAAATACATTTGTAATTATTGTAAGGAAATGGCTGCAAGTCCGTAAATAATGTAGCCACGGATGTATTTGTTTTATTTTCCTGTCTTTTAATGCTTTATTTATTTGCTAAATAAATATAACAATGAGCATACTTTAGCCAAAAACTATTTTGAGACCGAAAGGGCGAGTTGGGTGCCTAGCACCTTCCCAACTCGTAACTTAGCCTCCGAACCCGCTTTTTATCTCTGGTTTTCCTTTTTTCAGGTTTTGCTTTATTTTTGCCTTAAAATAAAGATGGCGACTCTAAAACTTTTTGGATCCAGTGGGGCCTCGCAACACTCCTTCTTTGCACTTTTCCGTTTTCCCCTAAAAAAGGGAGAATGAGAATGGAAGGGTGATGTATTCCCATATCCTGGTATCCCCTAAACAAGGGATAACTTGATGCGGGAAACTCAAAGCTCTCATAGTGATCCGAAACGGGCCATAAGGCTATTTTTAATAAAATCCATAGTGGGGGCGTCGCAATATCCTTTTTTGCACTTTTCCGTTTTCCCTTAAAAAAGGGAAAATGGGAATGAAAGGGTAATGCATTCCCATATCCTGGTATCCCCTAAAAAAGGGATAACTTGATGCGGGAAACCATAAGTTCCCATATTGGATTAAAAATCCACTAAAGGCAACCGAGGCGCATTCCAACGCGCTATCATAGACAGCACTCCTCTCGCATTTTTGATTTTGTCTTCCCCTAAACAAGGGAGGGTGGAACGAGAGCAGTGGTGTCCCGCATCCGCACGTACGCGCACCCCTAACCAAGGGCGCGCGGGGCGCAGACGCATCCCGGGAATCTCACACCCAGACACTCGACAGACCTGATCCGACTGAGTCATGCAGAATGTTCATCAAAAACCTCCAGCCCATTTACCTAGAACACATGCGGTATCTCCCTTATAGCAATTTTAAAGAAATAGTGGAAATAGGAGTTCGTATTGATGAAGATATACGCAAAGGATCCCTAGAAATTGGTACACCTCCAAGTTCGTTTTGCTATTCTGGATCAGAGGAAGAATCTACGGAAGAAGTCAACGTCGTAGAAAGATTTCCAACTGGTAAATACGGTAATGTGCCATGGTCATATGAGACAGATAAGTCTGCCAATTCTGTTGAAGGAAGCAATAGTACTAGCAGAAACTTCATAGGACCTTACAGAGGGAACAACCGGCATTACAACGAATTATATGCCCCAATGTCCCTAATATTACAAGGCTTAATGACACAAGGGGTCCTGAAACCAATGGAGAATTATAAACCTCCTGTAACACCCCGAAATTCTTGCATGAGCATTGTGTGCTTGCCTCGTTAGAACCCGATACCTACTTGTATAACTTATCCTCTATACTTGTTTATCATGATTAGAAAGTGTATTTAACATGCTAGTAGTATCCCTAACATGTTTGATTTAATTGCATTCCTTGATCGAGCCATAACTGCCGTATCGAACGCCTATTGCCTTTTATGCTCTAGTTTGGCTTGTTCTTGCTCGGGCTTTGATCTTTTAGACTTAGCCAAGACTTTGAGAGACCTTTTTTATCATTGTTTTACATTTTTATCATTGTTTTATGACCCTTGGTACTCATTCCATTGCTTCTTTGAGTTGTTTATGCCTTATACGCGTTATACGTGCAAATCTGGACCTGTTTGACCTACCGTTTGGCCTGAGGAAGTGTTCTAACCTACCAACCGAACATTTTGGGCATTGTTCGGCCACAACAACCGAACATTATGAAGGATGTTCGGCCTCCACAACCGAACAAAGACGATTTCCGGAAAAACAGAGGGTTTCTGCATCGACGGTCGATTACGCTCGTACCCTTACTCGACCCCTACCCAAAACTCTTTCTAAACCCCACCTAAACCTCCCTAACCCTCATTACTTATACCCTAACATCATTAACATATTTTAAGAGTGGTTTAGTGAGTGTTTTAGTTGGATGATTAAGCCAAAATCAGATTAAAGGGACCACAACATGTTGACACTTGTCCCACTAGACATTTGACTTCTCTAACACCACAACTCAACCTGGGGACTCGTCATTTGCTGAAGTCTTTTTCAAAAACGTGAGAGAGAGAGTTCTTGAGGGTTCCCATGGCTTCTTGAAGCTTTCTTCTTGGTCCTCCTTCATTCCTTCTTCCATTGCTCAAGCCCTAGCTATAGACTCGAAGAGCTCGACGAGTAGATTTCTTCCAACCGATTACTTTCTCGTTCTTCTTTCTTGATTGGGGTTTGAAGGTAAGTTACTTCTCTTCTTCTTTGTTTTAGTTCTCATTGACCCTAAGGAAACAAAGCTTATGGTGTATGAGGTAAATGAGGACACATATATGCTTCTTATGCCTTCATCTTGTGTTTTGAAAGTATGAGCTTGTTAGAAGCATGCATAGGATGATTTCATGTTTATCAAAGATTGTAACACTCTTTCATCTTGTCTATTTGAGATTATGAACATGTTAGATACATTGATGTTATGAGTTGTTTGAAGTGGTGCTATATGAGAATGCCCTAATTATAGCCTATATGATGTGTTGGTATGTTGTTATGAAATTTATCCTCAAAATTGGACTCTATGATGAATGTGAAATATATTGCAATGCCTTGGTGAATTTATGACCTAGATGAACTTAGAAATGGCTTAGGTTGGGTTATGAAGCACATAGCTTCAATTTCTCCAAAATTGGGAATTTATAGTAAAGACTCAACGGAGTCGACTCTAGGGAAGATTTGAACATGTTGAACATTAATTTCAATCCCTACAAAGTTTGGACACCGTTTGATTGGGTTTACTCAAATATGAGCTTAGCTTAATTGTTCACAAAAAGTTGTTATGAATGATTGGTTTTGAGCAATTAATTGCCTTGATGTGTTTTTGTAGAGAATAATAACCTACTTGGTCGGATGAGTTCGCTCTTGTCGAATTCGATCCATATTTGGTTTATGACGAGTAAATATCTACTTGTGCATCACATTGAGTCCAGCTGGCATTATTTGGTTTGTTTATTACGTCAGGGTGGGACGATGCATCGCCTTCACGATTGTGAGATTCGTGCTCGCTATGGATCGCCGCACCTGGGACCTCACACACACTCCTTGTGGGCGCAATGGGGAAGTAGCCCCTTTGCCGTATCAATACGTGCGCCATTGGCTGCTAATTAAATCGAGTAGGTTCTCGATACAAGTCGATGAATTCACAAAACATCGATGGCACGAACCAGTAACAAAGTTTATTGCAGGAGCTACGAAGCGGCCGTGACTATATCATATCCTACTTGTATGATTTATTTTACGCACTTACGTGAACAATGTGCTAAGTGCTATATGATGATCATGTACACCATAATTGTGATAAATGCCATGCTATAACATGAACATGCATTTTGGTAACTTACTAAGTCTTTATGACTTACCCTATTTGTTTGTTTTGTTTTCCTTAGATCCGAGCCAAGGAGACGGTTCGCGCTAGATTCGCCATACCCGTGTTTGGTTGCTTGCGAGCTAGAAGGTTGTTCTTTTGGGTTTTGTAGCTAGTCTTCTATTTTGGCAAGGACGTTGGGAAGCAAGTCATTTAGACTTGTCTTAGGATTTTGTTGTAGTATAACTTAACTACTTGATACTTATAATCTTTTGTATGCCGACTTATGTGTCGAGCTTGTTTATATAGTAATGGTTCACTACAGTTACTTCCGCTTAACACTCTTTTATGATATTATAGTTGTGTTGTCTCTGGCATGTTGTGGCCGTTGAGGTTATATTATATGCATGTGTTAAATTTGTAGGAGTAGTTGTTGGGTTCCTATGCTGTCGCCGATGACTTGTTTATTTTAAGTTATTTCCGGCCAAGTGTAGCCGAGTTGTTATTCGTATGCGATGTTGCGCCACATGAATTTTATAATCCTACTTGCGCATGCTTGTATTTGTGTTTATTTGGGCGGTCCGACTTGGGGTTTCGCATTGAAATCCGAGATCGGGTGCCACGATTAATATCGAGCTATAGGTTAGCTGTCGGCCAGGATAGGTTCCATGGCCTAGGTGGGTTGGTTATTTGTGTGTTGATTCTAACGTCGAGTGAATTCTTGTAGGGGTTCGATGGAGAATCCTAGGGATGGCAGTGGCCGTGGTAGAGGTAGGCCCAGGAGAGGTCCGGTCGAGCCTGAGGCTGAGGTACCACCGCCACAGAATCCGGTGGGTCCAGATATGGCAGAGTTACACCGTAGATTGATGGCTTTTCTTGCAGGGGCAGGCCAAGGAGGTCAAGTTGAGGGAGCACCACCACCACCTCGACAGGAGGAAGTTGTACCACCACCGAGACCGAGGAATGACACCACTCTTTTAGGGAAATTCCTTAAGTTGAAACCTAGTGCATTTCTTGGGGAGCCGAAACCTAGGGAGGCTGAGTTATGGATGGAAGAGATGATCAAGCTACTATCTATGTTGGGGTGTACTGATGAGGAGAGAGTCATGTTAGCGACATTCAAGTTTAAGGGAGCCGCCGAGCATTGATGGAATGTGTTGAAGGAAAGTTGGGAGATGCAACAAGTTCCAATTACTTGGGCTAATTTTCAAAGGGAATTTAAAAATGAGTATGTGCCGGATGTGGTTCGCAACCAAAGGGAGAAAGAATTCTATAATCTTGAGCAGGGTAGCATGACTGTAGCGGAGTATTCCGCAAAGTTCACCGAGTTGAGCCGTTATTGTACGTATTTGATTCCTACGGAAGCACGAAGGACGCATAAGTTTGTTAAGGGGTTGAGGACTGAATTTAGGAAGCAAATTCTAGCACTTAAGCTCACCGATTATCGGAGTCTGCGAGTTGATAGAGCTTATGAGGTGGAGCAGGATATTGAGGAGCAAGCAAGTAATTCGGGTAATGCATGACGATCTGCATTCGAACGCTAATCAAGGAAATAATTCGGGTAATGTGAGGAGGGATATCAAGGCAACGAGATAGAGAGGTGGAGGCCAAAGTAGGCCGCAGGGGGAAGCGAGGGGCAATAACACTTCTTGCTCGGGGCGGAAGGATCACGTTGAGACTATGATTTGTTCGTTACGTCGGGAAGCTTTGGACACACCGAGTTGATAGGTGTTTGGGGAAAAAGCGGAAGTGTTACTATTGTGGTGGCGGACGGACTCACATGAAGAAAGATTGTCAGAAGCTTAAGGCTAATCGATCGGGTAGCGCAGGTCGGCGAGCCTGCAGAGGCTAAGAGATGGGGATGGTAGACCTAAAGTGCAAGGTCAGTGTGTTTTCTTATTTGGATCGGTAGCGAGGTTCGAGGGGTCTACAAGACGGTGATAGGAGGTACTCTTTCTATATTTGATCATAAGGCTCGAGTTCTCATAGATCCGGTCTTCACATTCTTATGTTGCCGCACTTTGTTGAGAATCTATGTGTCTTTGCCTCAACCTTTGCCATATTTGCTTGAAGTGTCTACCAGCTCGGGGAATTTATGCTCGCATCGCATCGAAGTGTTTAAATCTTGTGATGTATTGGTGGGTGACCACACTTTGCATGCGGACTTGGTAGTTCTACCTATACGTGATTTTGATGTGATTCTCGGAATGGACTGGTTATGTGCTTATCATGCTTTAGTTGACGCCATACAAAAAGCGGGTTACTTTTTCTATCTTGCCGAGTGTGCCCGAATGAGTTACATTTGTGGGTGATCATGCATCGATTGGCTTGCATTTCATTTCGCTCTAAGGGCTAGAAAGTTATTGTCACAAGGGGTACTGCGGGCTATCTTGCATGCGTTGTTGATAAGAAGAAGTCTTCACCGAAATTAGAAGAGGTTCCGGTAGTATGTGAATTTCCGATGTATTCTCTACCGACCATGCTATGCCACCCGATAGAGATAGAATTTTGTATTGAGCTTATTCAGGGACTTCACCGATTTCTAAGGCACAGTATAGGATGGCACCGCGGAGCTTAAAGAGTTGAAAATTCGGTTGCAAGAACTCTTGGAGATTGGCTTTATTAAACCGAGTGTGTCTTTGGGAGCACCAGCTTATTTGTGAGGAAGAAAGATGGAAGTTTGCTATGCATAGATTATCGGAATTGAATATGACTATTAAGAATAAATACCCACTACCCCACATTGATGATCTTTTGACCAATTGCAAGGGTCGATTGTGTATTCTAAGCTTGATTTGAGATGGGGTTACTATCAATTGAAGGTTAGAGGAAGACATTCAAAAACGGACTTTCGCACTAGATATGGGCACTTTGAATTTGTAGTGATGCCGTTTGGGTTGACGAATGCACCAGCGGTGTTTATGGACTTGATGAATCGTGTCTTTCATAGCTATCTTGATTGTTTCGTGGTAGTCTTTATTGATGACATCTTAGTGTATTCGAAATCTCGGGAGGAGCATGAGAAACACTTGAGGATTGTCTTGTCTATTCTTCGGGAGAAACAACTTTATGCTGAAGTTTAGTAAATGTGCTTTTGGCTTGAAGAAGTATCATTTTTGGGGCATATCGTTTCTAAGCCGGATAGCCGTTGATCCTTCAAGGTTGAAGCGGTGATGAATTGAAGAGCCTAGTTCGATTCTGCGAGGTTCGGAGTTTCTTGGGTCTAGCGGGTTATTAGGAGATTTATTGAGGATTTTCTCGGATGTGACTCCTATGACTAGATTGACACAAAAGAATACACCATTTGTTTGGAGCGAAAATGTGAGGCTAGTTTCAAGAGCTTAAGCGGTTGACGTCGGCACCTATTTTAGCCTATTGGAGGAGATAATTTTGTGATTTATAGCGGCGCCTAAGGAAGGTTTGGGTGTGTGTTGATGCAAAATGGTAGAGTTATCGCCTATGCGTCAGGAAGTTGTCTACTCATGGCGAATTATCAACGCACGATTTGGAGTTGGCTGCGATTATTTTTGCGTTGCATAAATGGAAGCATTACTTGTATGGGGCTAAGTTTGAGATTTTCACAGACCACAAAAGTTTGAGTATTTGTTTTCTCAAAGGAGTTGAACATGAGGCAAAGAAGATGGATGGAGAAATTAAGGATCATGATTGTACTATCTTGTATCATCCGGGGAAGGCAAATGTGGTAGCGGATGCCTTGAGTAGGAAAGTTCACATGTCTTGTATGATGGTTAGAGAATGGAAGATGTTGGAAGATTTGCGAGATTGGGGTCCTAGCATTTATGATAGAGGTGTGATTTTTGCAAATGTTCGTGCTATACCGATTTTATTTGGGAAAGATTAAAGCCCTTGAGAATGATCCAAGTTGAAGAAATTATGGATGGGTTAGTGAGAATTTATCACCTGATTTTGTGATTAATAAGTACTTTGACATTTCGAGGAAGGATTTGTGTTAATAATGAATTGAAGAGGCAAGTTCTTGATGAGGCTCATAAAGCGAGATACACCATTCACCCGGGAACCGAAGATGTACTTGGATTTGAAACGACAATTTTGGTGGAAAGGCATGAAGAGAGGAAATGCGGAGTATGTATCGAAGTGTTTGACTTGTCAGCAATTAAAATTTGAACATCAAAGGCTGCTTGGGATTTCTACAACCACTTGAGATTCTGAGTGGAAATGGGAGTTCATTACCATGGATTTTGTGACAGAGTTACAGCATAGAGGTTTAATGCGGTTTGGAGTCATAATTATTGATTGACTAAGTTTGCCGCTTCATTCAGGTGCGATCACTTATTCATTGACTTCGGTTGAGCCTTATACATTCGGAGATCGTGAGACTTCATGGCGTACCCGTGAGTATTGTGTCCGATAGAGATCCGAGGTTCACATCAGATTTTGGCAATCGTTGCAAGAGGCTTTGGGGACCAGTTAGACTTACGACTTTTCATCCTCAAGCGGATGGTCGGTCCCGGCGGTTGATTGATTGGAGGATATGCTTCGAGCTTGTTGGTGGATTTTAAAGGAAGTTGGGATTCTCATTTACCCTTGGCGGAGTTTGCGTATAATAATAGCTATCAAAAAGAGCATTAAGATGGCGCCGTATGAAGCATTGTATGGGCGTAAGTGTAGATCACCAATTTGTTGGAGACGAAGTTGGAGAGGCAAAACTTTGGGGTTAGAGTTAGTGCAACAATCGGTTGAGGCGTGAAGTTGATTAGAGATAGATTGCGCAGCTCAAAGTCGACAAAAGAGTTACAGATAATCGTAGAAGGGATCTTGAGTTCAAGTGGGAGACTACGTATTCTTGAAGGTGTCACCAGAGAGTACAAAGAGATTTGGCAAGAAAGGCTTACACCAAGATACATTGGCCCGTTCGAATTCTTGAGAGAGTTGGGTCCTTAGCGTGTCAATTGCATTGCCGCCTTCACTTTCGGAGATTCATAATGTCTTCCATGTTTCTATGTTGCGAAATATATGAGGATGAATCCATGTAGAATATGAGGAGATAACATTTGAGCCGGATATGTCCTATGTTGAGCCGTGAAGATTTTGGATACCAAAGGCAAGTGCTACGAACCAAGAAAATTCCCTTAGTTAAAGTCCTGGAGGAATCACAACATTGAGGAAGCGACTTGGGAAGCGGAAGCGAGATCTTGAGAAGCATCCGCATTGTTTAATGGACTTGGTAAGAATTTAGGGACTAAATTCCTATGGAGGAGAATGTAACACCGAGGTTCTTGCATGAGCATTGTGTGCTTGCCTCGTTAGAACCGATACCTCTTGTATAACTTATCCTCTATACTTGTTTAATGATTATGATTAAAATTGTATTTAACATT
>CM028379.1:13517935-13544154 GCA_013146195.2 Codonopsis lanceolata
CAAGTGGATTTGGAGGCCCCTTCTTGTGCCAAGTGGATTTCCACCCAAACCATGCAAAGTATAAAAACCCTCTTGTTGATCAGCCATTAAGCTCATTTCCAGATTTCTCCTCCTGCCATATTAGTGTGTGTAGAGAAAGGTGAGACTAGTGTGTCTACTCCATGGATTGAGCTCCCGACCTCCGTTTGCCAAACCGAGACCACCGAGTGAAGCTACCGACAAGGAGATCATTTCCATCCGATTACTTTGTGTCCATTCCATCTTTCTTGGGTGTAAGGTAAGCTATCGATTCCCCTTAGGATGTATGCTAGATATGCTATGTCCCCCTCTTCTTGTAATTCCCATGCTCCTACCATGCCCTTGCCATGATTGTTGATGAATTGGTCTTTTGAGATTTTGATTAATATGATCATCTTGTTAATTTAGTCCTATGCCTAGAATTAAATATGTTCTATGCTCTCTTAGGAACAACTAATGTTCTTGGACTATTGGATTTTGATGACTTTGGAAACTAGGAATTTAGGTTCCATATGCCATGATTTGTTCATCTTATTGAATTGGGTCCTATGTTGAGAATTAAATGTGTTCTATATCCTCCTATGAATAATTAATGTTCTTGGACCATTGCAATTTATCAACCTTGAAATAATAATTCTAAGGTCCCTTGAAATTGGATTGTGGACAATTCTTAACTACGGTTGTTAAATGGATTAACGACCTAACCGATCATATACGCGAACTTAGAAAAGGGTTTGTGATGCATTTAGCGTCCTAACTCTATTGGATGAATATTTAGAGACGACTCAACGGAGTCAAGTTTAGCGAGCTATTGAACAATACCGGCTCACCGATCAATCCCTACGACGCTCTAAACACGTTTCCTTTAGAATAATAATTTGACCTTGAACTTGAATTGATTGCCTTGCTTGATCTTGAATGTCATTTTATAGAATACTTGATTGACATGTGGGTTCGCTCTTGTCGAACTCAACCCTACTTGGTTATTGATGAGAATAATTTACTTGTCATGAACGAGATCGCTCTTGTCGACCTCGTTCTCTACTTGAGAATTTTGTTAAGTATACATTACTTGGCATTGCATGAGTCCATTGGCATCCCGTCCTTGTTCACACGCCCACTCGGGCCACAGCTGGGAAGTAGCTCCCTTGTTGCATCAATACGAGTACCATTGGTTCTATCCCGAGCATTCCCCTGAAGGTCGATGTACTTACACGCATCCGACATGCACGCTCAAGATAACGCCATGTGAAACCACGCCCGTCTCTTCCATATCCTTATCCTATGTGATTTAATTATGCGCACTTATGTGAAACAATGTGCATCTTGGATATATGATCTCTATGCTTATGTGACTATAACTTGCCTTGTATGTTGCATATTGCCATGACATGCATGATTGATAGCTTACGAGTCTTTATGACTTACCCTTTCCCCTTATCGCTTTTAGATCCTAGCAAGACAGTCCTCGCCGCTGAGATTGCGTGTTCGTGCCTTGTTCCCTTTGTTCCCCGCCGATATTCAAGAGGTGGTTTAGATGTCCTCTTCCTCTTGCTTTGTATTTTGTAAGGACGACGTTTAAGCAAGTCAACTAGACTATGCTTGGGTATTTGTATAGAACTTGATTGTAAATCTTATTAGCTACTAGTAGTTATATCACTTGTAGTACTTGTATCCCTTTGTGTCGCATTGTGTAAGCCGAGCTTGGTTAACTTGTTATTATTCCACACGTTAAGTCTTCCGCCGAGCATGCTATTAGCTCTATTTAATACTTGTCTATAAACCGTTAGCTTGGGTTCCGCATGTAGTGTCGCCGATGACTTGGTTTAAATTGTTTAACTGTTATATCAGTTTGAAAGGTTTTAAAAATACGCCTGTGCCGAGGCGTGCTACGCCTCTAATGTTAAGGCCACGTCGTTTATAAAATAAGTCCTTACATGTTACTTGTCTACTTGTTCCTCCTTATTTGCGGTCCGACCCGCGGCTCCACTCCCTGCCTGGTCGCCACGCTTGGTATCGTGAGCTGTGTTTGTTAGCTATCTCCGATAGGTTCCATGGCCTAGGTGGGTTGTTTCTTGCGTGATGTTCTAACGCCGAGTGAATTTTATAGGTGCTAAATGGTGAACCCTAGAGCCGACCGTAGGCCGAGGTAGGCCGACCAGAGAGTTCTCGAGAACCCCGAAGTGGAGTTGCCACCTCCACCACCGAACCTGGGCATGAATGCTCGATGGCGGATTTGTATCGCCGCATGACAAGTTTATGACCGAGACCAGCCTTGGCCTGGTCGAATGTACCTCCTCCACCACCCCTTTAACCTGAGAGGCGAGTGTGCCACCGCTGCGCTTGTACCACCGGTGGTAGGCACTAATAATGCCGTGTTAGAAATTTGAAAATGAAGCCTCCATCTTTGAGGGAGAGGCGACGCTAGTATGGCCGAGCTTTGCTCGAGGATGTGAAGAAAATCTTTGCAAAGACCGGATTGCACCTGATGAGGAGAAAGTGGTCTTAGCCGCATATAAGCTGGGAGCCGCCAATCATCGTGGGAGGTTCTACATGCTAGTGGGAGTTGAATCGGTGGCGCAGTGTGGCCTACATTTGAGGCGTGAGTTTAAGGCTACTTATGTGCCTACCGTGGTTAGACAAATAAGGGAGAAAGAATTCCGTGATTTGGAGCAGTGGTTCCATGACTATAGCTCAAGATTCTTCTAAATTCACCGAGTTGTCCTACATCGCACATCCGTGCAAGATGAGACACACAGACCCGTGAGGTTCGTGAAAGGGTTGAAGACCGAGTACGTGAAACATTGTTATCCCTCGCAGCTAGCGTATCACCGAGTGCAGATCGTAGGCATGAGATCGAGCGAGACATTGAGGAGCATCGTAAGCCTCCCTGCATCCTCTCGCCAGCTAGCCTTCACAGCGACCCAGAGTTCGCCTGGGAATCGGTCCGCTACCAAGGCAATCGCCGCAGCGGTGGTCGAATAGGCATCGCCTATGGGCGTGATAGGCGCCCGCCTCAGTCGTGGTAGTAGTGCTCCTTCTCCCAAGCACTGTATGGACCAAGGACTTGTTCGCATCGTCATAAGATTGGACATACTAGTGAGAAGTGCACTGTGCTTGGTACTTGTCTTATTTGTGGAGATTCTAGTCATCGCCTCAAAGATCGTCCCCAAGTCTAGAGCAGCCTCCTGGGTCGCTCACAGCCTGGGTCCAAGAGGGATAGCGAGGGCGCCCTAAGACGCAGCTCGTGTTTTCGCTTGATCACGAGGTGTTCCAGTCCTACCGTGATCTGAGGTACCTTTCGCCTTCTGGTCATCATGCTCGAGTTCTTATAGATCCTGGTCTACTCATTCTTATGTTGCACGCATTTCCTAGAACATTTATGTGTTTTGCCCCGCCCAGCTACCTTATGTGCTTGAGGTGTCTACACCGCTGGGTGATTGCTTGTTGGCGCCTCGAGGTCTATAGAGACCGTGATGTGCTTGTTCAATCGAAGTCTTGCATGCCGATTTGGTAGTATTGCCTATTAGAGACTTTGATGTGATTCTTGGTATGGATTGGCTATGTGTACATCATGCTTTAGTTGATCGCCGTAGTAAGAAAGTAACTTTGCCATGCCCGGTATTCCTCGGAGTTTGTGTTTTCTGTGATCGCTATGAATGGGTTCATATTATTTCTCGCCATGCTAGACAACTCTTATCGCTGGTGTACGGGTATTTAGCTTGTGTTCTTGATACTAGCATGTCTTCTCGCTAAGCTAGAGGATATTCCAGTAGTTAATGAGTTCCCCGATGTCTTTTCTTCCGAGTATCCTTTGCCTCCCGACCGAGAACTAGAGTTCTCAGATTGAACTATTGCCGTGGACTTCGCTATTTCTAGGCACCTACCGTATGGCTCCCAGGAGTTGCGAGAGTTGAAGGATCACCGCAAGAACTTCTAGATAGGAGTTCATTAAACCGAGTGTATCTCCTCGGGGTGCACCCTGTTGTTTGTGAGAAAGAAGGATGGTAGTTTGCGACTTTGTATAGACTATCGACAGCTTGAACCAAAGCTACTATTAAAAATAGGTATCCCTTGCCACACATTGATGATCTTTTGATCAACTTCGGTTCAGCTTGTCTATTCCAAATTTGATTTGAGGAGTGGCTATCACCAGCTGAGGGTTAGAGCGAGGATGTCCCGAAGACAGCCTTCCGTACGCTGCTATGGTCACTATGAGTTTGTTGTGATGCCGCTTGATTGACCAACGCACTGCAGCTTTTATGGACTTGATGAATAGGGTTTTTCATGAGTATCTCGATTGCTTTGTAGTGGTGTTTATTGATGACATTCTTGTGTACTCCAAGTCACGAGAGGAACATGCGAATCACTTGAGAGAAGTTCTTTCTATCTTACGGAAGAAGCAACTTTACGCGAAATTTAGTAAGTGTGCTTTCTGGCTTGAGCAAGTTTCTTTCTAGGGCACGTGGTGTCTAGGGATGGTATCGCGGTGGATCCATCCAAGATTGAGGCGATTACTAAGTGGAAGACGCCTAGTACCTGTGACCGAGGTCCGTAGTTTCTGGGCTTAAGGTGTTATTACCGTAGGTTCATTGAGGGGTTTTCGAAGATCGCTACTCCGATGACTAACTTGACTCAGAAGAAGTCTACTTTTATATGGAGTGATAAGTGCGAGGCTAGTTTTCAGGAGTTGAAGAGGAGATTGACTACGGCTCCTATTTTGGCATTGCCTAGTGGTTCGGAGAACTTTGTGATTTATAGCGACGCCTCGCTAGAAGGCTTGGCGTGCATTTATGCAATGGGAGAGTTATTGCCTATGCTTCGAGGAAGCTATCACCTTATGAGCAGAATTACCCGACACATGACCTTGAATTGGCAGCTATTATCTTTGCGCTTCACAAGTGGAAGCATTATCTTTACGGGGCTAAGTTTGAAATATTCACCGATCATAAGAGTTTGAAGTATCTCTTTTCACAAAAAGAGTTGAATATGCGACAGAGGCGATGGATGGAGAAACTAAAGGATCATGACTGCACTATTTCATATCATCCGGGGAAAGCTAATGTTGTTGCGGATGCCTTGAGTAGGAAGGCGTATATGTCTTGTTTGATGATGAAGGAGTGGAAGATGCTTGAGGACGTCCGAGAATGGAGTCCAGTTGCGAGTGAGCATAGGGTTATCTTTGCTAGCGTACGTGCTACGCCTGCATTGTTTGAGTTGATTAAGAAGGCTCAAGTTTCCGATTCTGAGTTGAAGAAGATTAGTGATGGCTTGGGTGATGGTAAGACACCGGAATTTGCTTTGAACACCGATGGGATTTTGACCTTTCGGGGTAGAGTTTGTGTGCCTTCTACCGACGGGGTTAAGCGCATGGTTCTTGATGAGGCTCACAAGGCCAAGTATACTATACATCCAGGGAGTACCAAAATGTATAGGATTTGAAGAAACAGCTTTGGTGGAACGGATGAAGCGAGAAATAGCGCACTATGTATCTAGATGCTTGACGTGTCACAGTTAAGGCCGAACACCGAGACCCGCCGGCTTTACTTCACCACTTGAGATACCGGAGTGGAAATGGGAGCATATCACCATGGATTTTGTGACAGATTGCCACGCATCGCCGAGGTTTCGATGCGCTTTGGGTTGTCAGGATAGGTTGACCAAATCTTCACATTTTATTCCTCAAGCTGCGATGACTTATAGTTTGAGTCAGTTGGCAAAGATTGTATGTCCAGGACATCGTGAGATTGCACGGCATTCCAGTTAGCATTGTTTCTGATAGAGACCCCAGGTTCACTTCTAGATTTTGGCATTCTTTGCAGGAAGCTTTGGGTACGAAGTTAAACTTTAGTACGGCTTTTCACCCGCAGTCAGACGGTCAGTCAGAGAGATTGATTCAGGTATTGGAGGATTTATTGCGTGCTTGTGCCATGGATTTCAAAGGTAGTTGGGATTCCCATTTACCGTTAGCCGAATTTGCATACAATAACAAGCACACCCAAGATTGAGATGGCGCCATATGAGGCTTTATATGGGCGCAAGTGTCGCTCACCGATTTGTCGGGATGAGGTTGGTGAAGCTAAACTTTGGGGTTCTGAGATGGTACAACAATACCGAGAGCGTGAAGCTTATTAGAGATAGATTGCTTACGCCCGTAGTAGACGTAAGAGCTACGCGCGATAACCTGAGACGTGACTTAGAATTTCGTTGGTGACTCAGATTTCTTGAAGGTATCGCCTCGACGCGGTACTAAGCGATTTGGGAAGAAAGGTAAACTTACACCTAGATTCATTGGACCATTCGAGATCCTAGAGAGGATTGAGCTTTGGCGCATCGCTAGCATTGCCACCTTCTATATCGGATGTTCATGACGTCTTTCATGTCTCGATGCTACGCAAATACTTGAAGGATGAATCGCATGTCTTGACTTATGATGAGATTTCTTTGAGCCCCGACCTTTCATACGATGAGAAGCCTGAGGATTCCGACACGAAAGAACAAGTGTTGAGGACAAAGAAAATTCCCTTGGTGAAGGTCTTGTGGAAGAATCATGATATTGAGGAAGCCACGTGGGAGACCGAGCTTGATATGAGAGAGAAGTACCCTTTCCTATTCGATGACTTCGGTAAGAATTTAGGGACTAAATTCCTTTAAGTGGGGGAGGATGTGAGAACCCAAACCCATTACTTGCATTACTTGTCTTATGCCTTAATAACATGCTTGTTTCATGCCTTAACATGTTAGATAATTCTAATTGTTCATGTCATACTCACATGAGAGTATTATGTGCCTAGTTGCTTGAATGCCTTCATTGCCTTGCTTGCCTTGCCTTGTGCCTCGAGTGTTTGCCTTAGCATGTTAGCACTCAACCGAGACTTGTTATAGTTCTATTGTCCATCATAGATGACCTAGAACGCTCACCTTGATCATAGTAGGCTTTGATTGGAAGTTTGGAAACCTTCCTGCTTTGTTTTGGCCTTAGCGATTTCCCTCGTCTCCCGTATTGCTTGTATTTCGTCGTGCGATATGTTCATTGAGTTCCCGGCCTTGTATTGAACTCTTAACCATGGTTAAACAAGCCTTTTCCATGCCCAAGATATCTTAGTTTCATTGACGTTTAATCCGGTTTGATTCGCCAACCAATCGTCGCATGATTCGAGCCTTGTCCTACCTTGTTCCGGTGTTGTTCTGGGTGTGTTTCTGACTTGTTTTGAGTGGTGTTAGACCCTAGAATGGTTGCCCACAAGTTTAGGACCCTTTAGGACATGTTTAAGTCAAGTTTTGGAGCCCCAGAAGTTCAGGCGCCCGCATGGATCGAGTGAGGCGCGCCCAGAGCAGATGAAAATCGTGGACCTAACTCAGATGAGGCGGTCAGATGGCCAGGCGCCCGCCTCACCTTCTTCCAGCTACGGGAATTTTTTCCCCTTTTCTGCTATGTCCGACCTTTGACCCTTTAAACCCCTTCCTAATTGGCCCTAATCCTACCTATTAGACACTAATCAAGTTAGATTAGTCCTAACCTCAAGCTACCTCCACTTGACAAGTGGATTTGGAGGCCCTCTTCTTGTGCCAAGTGGATTTCCACTCAAACCATGCAAGGTATATAAGCCTCCTCTTTGTTGATCTTGTTGATTAAGCATTAAGCCTCATTTCAGCCATATTAGCCATGTGTGTAGAGAAAAGGTGAGAGAAAAGGTGAGACTAGTGTGTGTCTACTCCATGGATTGAGCTCCCGACCTCCGTTTGCCAAACCGAGACCACCGGAGTGAAGCTACCGACAAGGAGATCATTTCCATCCGATTACTTTGTGTCCATTCCATCTCTTTCTTGGGTGTAAGGTAAGCTATCGATTCCCCTTAGGATGTATGCTAGATATGCCATGTCCCCCTCTTCTTGTAATTCCCATGCTCCTACCATGCCCTTGCCATGATTGTTGATGAATTGGTCTTTTGAGATTTTGATTAATATGATCATCTTGTTAATTTAGTCCTATGCCTAGAATTAAATATGTTCTATGCTCTCTTAGGAACAACTAATGTTCTTGGACTATTGGATTTTGATGACTTTTGGAAACTAGGAATTCTAGGGTTCCATATGCCATGATTTGTTCATCTTATTGAATTGGGTCCTATGTTGAGAATTAAATGTGTTCTATATCCTCCTATGAATAATTAATGTTCTTGGACCATTGCAATTTATCAACCTTTGAAATAATAATTCTAAGGTCCCTTGAAATTGGATTGTGGACAATTCTTAACTACGGTTGTTAAATGGATTAACGACCTAACCGATCATATACGCGAACTTAGAAAAGGGTTTGTGATGCATTTAGCGTCCTAACTCTATTGGATGAATTGTTAGAGACGACTCAACGGAGTCAAGTTTAGCGAGCTATTGAACAATACCGGCTCACCGATCAATCCCTACGACGTTCTAAACACGTTTTCCCTTAGAATAATAATTCTTGACCTTGAACTTGAATTGATTGCCTTGCTTGATCTTGAATGTCATTTTATAGAATACTTGATTGACATGTGGGTTCGCTCTTGTCGAACTCAACCCTACTTGGTTATTGATGAGAATAATTTACTTGTCATGAACGAGATCGCTCTTGTCGACCTCGTTCACTACTTGATATTTTTGTTAAGTATACATTACTTGGCATTGCATGAGTCCAGCTGGCATCCTGTCCTTGTTCACACACGCCCCACCGTGGGAAGTAGCTCCCTTGTTGCATCAATACGAGTACCATTGGTTCTATCCCGAGCATTCCCTCGGAAGGTCGATGTACTTACACGCATCTGACACATGCACGCTCAAGATAACGCTTGTATGCAGGAACTACGTAGCGGCCCGGCTCTCCATATATCCTTATCCTATGTGATTTAATTATGCGCACTTATGTGAAACAATGTGCATCTTGGATATATGATCTCTATGCTTATGTGACTATAACTTGCCTTGTATGTTGCATATTGCCATGACATGCATGATTGATAGCTTACGAGTCTTTATGACTTACCCTTTCCCCTTTACTGCTTTAGATCCTAGCAAGACAGTCCCTTTCGTTGAGATTGCCGTGTTCGTACCTTGTTCCCCTTTTGTTCCGCCGTCGATATTGAAGAGGTGGTTTAGATGTCCTCTTCCTCTTGCTTTGTATTTTGTAAGGACGACGGGTTTAAGCAAGTCAACTAGACTATGCTTGGGTATTTGTATAGTACTTGATTGTAAATCTTATTTGCTGCTAGTAGTTATATCACTCGTAGTACTTGTAACCCTTTTGTGCCGGCATTGTGTAAGCCGAGCTTTGATTACCTTGTTAATATTCCACTACGTTTAAGTCTTCCGCTGAGCATGCTATTAGCTCTTATCTAGTACTTGTCTATAAACTGTTAGCTTGGGTTCCGGCTTGTAGTGTCGCCGATGACTTGGTTTAAATTGTTTAACTGTTATATCAGGTTTGAAAGGTTTTAAAAATACCGGCCTTTTGGTGCCGAGGCGTGCTACGTCTCTAATGTTGCGTCACGTCGTTTTTATAAAATAAGTCCTTACATGTTACTTGTCTACTTGTTCCCTCCTTATTTGGGCGGTCCGACCCGCGGTTCCACCTCGGGCCCGGGCTGGGTCGCCACATTCTTCCTCTGATCCAGAATAGCAGAACGAACTTGGAGGTGTACCAATTTCTAGGGATCCTTTGCGTATATCTTCGTAAATACGAACTCCTATCTCCACTATTTCTTTGAAATTGCTATAAGGGAGATATCGCATGTGTTCCAGGTAAATAGGCTAGAAATTTTTGATGAACATTCTGCATGACTCACCCGGATCAGTTCTGTCCAAAGTCTGGGCAACTTTTCCCTTCCATCTGGCTGCAAATTCTGCAAATGTTTCATTTTCTTTTTGGGTGCATGCCTCAAGATCTCTTTTATTTTCAGGGGTAGTATTGTCCTTGTATCTTTCTAGGAACCCTTCAGCTATTTGGTCCCAAGTGCCCATGGTGCTATCATCTGCTAGCATTAACCATTGCTTAGCAGCCCATATCAAGGTAAGGTGAAAATTGGAGGCCATGGCTTCGAAACTAGCTCCTCTTGATTGCATGCCAGTAGAGTAAGATTTTAGGTGGGAGATAGGACATCCAGTCCCATCGAATTTTTCTATGTCGAACATTTTGAAACTTGAGGGTAGTATGAATGAAGGTTTTAGCATTAATATCCGCGTAGAAAATTTCTCTTTGTTCAAGACCTTCTGCATCATACTTTTTAGGTTCTCCATATCTGCCTCAAATTTTGTGGGAGGAGGAGGTGCTGGGTTTTGGTATATGTTGGAAGGATTGCGGAAAGCTGAGTTTATTTCTGCTTGTGGCATTTGGTAAGGATTTTGAGGAGGCATTTGGTAAGAGTTCTGGTAAGGATTTTGAGGAGGCATTTGGTAAGAGTTCTGGTAAGGATTTTGGAGATGTGGGTTTTTGGCGGCTTCTGCCTGATAACCAGGATTATTGAAGGGTAAATAAGTTGCTACTTGTCTTGGCTGGATATGGCTTCTAGGGTCTATATGTGGGATATTTTGGAGTGGACTGGTGATGGGAAAAAGAGGGTCATTTGGATTTTGGGGTATATGGGTGTTTGGGAAAGGATATGGTTGGTATGGAGGAACATGGGAGGTTGATGCTTCTTGAGGACCTGCAGGGGTAAGAGATTACCTCACCACTAGGTTTCAAAATTTGCACTAGATTAGCAATTTGGCCCATTATACGACTAACCTGTGCACCTAAATTTTGGTCTAGCCATTGTTGCACAACCGGAGTCGGAACGTCCTCTAGAGCCCCTATATATGTACCCATAGCGGACTGCTCACTTTTTGCTGTCGTACTGCTTGGATCTATACCCTCTGAACTGCTACTACCCTTTTCTGATGGGAACCTGATACTTTCTGATCTGATTTCTATGCATGTATCCCGTATCAACAGGCCAATACTATCTTTGCCTTTCCAAATTCGGGTCGGGTTTCTGAAGAAAATGGGTTTGGAGATATCAGAAGAGCTGGGAGTACAATGTGTCTTTATTATCATTTTTTTTATTGTTATTTATTTTTGATGCAGGTAGTAATGCGTTCGATTATCTCTACCGTTTGGACTGGGCGCGCGGAAAAGGACATAACTTTTGACTCGGGGGGAGTTATGGGTCTCGCCACATATCAAAATGAAGCTCTCAAAAGACAAATAAAAAAACCGACTGAGACTCGGTTATGAGTATTTTTAAGGCCAAAAAACGTCGTTTAAATAATGTTACGGGCCACTGAAGTTTTTTTTTACTAGTCTCATTTTTTTTTTCAAAAACAGCCTGTCTTCTGTTCTTTGTGGATTTTCTCGGTTTTTTAGTTTGAGCGCGAGCAAACAACCAATCATACCAAGAAATAGAAAGAAAAGCGGAGAATCTATCTATTCTTATTAATTACATATTTGTCCTAGTCCCCAAAATAAAATGACAGCAGGAAAGAGAATATGTACATATTTTGCGGAATAAAATAAACATAATGGAATAATAATATAGAGCAGAAAATAAAGTAATAATGAAAATAAAGCCCCGACCCTTTTTGTTATGCTGCCCGAAAGTTTATTGCATATTGTTTTTTGATTTTTTTTGAAAAAATACATTTATTTTTAATTATATCTGTAATAGTGACTGAAATGAAACTGCTGCCAGATGGAGGATCATATCCACATATATACCCAGATGTATAGGATCGCAATATTCAAATGCTTAAAGAAATATAACAAGCATACTTTAGTCAGAAAGAAAAAAAAACAAAACAAGTTTTTTTTACTGAGTCTAGCCCTCCATTTTTATTTAAAATAAAAACGATATCCCCAGCAGAGTCGCCACCGTGGCTTTCCCGGTATGCGCCCGCGCCCCACGCGCCCTTGGAAAGGGGTGCGCGTACGTGCGGAAGTGAGACACCACGCTTTCCATGTCACCCTCCCTTGTCTAGGGGAATAAGAAATTAAAAATGCGGAAAGGGTGCTGTCAAAATAGCGCGTTGAATACGCCTCGGTTACCGAAGTGAGTTTTTTGTCGGTTATGGGAGCTATGGGTTTTCTGTATCAGATTATCCCTTTTTTAGGGCATAACAAGATACAGGAATACATCACCCTTTCATTCACATCTTCCCTTGTGTAGGTGAAAATGGAAAGTGCAAGAAATGATGTTGCGGGCCCCATTACAGACTTTATAAAAATTGTATTACGGCCTATTCCGGATCACTATGAGTGCTTTGAGTTTTATATATCAAGTTATCCCTTTTTTAGGGGATACCAGGACATAAAAATACATCACACCTTCATTCTCATTCTCCTTTTTTTAGGGGAAAACAGAAAAGTGCAAGAAAAGATGTTATGATGCCTCACTGCGATCTAAAATGTTTTTGACAAAGTCGTCATCTTTATTTTGAGGAGAAAATAAAGAAAAAACCAAAAATAAAACCAGAGAATGCAAAAGCGGGTTCGGAGGCTAAGTTACGAGTTGGGAAGGTGCTAGGCACCCAACTCGTCCTTTCGGTCAAAAAAATAGTTTTTGGCTAAAGTATGTTTTTTGTTATATTTATCTAGCAAATAAATAAAACATTTAAAAAGAGAGAAAAGAAAACAAATACATCCACACCTACATTATTTACAGACTTGCAGTTGTTTCCTTACAATAATTACAAATATTGTTTGTCTCAAAATAGGCTCAATCTAGGCTAGAAGGAGGGGGGGTTGAATAGCCTAGTTATGTTAAAAAAAACTTTTTCAAACACTTCTTAAAAAGATTTAACTAAAAGTGTTAATGCAGCGGAAAGTGAAGAGGTTCTGAACAGATCGATTGGTTGCTTAAATAACGAGCAGATTCAGTAGAGGTTGTTAAGAAATAGAAGAACAGATCAGGTAGAACACAACGTTTAGAAGTGGTTCATACTGTGAATAGTACTATGTCCACTACCAAAGTGGTTTGCTTTGGATTTTAAAAGGTGCATTTGTTTATCCACTAGGTTTAAAAGTAAGATCTCTAATGGATCGTGTATAAAATGAGTTTTCAACCAAGTGTATAATGGTGAGAGGAACAATCAAGGATTAATTGTTCTCACACGTGCTAAGGTAAAGAACAGTTTAAAAGAAACAAACTAGCTGAAGTTGAAACAAATTTAAGATGGGCAGATCTGGAGCTTCAGGAAGTTTGGTGAAGTGTTAGTTCTTGTCCTTTGATCTCTTGAATGCTTGAGTATTGAAGATGATGCTTGAGAGTTTTTAATGCGCAAGAGTTATTTCCTCAGATCTTCAAAACTTGAATAAATACCAGAGAGATCTATTGGACAGTTGGACTGAGGCAGAGAGAACTGTGTCCAACGTTCTATTGCATTGAATGCAATTCGGCGCTTTGGGAGATGTAAGAGCCACAGTCATCAGAGATGCAGTGTGTGCAGAGAAGACATTTCCAAATGGAGTAAGGTTTCAGATTGCAGGCGTAGTAGCTGAGAAAGTCTTCTTAGACAAAAGGGGAAATGTCTACAGTCTTCATGTTCTAGGAGACAGTCTGGACAGTTGTCAGCATGTAGAGTTGACTTCTTTAAAGTGAAATCCGATGAAGACATTATGACTGGATATTTTCAAAAATATCTAGATAGGTCTATATGCGACATGACTCCATGATTTTGGCTATTCTTGAATTTTCGCTTTTTGAGAAGACTTCAAAGTCTGCTGTTCTTCCAAGGCTGCTGAAGAAGCTTGCATAACCGCGCCTAACACTAAACAGTTCTAAACAATATTGATTCTAAGACAGTTGCCACACTAATTGGTACGCAGACCATTTACCCACTGTACAATAGAATTAGAAGATGACTCAACCAAATCTAGAACTATAAGGATCAACAAATATACTTAAAAATATTTGGCCATAATAATGGCACTTTTTAGTGCTATTTTTTAAATAAATCCGGGTAACACAACGGCTTATATTTTTACATTGGGCCGGATGGAAAATAGATTTTTATAAAATAATTCTCTTAAAGGCTCACCTTTTAGAGAGTGGTGTGCTCGCTCTGTCCTTCTCCAGAGAGGGAGTCTTTTTTTGCTTTGCTGCTGCTGCTGCGGTTCGGGCAAAGTGATTGCTTCCGAAAGTTGCTTCTGGGTACCGTTAAACGGGCGGAACAACTGCTTGCTTTTCTGCTGCTGGGTGCTTGCTGCTGGCGGAAATCGGGCAGAACAACGACTTGTTTCTGGCGGATTTGGCCTTTTTACTCGGGCAGAGCAACTGCCCTTTTCGAGATTTTTGGACCGGGGAAATAGGGTGGATACCTAGCTGGGGGCTAAGGATCACTTTGACCAGTTGGATTTGCGTTTGGAGTAGTTTTGGCAGGGCTTCGAGGCTTTATAGGAGGGGGCGCTCACTATCGCTCGATTGCTCACTATCTTAACAGCGTAACGAGAACGCTGAAAGCTTGGGAGTACTTTTCGGTGTGCTGAAAGTGAACCCTGGGGCCTCTATTTATAGGTTGAAAGAGGGACATCGAGGGAATTTCTTTTCCTCTCTGTGTGCTTCATTTCCTTGTGCAAGTGTCTTAATAATTGGACAATACGCCGATCGTAGCACTCTGTCAGCAGCTTTGGGCTGTATGCTCAAAGATAACTGGCGCGATCATAAGGCTATTTGGGCGCCGCGCCAAGCTCCCCTTTAGGCAGCGCGAACTGTTCAAACTTCATCCTATTTTTGACACTTTTGTCCTTGTATTTCACTGTTTTGCGCATCCTGCTTTATCTTTAGCATTTTTAATTCCTGTAACTTGACATTTGTTAAGTTTTAAGAGGTCTTGATATCGCATGCCAGAATTACATACCAGGGGTACGAAATTGGGGTGTCTACATCAGCGCTCAACTTCTCAAACACGTCCCTCTAGCTTTTTCGAAAAAGCATGAAGACTTTCGCCTCCTGAAAAGTGACAGAGCATGTGAACAGACTGACTCATGCAGACTATACCAACTATTGCAGGCCTGCAACTCTGATTTCTCACATGTTAGTTGCTGCAACAACTCTTCACCATTCCCTGCTCAGTATCAGTTGAAGAAGAAGTCCACAAACAGCTCCAGGCATTTAAAGCATTCAACCTAATAGAGCTGTTACTCACTTCATCTTCACTAACGATCTCAAGAATGCCCAAGTTATAAATACTGCCATTAGAGCCTGAAGAAAACAATGCTCTGAATCTTTACAACAACGTCAAGCTTTATACACTCAGTGGATTCAAGAGATCATCAACTGATCAACGAAGTCCTCAACAACAACAAGAAGATCTGCATCAAACTTTAATCCTTTGCTTCTTATTGTTGTTCCTTCTACTATTCTTCTGCACGTTGAATATTCTGTTTTGTCCAGATATTCAATACCCCCTCCCCTAAACACAAGTCAAATATTCTGTACACGATCCTTTGGACATTTCTGTAATAGAACTAGTGGAAAATATAGTACACATTTAAATCCAAGGTTGACTGCCTTGGTGGTGGACGTAGCACTCTTTATAGTGCGAACCATCTCAAAATATCTGTGTTCTTTACTTACTGCATTATTTTGTTTTCATATCTGTTAACTTATTCCTTTAGCTGCAAACTTGAGTAACCAGCTAGTCTACCTGTAGTGCTTCACTAGCAGACTTAGTCTGTCTTTCTTGCAAGACTTCCACTACTTCAATCTTTTCAATTGATTGCAAGTGTTTTTTTTAGGAATCTATACGAAAAGTTTTAAGTGTTTAATAAGCTATTCAACCCCCCCCCCCCTTCTAGCTTATTATTGTGTCCTTTGGGATTAACAATTGGTATCAGAACTTAACTCTTCAAAAACTAGTTTTCCAAGATTAAACTCTTGTGAGATACGATCAAATGGCACAAACAGACTACATGCTACCTACGTCAAATGCGAACCATGTCCTAATATTGGACGAATGTCATTTCGATGTATGGAAGGATGAGGTAATGCGTTTTATGAATTCAATTGACAACAGGTTATGGAAATGCGTACTAGTAGGACGTCATGTGTAATACCCCAAAAATTTTATATATTAAAATAAATTTTCTTTTATTAATTTTTACCAGATATCAATAATTATTGTGGGCTTAACTTTTTAATTTGGAGTTTTTAGAATTGGTTTTAGGCCTAGCACACTTGAGTTTAATTTTAGTGGGCTTGATGTACATTACTTAGTATACTTTGAGTGTGGGCTTGACCCATCAACTTGGTTTCCTTTACTAATAATGATAGTTGTTATAATAATAATAATATTGATAATAGTAATATAATAGTAATAATAGGAATTAAATGAAAAGAAGGAAAGTGGAATGATAATAATAATATAATAATAATTAGTAAATGAAGTTACAGAATCACTTTCCAAGAAAGAAGAGAAAACGAAGGAAAAGGGAATGTCGGCCGGAAGATCAAGAGTTCGGATGAACTTGGGGAGAGAGATCGTTACCATTGATGGGTATAAAGAGGGTTGGAACAAACTTGGAATTCATTTGGGTGTTCTTTCAGAAAATTGATAGAGAGACGATAGTGAGAGAGAGAGCACGGACAGGAAGTCGTCGGCGAGATCTTCGGGTGGAAGGAATCGGCGACGCACCGAGTCATCGTTAGACGAAATCGTAAATCGTGATTGGAGGTAAGATCTTTCTTTCGTCTCTTAAATTGCTCGTAGTATGATTCTTAGATGAATTATGATTCCATATTTTAAAGGTCGGATTTGGGGATGATAATTAGAATTTCTTTTCCATGTTGGGTTGAGTGAGATGAATGTTGCTAAGAGTGATAATAATAAAAGGAGAGAGTTGTCGGGTATTACCTTATGGTTGCCTAATTGGAAGAAAAGAAATGGGTTTTATATGGGTGTAAGGGAGTTGGTATTAAGATGAAAGAAGTGGTAATAATAAGAGGAAGAGAAAACGAGAGAGCAAGAAACAAAGGAGGAGACGAATTCAGAGTAGAAGATATCAAGAATAAAGAAAAGAAAGGACTTCTTGTGGGTGTATGCACTGTAACAAGAAGAAATAAAAAAGGAGAAGAAAGAAATTTGATTTTTGTGTTGAGAGATAATGGGTTAAAGAAATGAGATAGGAAGTAGTGAGAGAGAGAAAGAGAGAGAGAGAGAGAGATTAATTAAGTGTATGTGTTCAGAAGGTGAATGAGTGTGTGTGCAGAAAGTCAAATAAAATCAAAGAAAGAAAAAAGAAAAGAAAAGGGAAGTACCTACGGGTATTGATGATGATGAATGGGAAAGTTTCAAAATGATCCTCTAACTTTCAGTTGGTGCTCATACCTTGATTCTAAGTTTTAGATTATAATGTTATAATTTGTAAATGACAAACAACCCCCTATTTTTGTTAAACATAAATTATTGTTAGGTCTCCACGTTAACTAAGATCTAGAAAAGTATACACCCTTCAATTCAGAATTTCTAGTTTTAGTGCTATATTTTAATTAGATTTGGACAACACGAATTAAGAATCCGGTCGCGGACTGAAACTTTTCCTAGGTGCACACTTTGGCAAGGTAAGGGATTATATCTCTTATAGTCCTTTTTTTTAATTCTCTGTTAGACTTCCAATTATTTTATTGGCATCGATATTTTTTAAACGTACACCGACTTGGGTCGGTAGTTGATTTGAATTCCGTCGATTTTTACTTCTTCGAAAATCATGAATTAATTCACGTTTAACGTCAGTTAATTATTGAATTTCATGTTAGTTATTCTTCCTACATGAAATATATGATTGTTGCGATGCGTAATTTTGTGATGTATAATTTTTGTGATGCATGACCCTTATAGTGAAATTTGATTATTTTTTCCTTGAAATTCTATCATGATCATTAAACTGATTTTTATGAATATCGAATGCTACTTAAATTGTGAGCATAATTATTGAATGATCGAACTTATCGAATACCACCTAGCTAGTGGCATATGGTTATCCGGATATACCAAACTCTCACTGTCATGGTGCTTAATATGCAACAATTCACCACACAACTAATTCTTCCAAGAAAGATTAAGATCATACCTTTGACAAAATGTGGGTTCTACAACGATCTCCTTACCTTGTTGGTATTCCATCTTGAATCTCACAATTTCTTTTGGTGGTGCCCCTTGAAAAGTTTGTGAAAAAGAAACAATAGACTTTGGTAATACAACATTAACTTGATTCGTATCAAAATTTGCCTCAATTTCTTTCACTTTCTCACACTCTTTATTTTTCTCACACACACTAATTTTCCTCTCCTTTTTCCCGGTTATCTCACATCTTTCACTAGTTTCTAAAACCGGCCTCTCACTCTTGTTTTCACTCAAGCTCTCCTTTTTCTTGGCTATCTCACAAAACTCACTTTTATCTCTAGTCAAACTCTTATTATTTTCACTTGAGCTCTCCTTTTTTCTTGGCTATCTCACTCTCCTTACTTTGCTCTCTAGCCAAACTCTCTTTCTTTTCTCTCAAGCTCTTTTTTTTAAAGGCTTATCTATTTTCTTTTCCTCACTAGCCTTTCTCTCTTCGCTAGCCATTGTGCTTAGCATCATAAAATTCTTATAAGCTTGTGTTGGAGTCAATGGTACAATTTTAATGGTTATTTGATTGTGTATAAATGAATGTCTTTTTGTGTTGCCATCATAAGTAGCACTCTTCTCAACTTGCCAAGGTTGCCCTATCAATAAATGAGTCTGTCGTATTGGCACCACATCACACATCACCTCATCTTCATGTCTTATAATCTTGAACTTCACAAGCACTTGCTTGTTCACCCTCAACATACCTCCTCCATTCAAGCATTGCAACTTGTAGGGTTTAGGATGTTTGGTTGTAGGTAACCCCAATTTCTCAACCTTGGTCACACTACCTATTGGGAATTAGCGATGCAGCAATGTCGAACATAGAAACCTGAATATATTGTAGAATCATGCACCGAGCACTTTCCTGCAAGAATTATTCGACCCTATCAAATGCCCTATGTTACACGAATATTCTTGTGAGATAAGACTACAATTTCCCTCCTGTTCTAGCACTAAAGAAGGAGACTGCTTTTGGAGTATTCTATATTTTTTGTTACACAAAAACGAAGATGATGGAACTAATATATATTTTATATGTGTCCCTTAGAGATAATTATGTTTCCTTTCAAATGGTTGTAATAACCCTTGGAACAGTCACCAAACAATTACTAGGGAAAACCGTTACAACCGAATTTTAATTAATATCAAAAACAGGTCACACCTTAAAGTTGCGAGACCCCCGTCAGGGTTATTCATTGCGAGAACAATAAGTCGAAAGGAAACATAACACTTGATTATTAACACCCGTAAGCTCGTAAAACTTATGTGAATGTGCACTCCGCACCCCCAGATTCACAATATAGTATTCCCGAGCTCACCCATCTTCAAAACATAAACCCCAACTATACCAAATGACCAATGATTTTTGTGGGTCCCAATGAGCACAATAATAAGCTAGAAGGGGGGGGGGGTTGAATAGCTTATTAACACTTTAAAACTTTTAAAGTAAGTTTCTTGAAAGTTACTTGCAATTTATGAAAAGAATCAAGTAGCGGAAGACCTTCAAGAAAATTGTTCCACGTCTACCGATAAGGACTACCGGTAGACCTTTTAGAGATTACTTAAGTTCTGCTGAAATGGATAATATAAACAATGAAACTAAGCAGTTCAAAAGAATAGACAGCAGAGGGAAATAACACAAGTATTTTGGGATGGTTCACACTATAATGAGTGCTACGTCCACCACCAAGGCGATCAACCTTGATTTAAATTCGCACTATGTTTTCCACTTAGATCAATTACAAAGAATATCCCTAATGGATCGTGTACAAAATATTGACTTGTGTTTGGGTCTAGGGAATTAAATATCTGTAAAAACAAGATATTTAATTGCAAGTATATAGTTAATGGAAGTTAACAACAAGAAGAATAAAGCAATAAATGTTGAAGGGCGCCTTCTTGTTGTTGACGAGGACTTCTAGATCTGCTGAGGATCTATTGAATGCTAATGAAAGACTTGGAGTTGTGTAGATTCGAGCAATTCTTTAAGTGTTCGATTGATTCTGCATGCTTGTCTCTTTTGTTCCAGCTTTCAATGGCGTATTTAAAGCAGTGTGCATTTCAAAGAATCCGTTGGAGAGGACGAAGACTTCAACAAATTTATTCATAAATGCATTAAATGCATGGGGTCATAAGGATTTTCGTCTTCACGATATCTAGAGTAGATAATCATATCCGAGATTTTCAAAAAGGTGGGCGATTTGGTGTCGATCCAGAGATGAAGAAAGTAGGGGGACAATTGCTTTTCAACGCTCAGACGAAAAGGTCTTCTGCTTGAAAGTTGCTTTCGGCTTGACATGTCGGGAATGACTTGGATTATTTCAAATAATATATGGAAATAAGTTTGAATTAATCCACCTAGCTATCCGGTGGAGGGACACGAGAAGCGCATCACTGGACACGAGGTCTTCCGATCTCAAGCTTTGAGCAGGTCTTCCGTTGAAGCCGAGAAGGGGTCTTCTGCTGAACCTGAAAAAAAGTCCTATAAAAACTATACAAGGTAAAGTTCTATACACAGTTGCCACGATAATCGACACGCAACCCGATTAGCCATCAAGTATAAAACTAATGTAATGTACGATCGATATAAATTTAACATAAGAATCAACAATCTCCTCCTATTTATATCCGGTCATCATTACTACAAATGAGGGTTTTAAAACAAACTATTTAATAGATAATAGCATGTCTGAGAAATTTTATATATATTAAGTAGTCGGTAGACATGCCTCTATTAAACAGAATAACACCTCTGATGCAAGGGACTAATCTAAGTGCAAACAAGAATAAGAGAGTCAAAGAACAGCACACAGATTAGCAGCAGTTTAAATAAATTCAAACTGAATGTTTAAATTCTAATTAGGATAAACAAAAAGCGACAAGAATTTAAACAAAGTAAATTTTTGAAAAAGCAAGTAATCATCTGAATTTATAAACAAGATGTTTACATTAACATAGTTTTCAAAAATAAATAAATACAAAGGAAAGGGAAGAAAAGATACAAAAGCTACCAAGGTCTTTTCCCTTTGCTTTGTCTCAGCCTCCTTTTCTCTTCTTTCTCGCTCTAGCTCTTCCATTCTTCGTTGGTATTCGACTGCATCGGTCGGAGGTCCGTGGAACGAGAACGGTAGTCCAGCTTCTTCACGAAGACGGCCGTTCTCTTCCATCGATTCTTTGATAGATCTCATTTGCTTCTCCTCCGTGATGGCCAGATCACGATCCCGGTTGGCATTCATAATATCATGAGCAGAGTTTCGAGCGAGATTGTTGATTTCTATAATAGGAGTACGACCGTGGCTGAGATGGAGAGTGATGGCGTGGAATAGCTCGTAGAAAATGGAACCTATGATACGGCAACCTTCATCTCGTTGAGCTGCAATGTTGATCTTGACATCGGTTAAGTCATGCCGCATCTGTCCAAAACGAGTCCGACATCCTCTTGAAATTGTCGAAGATTATTGGCGCCTCCGTCGGGCTGCCATTGGCCGCAGCTGGCTACTTCGTGATGTAGCGGTAGATATGCTTGTAAGCTCGCCTAGCCGCCGTAGATGGCATCTAGCCGGGACAAAACTTCAAAGATTGGCCGGGCCGATGGGAAGTAGATGCTTGGCCAATGTGAATGGTGTCGCAGGCGGAGAGCCGAGTCCGTAGGCCCAAGGGTCAGAGAGGGGAGTTCTGGAGGCGTAAGAGGATGAGTCTTGGGTTGGTATGGTTTTGGTGGAAGAGGAAATGGTTATAGGAGAAGGTGAAGGTGGAGTTGGTGGGGAATCCAGTTCCATATCAGTGTCAGAATTTTCACTGATGTGGGAGGATTGGGGAATGGGTTCGGTAGAGAACCGTAAAGAAGGGGCAAGTGGTAGAATAGGAATTTTGGTTTTTGAAGGGAAGGTTGAGGAGGTTGATGAGTAGGGGTGAATAGATCTCTACCGAAAGTTCAAGAGGAACTTGGGTAAATAGCAAAGAGGGTCTAAGGGCGTCACAAAGTGGTTGAAGAAGTTGGTTGGGATTGGGGTGGTGAGGGAGGGTGTGGGATGGGTCGTGAGTAGTTAAAGGGTGAAGGAGGAGGAGGAGTTGGGGTTCTGGCTGGCTCCTCCCGATTTTGAGGCTCCTCCTCGAGGATAGACTCCTCCGGAGGTGGTGAATTCCTCCGAGTAGATGACTCATAAGGAATAGATGAAGGGTTGATAGGTATAGATGATGAAGGGTTGATATTGAGTGTTGGGCGTCGACGCTCAGTAGAGGTAGTTGGGTTGGCGGGCGTAGAGGGGTTGGATGCACCGTAGCTCTCCTTTTCTTCCTTCCTTCACGGCTGAATAGGAGACTCACCGCCCACTCTGGTAGAGTTTGGAGGATCGCCGATTGGGTCGGGTCTTCGGTTTTACGAAGTCTCCTTCGTTTGTTTGGGAGAAAGTAGGTGCAGGAGTTGGTAAAGGTGGTTAATTTGGATTGGGTAGATGGATGAGAGGATGGCTTGGCTTGGGTAGATAGAGGAGAGGAATGGCTAGATTGGCCTAGTGCCTTTTCTCTCGGGCCTTCTTCCTTCATCTCCCCCTTCTATCCATTTGGCCCCGCCTCTTCGCTGAGGTGCCACTTCCTGGCTTTGTCTGCTTGGCTGGCTATTTTGGACCTTAGTAGCAGCCGGCCATCGCCCAGCCCTTGGCCTTTAGATGGAGGTCCGCGGCCACTTGAAGGCCAAATTTAAAGCGCAGGCCTTTTAGGTCCTCGCTTGCCGCTACATGTGCTTCCATATTGAAGCTGTGACCAAGATAGGTGCAAAGCCACTTTGTCAAGAGAGACCCGGTAGACCTTTCGCATCAGCTTGTTCTCGTATTCAGTATTTACCGAAAAACGAGGCCGTGAGTTGCTTCTCCTGGCCATCAGATACAACTCATCTTCTTTCAAAGAAGAGTTGATGTTTGCATCATCCCTCAATAGGCATGATGAGCCTGACGGCGGGTCGCTTGCAAAGGGTTGCTCTTAGCTTTCTCCACCCACCGCTTTAGCTCGTCAAGATGATGAGCCCCCGCTGGAGAAGGCAGAGAAATACAGACCGGGTCGATTGATCAAGGCCGCAAAACATATCATGCGCTCCACTCTGAATAGGAGCCCCTTGTCTAAAAGGTGGCCGGTGCAATAGACGCCAAGGGAACAAGTTTCGAGCATTTCCCTGTGGCTTCTCGAGAGTGTCCGCTCCCGCATGGCTTCCTGCATGTAAAGCCTCACCATGGTTGCCGAAATAGCTCCTCCGTAATGCACGCCAATGATGGTGGAAATAGATTTTGACGAGATGGGACGGCCTCGAATCCACCCACGAAGAGCACCGTTCATGAGCTCCATTCGTTGATAAAATTCTTCTCGCCAGAAGATACCGTAGCTTTTGTCGATGAGGCGTAAGAGGGGCGTAATCCTCGTAGGCGCCCATATCCTGCAGCTTTAACGCCGCAAGTAGCCTATGGAGTTGATTGATCAAGGTCAATGCACATGCCCGAATGTATAGCTTCGGTCCAAAGCAACAATAATGTCATGAGCGGGATAGATGGGATATCCTCGAATGTTGATATTTGAATTTGGAGGAATGACATTTTCAGGGTCAAAAGCCTTTCCACTGCCGCGCTTTGATTTTGAAGTTCTTGCCTCGAAAGAAAACAAAATAAAAATTAGGCTTTTCATCTAGACGCCTAAACAAGTAGAAATTTCAAAGTTTTCCAAAATAAATTGAAATTTTCTAAGCAAAAACTTGAAACCCTAGAATGTTTAGTGAAACCACACACGAGAAATACATATCAGAAGTTTTCATAAGAATGAGCAATGAATAAACGAAAACGATCCGTTAGTATTCAAGTTTAAGAACAACAATGGCGAACACTGTATAAACTCGAAAATGACCGCTTGAATTCCAAATGGATTTTAGGTTAAGAATGAAAATGCAACAGACATAGAAAATTACAGTAGAGTAGAGAGAATCGTACCATTGTTGAAGATGAGAAGAAGAAACAAGAAGAACTTGAAATTGCGAAAGTAGTTACCTGAGAGAGAGAGAGAGAAAGCTGCTCAAAGGGTTTCGAAGTTTGCAAATGACGGTTCAAGGACTATTTAAAGGCGAGAAAATATTTGTTTGAAAAAGCTGAACTTAAGATATTTACTTAAGTACCAAATTTTGTCCTTGACCCCTTGTATTGCTTTAGAAACCTCTTTCGCATAAATAGACTAAGTAAGAGTACTAACCTTGAAGTCTTCCGATAAAGGAGAATTTACGTCTTCCGATTAGACTAATACCGGTCTACCTAAGATGAAAAAACATTAACAAAATTCTGTATTAAGCAAGAGGGATCAATCATACCAAGATTTCTCCTTAAATAAGCAAACCCGGTGGCATCCAAAGGGGTTTCGAGAATGTTCGCCAATTGATGCTCGCTTGGAACATATTCTAGATCGATGTTACTTTTTCCACATGATCTTTGAGAAAATGATAACGAATATCAATGTGCTTTTGTCTTCAATGCATCATCGGATTTTTGGAGACCGAGATACGATGTGTTGTCGCACATGATTGGCGCCGCCTTGATGTCAGAAGTCCACTAGTTGTTGCTTCATCCATAGTGCTTGAGAGCAACAATGCTTGCAAAGAATATATTTCTCGCCTGTGGTTGAGTTTGCCACCGATCTTGTTTCTTGCAAAGACCATGAGACGAGTCTCTTCAAAAAATTGACAAGTCCCACCGGTGCTTCTTCGGCTCACTTTGCAGTCGCATAATTCAGATCCGAGTATCCAACTAGATTGAAGTTGTTGGATTTCGAATACCGTATGCCTAGATTTGTTATTTTTGAAACATATCCGATGATATCGCTTGGCAAGAAGCAAATGTGACTCATTTGATCCGCTAAAATCTAGCACAAACACAAACAAAGAAACATAATGTCGGTCTACTAGCAAGAAGGTAAAGAAGTGAACCTATGATTCCTCTACTTGGTCATGTTCTCTTGCTTTCCCTTTTCATCTTTGTCAAGATGGCGCTCGGTAGACATGGAGTTTCAAATCCTTTGGCCGAATCAAGACCAAACTCTTCGATTAGTTCCTTTCGCATATTTGGTTTGGCCGATGAAGATTCCGCTCAAGTCTGTTGTATCTCGCAGCCCTAGAAAATAAGTAAGTTCACCCATCATGCTCATCTCGAACTTGCTTTGCATCGCCTTTCTCGAATCTTGCGATGTGCTTTGTTAGTTGATCCAAAGATGATGTCGCCCACATAGATTAATTCAAAGAATGGCCTTGCGGCTTGAGGATGAATAAAGTAGTATCGATTCTTCCTCTCACGAATCCTTGTTCAATTAAGAACTTGATAGTTTCATACCAAGCTCTGTGAGCTTGCTTCAGCCGCAGAGAGCTTTCTTTGAGCCTGGAGACGTGGTCCAGCTTTTCCAAGATGACAAATCCTCGAGGTCGCTTCCACGTGATACGCTTGAAGATCACCATTCGTAAAGGCACTCTTAACATCCATCCGATACACTTTGAAGTCCATGAACGAGGCATAAGCTAGAAAAGATTCTCGATTGCTTCTAGTCTAGCAACAGAGCAAAAGTTTCATCGAAGTCAATTCCTTCTTCCTGCTTGCAGCCCCGAGCAACCAATCTAGCTTTGCCTCTCGTGACATTTCCATCTTCATCTCTCTTTGTTTCTCGAATACCCACTTGGTGCCGATGACTGATGATCAATGGCTCAACTAAGCTCCACACCTTACATTTTTCAAACTGGTTCAAATTTTCTCATAGCTTCTCAATCCAAGTATGATCTTCGATAGCTTCATCAATCTTCTTTGGTTCGAAGTTCTGATACAAATGCATAAGCAAACAAAGTTTTTCTCGAACCTTATTGCATTAACTCCTCGAAAGCTGGAGATCACTCACAATTATTTGAGAAATGGGATGATCTCTCTTGTTTCACAATAGCTCGTGAGGAAGATCACTTCTGGATTCTTCCCCTTAAGAATTCTCGAGTTGGTTGAGAAGGAGATTCACCAAAATCTCGGTTCTGAAGAAATAGAGTCTTCAAAACTTTCATTTTCTCGTGAACAAGAAGGATGAGA
>CM028379.1:13544254-13603997 GCA_013146195.2 Codonopsis lanceolata
TGTAACCTCAGAACTCCGCTATTGTAAAAGGTGTTTGATGGCATAACTTTGATGTTGAGCAACTTTCGCCCATTATTATTAACCTACCATACACAAACATTAACATGCCATAACTTGGCTCAAACAGAGAATACCAAAAATTAACCAAGTTTAACCATTAACATGCCATAACTTGGCTCATATTCCATAACCATTAACATGCCATAACTTGGCCCATATACCATAACAATTAACATGCCATAACTTGGCTCATATTCCTAACTATACAAATCCATGACAAATCCATTCTCAAATAATTAACAAAAAGACCAAGTTTAAAAGACCAAGTACAAAATAGACCAAAAGTTAACAAATACAGAATGTAATCCACCTTTTTTGTACAATACCCACAAATAACATAACAAATAATCCACCCTTGGTTTTTGTTTTTTCCCTTACTCCTATTTTTGTCAGACACTTTGGGGGGTCTTGGTTCCAGCTTGGAGTCTTTTGTTTTGGCTTCTTAGGAACTTCTCGCCTCTCCTCTTGCAAATGCCGCCTCCCTAGCTCATATGTGACTGCCGTTATGCCCTTTTCCTTGCAAAACCTACAAATAGCAAATAAAAGCAATTTAAGTATAATGGTAATGTTAAAGAGAGGTAAAGTACATGAAAGCAATATATTACCCGCAAGTCATCTCTGCTTATTCTTCTTACTCAAGATGTTAGGATCTTGAGTAGATTTTTTCTTTTTTCCTCATCGTGGTTTTTGACCGCACTTTTAGGTCCGCGTGCATCTTTTGTTGGGGGTGGTTGAAGAGGTTGCTCGCTTGATTCTGGCCATTGATTCTCACCAGTCATAGGCTCTAGGAGATGAGAGTAAGTACTAGCAAATGTTTCCTTTTTGTACCAGTTGGAGACATAGTCCTCAGGATCACCTCCAATCTTGTATATTGCAGCCATGGCATGAGTACAAGGAATGCCACTAAGGTCCCATTCTCTACAATGACAACTCCTTGTTTTAATGTTAACACCAAATGAATCCTTCACATGCTTTACCTCAAACTGATCACCACCCATTAAATACCACGCCCCAATGTTTAACATCCTCCTTATTTTTCTCCATCCTCTTTCGATCCTTGGGCAAATACTATGTGAGTACTTAGAAATCCACTCCTTTCTTTTTTGAATCCTTACCATCGTAGCCAATCTGATCTCCTCAAGCATATATATCAAAGGTCTTGTCCTTGCAGCTACAATACTACCATTAAATGCCTCTGCCACATTATTCTCCACATTGTCCACCTTTGAACTTGTATCAAAAAATGCCCTGGACCAATGTATAGGATCTGTCTTTACAAGATCTACAGCTGCCTGACTATCTAAGCTTTTCAACACTTCAAATTCTGCCTTGAATTTATCCATTGTCAAGCCATAGCAATAGACCGAAGCATCTTCTATATTCCCTCCTCAGATTTCTTCCTCCAATTGTTGTATATGTGCCTAGCACACATTCTGTGCTCAGCATTAGGCAATAGACTAGCAATAGCAGGTAACAATCCCTACAAGACATAACAAGATACAGGGCCATTAAAATACAACAAATGTAAATAAATTTAGCACTGTTATATAAATACTAACAAATTAACTTACCTTTTGTTGATCTGTAATTATAGTCCATTCAAATCCATCTCTCATATCAAGGTCTTCAATCAAATTCTTCAAAACCAACTCAGCTTGTCCTTGTTTTCCACTTGCACCATAGCCCAAGCTATAGGGTACATCTGATTATTTCCATCTTTGGCAATTGCAGACAATATTTCCCCCTTTTGTAATCCTTTCAGGAATGCTCCATCAATCCCCAGCATTGGTCTACAAGTTTCCATAAATGCTGTCCTAACTGCCTCAAAACAAACATACATCCTCCTAAAGAAAAGACCCTTTGATGGGATAGGGCTAACATGTTCTATGATTATAGTACTACCAGGATTCCTTTTCTCCAATTCATCCTTATAACTCCACAACTTTGCATAATGTTCAGTCATTGAGCCATCAAGGTATTGCAATGCTTTCTTTCTTGCTCTGCTGCACATGCACTCACTGATTTGTACCTCAAACTCTTTTAACACATCAGCTTGGATATCTGACAACTTATAAGCAGGGTTTCTTCTAAAGGTTTCAAAGTAATGCTGGGCCAAAAATTTTGAACTGAGGTGCCTGTTTCTAAAAGCCATCCCACACTTATGTATTGGATTAAATGAAGTAATTTGCCAATACTGTTTTTGGTTAAATCCAGCCCAAACTCTCCAAGGGCATACTGTTGAGTTCATGCACACTCCAGACATCCTCAACCTCTCATTCCTAATCCATTTAATGTCATACCTATTATTCAATCCATATTTGATGACTGATGCCTTAAAAATGTCTTTAGTTTCAAACTGAAGCCCAAGTTTTAACACAGGATCTTTCATATCTGTGATGGGATTAAAAATTGGATATTTAAACCCTTTCTTCTTGCTCAAGGTTTCCATCTCTCCATGGAATATGTTGTCATCCACCTCTTCATCATTAGAATCACCTGAACTATCAGAGCTCGTATCATGGATAGGTTCAACTTCAGGTGTAGGTCTAGGATCAGCTGGGTCAGGTACTTGGGGTGTATCTTGTTGGGGTATCCTGATAGGGTCAATACCTTTGTACTTTGTACTTTTCTTCCTAACATTCAAGTTTGCAACCCTAATTTGCACAAGCTCATCATCACTATCAATGAGATCATCTTCACTTAAACAAGGTTCCATATTGCATCCCTCGTCTTCAACCTCATATGGATATACAGTTGCAATATCCTCATCCACAGGCTCATCATTAGTCTTTTCAGCCTCTACATTAGTATTTTCCGCATCTACACTAATCTTTTCAGCATCTATACTAGTCTTTTCAGCTTCACGAGCACTCTTTTTAGTCTCATATTGAGCCATCACAGCCTCCGCCTGCTTCATCCCAATCAAAAAAGGGTCATCTTTAGCCATATGATCATCACCCTTACTCATTTCAGGTTCAGTCTCATTGTTATGGGTTTCTTCAGTTTGCCTAATCTCAGGTTCAACTTGACTTATATCAGGTTCAGGCTCAGGGTGACTCATCTCAATCTCAATCTCATCATGACTCATCTCATTCTCATCATGTATAGGTTCATCTACAAGAACTGGTGTTTCAATAGGATGCTCAACATACATATACACAAACCCCACATCCTTACTCTCATTCACCATTCTTAAAACTCCAGCATTGGTATCTATTGCATGCAATTGGTCCATAGTTTTGCTTGGTAACCTATACCATAATTGCTTCACACCTCCATACTTTAAATATTGTTTAACATAATTTTCAATGATGAAATAATTAAGGGTATCCACATCAACTTCAGGGATAAAATCTACAATTCCTCCATCATACTTCAATACGTTATGAACTGTGACGCCCGCTCCTTCGTTATCTCGGTTTGCGTGCTATACTTGCACTTCTTCCTTTGTCGACGGTATGTTTGGTTTGCGAGAGGGTCTAGATATGTTTGAGAGACCATATTAAGACCAAAACATTATTAAGAGACTCCATATAGTTGTTGACTTGCTAAAGTCACAAGTCGTGACCCGACGATAGTCGGAATGCGACGCGATTGAAGGATTGCTTGCGTTTTGTGTTCGTGACCTCGGTTTGGGTCCTAGACCTCTTTAAGATGATTTATTAACATGTTTAGATGCGTTAGACTTCAAGTTGGAGGTGTTCCTTAAGTCTATCGATGATTTGGAAGTTTTGGGGATAGCGTTCGTTTCTATCGCGTAGTTCGGGAATCGAGTCGCGTAATCGTCTCTCATTTGGGATTCTTATTCCCCTAGTTGTTATTCAACTTTCTAGAAGTATTTAAGCTTCTTCATTAGCCCTTAGACTTGCCTTAAAAGTCTCCTCTCATTGCTCGTTTGATTTCGAGTTCGTTCGTCGTTGCACGTTGTTGCACCCCTTCCCGGTTTCGCTCCGAGTTGTTTCGGGAGTTGTTCGGGTGTGTTTTAGACTTGTTTTGTGTAGGGTTAGACCTTAGAATGGTTGCCCATAAGTTTGGGACCATTTAGATCAAGTTTAGACCAAGTTTTGGAGGTTCAGGGGCCGAGGCGCCCGCCTGGCACATAGTGAGGCGCCCGCCTCAAGTACTGAGAGCATCCTTGTGCAGGACAGAGCCAGGCGGCCGCATGGAGAGGGGTGAGGCGCCCGCCTCAACCCCAGGTTGCTGTTACGGGATTTTTGCCCTGTTTTGAGATTGGACGAATTATACCTATTCTACCCTCATTAAACCTCCTCTAAACCCTTCCTAACCTCTCATACTTAACCCTAAACATGTCCTAACATTAGTTGGAAGTTGATTAAGGTTAGATTAGTGTTTGATTAGTCCTAATCTCTACTAATTGTGCAAGGAAAAGTCTATTGTGCCCTTATTGTTGTGGAAGTATAAATAGCCTAACCTCTTCCCAATTCAGCCAAACCCTCTTCATTTCTCATCCTCCACATACGTAAGATAGAGAGAGAGAGTCCAAGGGAGATTTCAAGCCCTAGCTTCTTCTCTCTTCGATCCAAGACGATCCACCCACCCGATTTCCTTCAAACTTCGGAATCTTGAAGCCTCGGCGAGTAGAACAACTTCACCGATCGGATTTGTGTTCTCTTGAGTTTTCACTCAAGCTAGGTAAGTTACTTCCTTTTGATTTTGGTTCATTGGCCCTAAGGAAAACAATCTATATGCTATTTGTGGGCAATGAACACTTGTTATGCTATGTTTGCCCAATTTTGGGGATTTTTGGAAGTATAACTTGTAAGAGCAATTGAAGAGTGGTTTTATGATTGTTGAAGTGTGTGATTGACTCTTCATTATGTGTTTCTAGGCTTATGAGCATGCTAGAAATCATATGTTATGTCTGGGGAAATATGCCTAATTTTATTTGAGTTGAACATTGAGGAGGGGAAATTGTGTGTTGGGAGAAATGTTATCCCTTTGTTAAGATTTTGTGAATTTTAGGGCTTGGGAATCAAGTCCAAATTATTTTGGAATTTGTTATAAAGTGAAGAGGATAATTTATGTTGGGTTTGTTATGAATTTGAAGGCTTGAGAATCAAGCCCAAACTATTGGAAAATTATTGTTAATTGATGAGGGTGCAAATGTTGAGATTGATGAATTATGTAAATAATGAAACCTAGTATTTAGACTCAACGAGTCGAAATAAGTTCAATAATGTGTTAAAGAACTCGGGTCGAAATCCTACAACATTTGGGTTTCGTTTGACTATGATTATAATGAGTTTTTGGGTTGTTAGGCTTGGGAATCAAGCCCGAATGAACTTTGGGATTTTGTAGTATATATGAATGAAATGTTTAATTGTGGGGCTATGAAACACATAAAGAATGGAATGTAGAATTAAGACTCAACGGAGTCATTGTGAGGCCAATAATGTGATAACAAGCCTTTGGTTGAGACCCTACGATGTTCGGGTCTCGTTTGCTTATGTTTGTGCGCATCCGAGTATCTCGTTGTGTCCAATGGAGACACTCATGTTATAGAGACCTATTGGGAACTTGTTTAGAGCGTGCTTGTAGAGCACGGAGTATTAGAGACCAACCCATGGTCTCGAGTACTATTTAATAATGGTTATTCGATGAATTCACTATAAGGAATTTAGTCGCGAGGATATGAAAATACTTGCGGGATTTGGACTACTGGGTAGTCTTGTCATTCACGAGAGTGGTCTTGAGGATGTCGATTACAAACGACGAGCGGGACTTGGGTTGAGTCCGATGTGCCTATAAGTGAAGCTTAAAGCTAAGTCTTGATTTGTGGTTGTTCTTAGACTAAATAATAGTCTTTGACTTAATCTCGAGTAGAGGACTATAGTAGACCTCACGTTGTGATTTATTGAGCTATAAGCTATTCTTGAATTGGTGATGACTTGAGGATTGTGAATACCTCAATATGTGGTTTGAACTAAACTTACAAGTTAGTTGAACATGTTAAGTGTGTACAATTATGTGCATTGATTGTTTATTGGGTTTTGTAGAGCATTATGACCTACTTGAATTGATAAGTTCTTTTATGATGGACTTGGTCCTTATTGGTTTATCCAAGTAAATATCTACTTGAGCATCTTGATTTGAGTCCAGCTGGCGTCTTGGTCGTTTTGTCGGCAATGGGACGATTCATGGCCTTTGGAAACATTCGCTATGAATCGCCGCATTGGTACCCTTTCTCCTCACTATTTGGCCGATAGTGGGATGTGGTCTCGTATTAGCGCCCCCTAGCCTGATATTGAGCTCCCATTTCTCATCCCATGGTTGGATGAATGTAACGAAGTGCTCATTAAGAAAACTGATGAGTTGTGATCATTCGAGGATTGAATCCCAGACTATGATCTTTTGAGGGTTGGACCCATGGTTTGAATATTGAAGGGCTAGGCCCAGATCTTGGTTTTACGTGCTTAGGTATAAGCACTTATATGAAAGAAACGTGCTATGTGGTTTATGAAGTTTATGTTACATGATGACTTAATACAAGTTTATTATTGGTATGCTATTAAGATACCATGATTTTATATATGCTTGTGCATTATGCCATGCCACGACATGCTATGCCATACATTTGCATTTAGTAACTTACTGGGTCATTATGACTCATTTCGTGTGTTTGTTTTCCTTAGTTTTTGCAGTGATCCCGTTAGTACGCGTGGCGGCTTCGGATAGTGATTCCTAGAAGGTGGTCTTCCGGGCTTTAAGCTTGGGTTTATTATCATTACTGTTATTATGTATTTGTGAGACACGAATGTAAAGTTATGTAGACTTTACTTGGGTAGATTATGTTAGTATTTTGTTATTGTATTATTTTGGGAGCCGACTTGCTTGGTCGAGCTGTTGTATCTTTTAGAAGTTATTCCCTTGTTATTTCGAGCATGCTTTAGCTCACTCATTCCTAGTATTGTTGGTATTGTCATCTCCGACGACATTAGTCGTGAGACTTGGGTTTAGTTGTTAGAATTTGAATATCTTGTTCTTTTAGTTGATTTATTCCTCCGGCATGTTATAGCCGTTGAGTTGTTGTTTATCAGGTTGGGTTCTTGTTGCTTCGCCGGCCTTAGGTTGCCGATGGTTTGTTGTACGTGCGCAATGTTGCGTCACGCGAGTCGTAGATTTGTCGAGAGATAGTCGTCTCTCAGCCTTGTATTCCTTAGTTTATAATTATAGGCTTTGGTCCCACTTATGATTTGCTTCCGCAGATTTTAGTTTTTGGTTATTCGGTTTTGCCGTTATGGCTTTTCATTCCTGTTTAGAGTTTGTTGGTTCAACTCTGGACTCGCACTACTACGCTTAGCGGGTGCTTGTCCGTCTTTTAGCTTGTCTTGACGGCACGACCTTGGGATTCCGCATTGGAGTTCGGGCCGTCACAGTTGGTATCAGAGCTATAGGTTAGCTATTTCGCCAGGATAGGTTCCTTGGCCTAGTTTGGGTTGGGTTTGTTGTTGAGTTATTAACGCTGAGTGTTCTTTGTAGGCGTATTATGTCAGGAATTTGGCGTGGAGCTAGTTCTAGTAGACCCCGTTCGGGTACAACTCGTGGCTACGAGAGAGGGGAGAATGTTATGGATCCGCGTGTGACTCCTCAGCAGATGTTTGGGATGGAAGACAATTCTATCATTCTTGCGAGATTCTTGAAGTTGGAACCTGAGAGCTTCGATGGAGGACCCGATGCTTCTAAAGCAGAACTTTGGATAGAAAGCATGGAGAAGATCTTTGCAGCTATGGGTTGTACGTCAGGAGAGATGGTGACCCTAGCAGTGTTTAAATTGATTGGTGCGGCTGACCATTGGTGGCATGTGTTACGAGATAGTTGGAGACACCATGGAGTGCCTCAAGTGTGGGAGAACTTCACGATGGAGTTTATGGCACAGTTTATTCCGGCAGTAGTTCGAGAAAGAAGAGAAGCGGAATTCATGGCATTAGAACAAGGAGCTATGACGGTGGCTCAGTATTCAGCGAAGTTCACAGAGTTGGCTCGCTATTGTGGTTACTTGGTACCAGATGAGGCTAGGAAGACCCAACGGTTTGTGAAGGGCCTAAAGATGAAATATCGTAGGCAGCTCGTTCCGTTACAACTTACAGATTACCGAGTTGCTGTGGATCGTGCGTATGCAATGGAGTTGGACATCGAGGAGTATGCTCAAAAGAGAGCCTCGAGTACTATTAGGGGCAATGATGGTAATAGAGGGCAGGCAGCACCACAGAAAGTTAATCAAGAAATCACACGTACTGGTAGACGGAGTGACGTTCCTACCTCTAGTCGGAGACGACGAGGCGGCGAGTTGATATGTAATTTTTGTATGAGGACAGGACATGCCGAGAACAGATGTTGGGGTAAATCAGGAAAGTGTTTCGCTTGTGGCGGTGATCATGTTCGTAAGGATTGCCCGAAGATGAGGGTTAATCAGTCTGGGAGTACTAGTCAACAATCCAGTGGCTCCAAGAGGGACAGTGGTGGACGGCCTAGAGTTTGAGGTCGTGCGCGCGTGGCGGTTGGCCATTGCGGAGTTTTGAGGCCTATCCGAAATAGGAAGGTATATTCTTGTATATATATATACGTAAATTATATCGTTGCTACTATTACCGTTATTATGAGTACACGTTTTAATCGGTAGCTCATGTGCATTCATACATACATTATATGGTGTATTGTGTAATATTGGTTATTTGCTTGATCGGGAATAATACCCCAATGTGAGATAGATATATGACATGGTTTGTTTGTAAATTACCGGTAGGTAATCGCACATGGTGTATGGATTCTTGTTTAGTCTATATATATATAAGACTATGCTATATGTATAGAGTTGTGGTTTCTTTTGGATTATGTATAAAGGCCATAGTATGTATATATATGAAGCATGAATTGTTTATTGATACTTATCGGTTTGGTATGATGTTTGTATATTCTATAAGGATATGTTTTATGTAATGAGTAATATTATACTATATTGTTGTTAAGGGTTATTATGCGAGTAAGATATACACTCGACTTGTGAGAAGGTTGAAGGTTGCGATTTAGAGGATAATCACGGTTGCACGGGAGAGATTGACGCTTCACCGTGAGTATTGAGATGTTAACGTTGTGTTAGGATGCTTAGTACATTGGTTGTAGACTTGGTCTAGAGCTTAAGAAAGGATAGTTTTGCGGAGTATGGACGTTACGGGCATTAGTAGCCTTGTCGATTCGTGGCGATTACTGGGAAATTATCTTGGTTGAGTGTACTAGGTACACGAGTGTTGTGGATAGCTATGATTTTTGTTTGTCAAGGTAATAGACCTTGTTACTTGATCTGATTTTATTCGATGTGCATTAGTTGTAGGAAACACCTACTTGATGCATTACATTTTAGTATACTAAATTCTCATTTCATCATTATTATCTCCTGCTCATTCATTTCCTTAGCATAGGAGACTATTAAAGGATGCTTAAAACCTTTTTAATCATGAACCTTGGCATCCTTGAACGGAAACTTTTGAGTATCCAATTTAGCCGGTACCTAAATTGGTGATCAAAAGTGGTTCGTTGTTGGACTAGGATTGGTATGAATTATGGTAGAAATTGACTACACCCGTTACCAAATGGAATTGACATGAATGGAAAGAATTTTCAAAACATGGCATTGTGTGCTCTTGTGTGTTCTTACCCGCGATAGGGAAATCGCGAGTATGATTTGCATGGTTTGAAATGTCGATTTGATTATCTTTGATTTGTTTGTAAATTGCTCCATGGGCAATTATTAATTCTTGTAACTTAGGATCTTTTGTGGTTGAATTTCATGTTGTGCCCCGAGACAAATAGTTTCGGTAGTTGAATGTGTTCTTATGTTGAAGTTTGGGATTTTGCCTACATGTTTGGTCTAGTGTTGTTCGTGTATTCGCGACTCAAGTATGAGTCATATTGTTCAATCGATAAGGTGTTTGTTGTTGTGTCTATCGAGAGTTGTAGACTTTTGAATTTGGATTATATTAGAGTTTAACCCTCGTATATATTGTGGTGGTAGACTCGAGATTCGAGTCTAGGTTAGATGGTTTTGAACTCGATGTATTGTGGTTTGTATCATGATTTAGAATTCGGGACGAATTCTTTTTAAGGTGGAGAGGGTGTGACGCCCCGCTCCTTCGTTATCTCGGTTTGCGTGCTATACTTGCACTTCTTCCTTTGTCGACGGTATGTTTGGTTTGCGAGAGGGTCTAGATATGTTTGAGAGACCATATTAAGACCAAAACATTATTAAGAGACTCCATATAGTTGTTGACTTGCTAAAGTCACAAGTCGTGACTCGACGATAGTCGGAATGCGACGCGATTGAGGGTTTGCTTGCGTTTTGTGTTCGTGACCTCGGTTTGGGTCCTAGACCTCTTTAAGATGGTTTATTAACATGTTTAGATGCATTAGACTTCAAGTTGGAGGTGTTCCTTAAGTCTATCGATGATTTGGAAGTTTTGGAGATAGCGTTCGTCTCTATCGCGTAGTTCGGGAATCGAGTCGCGTAATCGCCTCTCCTTTGGGATTCTTATTCCCCTAGTTGTTATTCAACTTTCTAGAAGTATTTAAGCTTCTTCATTAGCCCTTAGACTTGCCTTAAAAGTCTCCTTTCATTGCTCGTTCGATTGCGAGTTCATTCGTCGTTCCGGTTGCACGTTGTTGCACCCCTTCCCGGTTTCGCTCCGAGTTGTTTCGGGAGTTGTTCGGGTGTGTTTTAGACTTGTTTTGAGTTGGGTTAGACCTTAGAATGGTTGCCCATAAGTTTGGGACCATTTAGACAAGTTTAGACCAAGTTTTGGAGGTTCAGAGGCCGAGGCGCCCGCTGGCACATGAGGCGCCCGCCTCAAGTACCGAGAGCATCATTATCTTGTGCAGACGAGCCAGCGGCCGCATGGAGAGGGGTGAGGCGCCCGCCTCAACCCCAGTTGTTTACGGGATTTTTGCCCTGTTTTGTGTTTGGACGAATTATACCTATTCTACCCTCATTAAACCCCCTCTAAACCCTTCCTAACCTCTCATACTTAACCCTAAACATGTACTAACATTAGTTGGAAGTTAATTAAGGTTAGATTAGTGATTGATTAGTCCTAATCTCTACTAATTGTGCAAGGAAAAGTCTATTGTGCCCTTATTGTTGTGGAAGTATAAATAGCCTAACCTCTTCCCAATTCAGCCAAACCCTCTTCATTTCTCATCCTCCACATACGTAAAATAGAGAGAGAGAGTCCAAGGGAGATTTCAAGCCCTAGCTTCTTCTCTCTTCGATCCAAGACGATCCACCCACCCGATTTCCTTCAAACTTCGGAATCTTGAAGCCCTCGACGAGTAGAACAACTTCACCGATCGGATTTGTGTTCTCTTGAGTTTTCACTCAAGCTAGGTAAGTTACTTCCTTTTGATTTTGGTTCATTGGCCCTAAGGAAAACAATCTATATGCTATTTGTGGGCAATGAACACTTGTTATGCTATGTTTGCCCAATTTTGGGGATTTTTGGAAGTATAACTTGTAAGAGCAATTGAAGAGTGGTTTTATGATTGTTGAAGTGTGTGATTACTCTTCATTATGTGTTTCTAGGCTTATGAGCATGCTAGAAATCATGTCTATATGTTATTTGAGTTCATTGGGAAATATGCCTATTTTGTGAATTTTAGGGCTTGGGAATCAAGTCCAAATTATTTTGGAATTTGTTATAAAGTGAAGAGGATAATTTATGTTGGGTTTGTTATGAATTTGAAGGCTTGAGAATCAAGCCCGAACTATTGGAGAATTATTGTTAATTGATGTGGGTGCAAATGTTGAGATTGATGAATTATGTAAATAATGAAACCTAGCATTTAGACTCAACGGAGTCGAAATAAGTTCAATAATGTGTTAAAGAACTCGGGTCGAAATCCTACAACATTTGGGTTTCGTTTGACTATGATTATAATGAGTTTTTGGGTTGTTAGGCTTGGGAATCAAGCCCGAATGAACTTTGGGATTTTGTAGTATATATGAATGAAATGTTTAATTGTGGGGCTATGAAACACATAAAGAATGGAATGTAGAATTAAGACTCAACGGAGTCATTGTGAGGCCAATAATGTGATAACAAGCCTTTGGTTGAGACCCTACGATGTTCGGGTCTCGTTTGCTTATGTTGTGCGCACCCGAGTATCTCGTTGTGTCCAATGGAGACACTCATGTTATAGAGACCTATTGGGAACTTGTTTAGAGCGTGCTTGTAGAGCACGGAGTATTAGAGACCAACCCATGGTCTCGAGTACTATTTAATAATGGTTATTCGATGAATTCACTATAAGGAATTTAGTCGCGAGGATATGAAAATACTTGCGGGATTTAGACTACAGGGTAGTCTTGTCATTCACGAGAGTGGTCTTGAGGATGTCGATTACAAACGACGAGCGGGACTTGGGTTGAGTCCGATGTGCCTATAAGTGAAGCTTAAAGCTAAGTCTTGATTTGTGGTTGTTCTTAGACTAAATTATAGTCTTGATTTAATCTTGAGTAGAGGACTATAGTAGACCTCACGTTGTGATTTATTGAGCTATAAGCTATTCTTGAATTGGTGATGACTTGAGGATTGTGAATACCTCAATATGTGGTTTTGAACTAAACTTACAAGTTAGTTGAACATGTTAAGTGTGTACAATTATGTGCATTGTTTATTGGGTTTTGTAGAGCATTATGACCTACTTGAATTGATAAGTTCTTTTATGATGGACTTGGTCCTTATTGGTTTATCCAAGTAAATATCTACTTGAGCATCTTGATTTGAGTCCAGCTGGCGTCTTGGTCGTTTTGTCGGCAATGGGACGATTCATGGCCTTTGGAAACATTCGCTATGAATCGCCGCATTGGTACCCTTTCTCCTCACTATATGGCCAATAGTGGGATGTGGTCTCGTATTAGCGCCCCCTAGCCTGATATTGAGCTCCCATTTCTCATCCCAGGGTTGGATGAATGTAACGAAGTGCTCATTAAGAAAACTGATGAGTTGTGATCATTCGAGGATTGAATCCCAGACTATGATCTTTTGAGGGTTGGACCCATGGTTTGAATATTGAAGGGCTAGGCCCAGATCTTGGTTTTACGTGCTTAGGTATAAGCACTTATATGAAAAACGTGCTATGTGGTTTATGAAGTTTATGTTACATGATAACTCAATACAAGTTTATTATTGGTATGCTATTAAGATACCATGATTTTATACATGATTGTGCATTATGCCATGCCACGACATGCTATGCCATACATTTGCATTTAGTAACTTACTGGGTCATTATGACTCATTTCGTGTGTTTGTTTTCCTTAGTTTTTGCAGTGATCCCGTTAGTACGCGTGGCGGCTTCGGATAGTGATTCCTAGAAGGTGGTCTTCCGGGCTTTAAGCTTGGGTTTATTATTAGTACTGTTTTTATGTATCTGTGAGACACGAATGTAAAGTTATGTAGACTTTACTTGGGTAGATTATGTTAGTACTTTGTTATCGTATTATTTTGGTAGCCGACTTGCTTGGTCGATTGTTGTATCTCTTATGAGTTGTTCCCTTTTATTATTCGAGCATGCTTTAGCTCACTCATTCTAGTATTGTTGGTATTGTCATCTCTGACGACGTTAGTCGTGAGACTTGGGTTTGGTTGTTAGAATTCGAATATCTTATTCTTTTAGTTGATTTATTCCTCCGGCAAGTTATAGCCGTTGAGTTGTTGTTTATCAGGTTGGTGTTCTGTTGATTCGCCGGCCTTAGGATTGCCGATGGTTTGTTGCCCGTGCGCATTGTTGCGTCACGTGAGTCGTAGATTTGTCGAGAGATAGTTGTCTCTCAGCCTTGTATTCCTTAGTTTATAATTATAGGCTTTGGTCTCACTTATGATTTGCTTCCGCAGATTTTAGTTTTTGGTTATTCGGTTTTGCCGTTATGGCTTTTCATTCTGTTTAGAGTTTGTTGGTTCAACTCACGGACTCGCTACTACGCTTGCGGGTGCTTGTCCGTCTTTTAGCTTGTCTTGACGGCACGACCTTGGGATTCCGCATTGGAGTTCGGGTCGGGCTGTCACAGATACTACTAATACTACCTTATACTCATCAATACTGGCACCTCTACTAGTGCTATCACCAATTCTAGATTCAAACATCTTAACATACAATAACTCTCGACGTTAAGATACAACAACTCACACAAAACCAACCCCCAACCTAGGCCAAGGAACCTATCCTGGCAGACAACTAACCAATAGCTCTGATACCAACTGTGGCGACCCGACCCGGATCCCAATACGAGACCCCGAGGTCGTGCCACCAAAAACACATAACATAAAAGCAAACAACAAATAATGGGTAAGGCCATAACAACGATACGCCAATGACTTTAACACATGCGGAAGCGTAACATAATTAAACGGTGGCGCCCTAGCTAACAAGCTCAAACTAACATAACCAAAGTGATAATGAATCTCTCGGTCCAAAAATTAAAATCACGTGATGCAAAATTTGGCACGTATAACAAAACCACCTATCATGCAATATCATTAAATAGCAATTTATATACAAATTCATCGGCGACGTTACAGCCGGAACCCAACATTAAACTAAGTCTACAACTCTAGTCTAGCATACTAACGACTAACAACATGCCGGAGAACAAACATAACCAACGATATAAATAACTTGATATGGATAGAACAATAATATTATTAACATGGCACGACTAACATCCGTCGGCTCACAAAGACTAAATAACATAAACAAGTATCATTAAATAATCACAAGGCTTACTACCCATAGTGAAGTTTATATAACTCCACTTCCCAATCGACCTTTCCAAAACAAAGACTACAAATTTATAAACTAGTAGCAACCTTCTCACAGAACCACACGTTCTATCGTAGACTCGGCGGATTCATTCAAATCACTAGCTCGGCTCGAATCTAAGGAAAACAAGGTAAACAGAGTAAGTCATAAAGACTTAGTAAGCTACTAAAGATGCAATGTCATGGCATGGCATTATGCTCAAATAAAACATGTACATCTCATATCATGCTCATGATATAACATTTCATGGAATAATCCACAACACAAACCAAAACCGAACAATAGTCTCATAGAACATCATTTGCATAATTTATCATAAGTAATTCATATCAATAGAATATGATTCTCAAGTTCAATACGTTTAACATGTTATCTTCATATTGCACTGTTCATCAAAACATCATCCACATAACTCAATTATACCATGAGTCTCACACTTCATCTTTTAACATAATTCATATAAGAACTTATATATGAAAGACAATGGTTTCCATTCTAATCATGAATAGCATGTTATATTTCTAGTATAACAATGTATCAAAAGTCATCATTTCATTAGCATGTTATATTTCTTATCATAACATTTCATCAAGTAATCATCATCTCATGTAAACCATATCATTAGCCACGTAGCACAACAATTCATACAAGTGCTCGTAAAATAAACCACATAAGAGAAAAGATGATTTTCCTTTCCGTTTCCAACGTGCAACTCCTGCGGAAACAAACGTGTCCTCGATAACCCCATTCGTGGTATCGACGTCCCCGAAACAATACCCGCTCGGGTTCTATAGTGATCAGAGTCATGTTTACTTACTACAACTAAGATCAACTACTTCCCCACCGTGGCCATCGATGGATGGGTGTGTGCAACCCGGCATGGCGATCCATTGCAACCACGAATCCCACAATTCGTGAAGACAATGCATCGTCCCGCCAAAGACTCAAACCAAATGACGCCAGCTGGACTCAGACGCAAGCACAGGTAATCCATACTCAAATGCTCACCAAGGAAAAGTACAACATCCCACACTAATCCAATCAAGTAGATATTTACTTCTAAACCACATAGTTATGCACTTCTATGCTAACCAACACATAAACACATTAGAGCAATATTATTAAGTCTCTAATTCCAAAGTGTTCTTCATACACTTGTAAACGCTCGAAGGCTTAACCTCCATCAAAACTACCCCAAATTCCGTAGGATCTCAATATGTGATTCACTATAATCATATTAGTCCAATAATCAACTCCATTGAGTCATTTCTACTCTTTCAAATTTGAAGGCATAGGAGCTATTTGCATCATAGCCCTCCTATTATTCATTAGCTATTATTCGTGGCTAAGTTCTTAAGGTTAACAACATTGTACAACCCAACAATTCATACCTTCCCAACAACAATCCCCAAACATGGATCATAGGTCAACACTTAACATTCACAGTCAACATCGTATTTCAAGCATGTTTCTCAAGTTATCATTTTATTAAGCATGTTTTCATCCAAAATAACCATTTATCCAAACAAGATGTAAATTCATCTAGTATACGCATAATCAAGATATAAATTCATCTAGCATGCCCATAACCTTCAATTCATGAATTACTGTTGACCAACATACTCTCATATTGCTTAAAAGTCAACTCAACCCAATAAAGTCAACATTATATTTTATTCATGTAATCCATAATGATAATTCGTTTTATATGCTCACAACCAAAAATTCCTGAATTAAATAGCATCACACTCTTATATGCATGATAGTCAACTCTATTCTCAAAAGTCAAACGAAACATTCGAACATGTAATCTATTGTGAAAATTCACCTATCATGCTTACAACCAAAATTAAAGGTTCAATAAGTATATTTCCAAACTCTCAAATATATATCCATGTATGATTCTAACAATCCATAACCTACAATAAAACTCCAAAAATCATGTACATCACCAATAACCCATTTACTTCATCAACTTACAATCAAACCCTAGGTTTAGGAAATCATATACTCATCCTACCCAAGTCCAAAATTACCAAAAAAAGCTTAATAACATATTTCATTATCATAGAAATCATCCTACACATGGTTCTTAGCAAGTTCACTCTTAACTCAAAATAAAATCGCACAAAGCATGCATGTGTACTCATTGACCTCAAATAGCACCCTTGTTTTCCTTAGGGTCAATGAGCACAAAAATCAAATGGGAGGAGTATAGTAGCTTACCTACAATCAGCCCTACAAGTAAACAAATCGAACATGCAAAGGGTGGAATGGGTTCTCCTCATCTTCCTCTTCACTTCTATGGCTTGGATTTGGAAATAGAGTCTTCAAGCTTTGGCCACCATTGTTGAACACTCAAGAACCTCCCAAGAACTCTCTCAAACCTTCAAGAAATGCTCAGCCACGTTTTTGGAGAGAGAGGCTGAAGAAAATGGGTGTAGTGGATGTATTTGGTCACCTTTTGGCTGAATAGTGGGGTGGGAAGAAGTGACCAATGCATGTTGATGTCTCTCATTTCCAAGTGTCTATCAATCCCTTCTAAACTCCCAAAACTTGCTCAAGACACATTGGTTGATAGATAGGATGAATAGGAAGTGGTTTAGGTTGGGTTATGATAGGCAAAATTGAGTAACAACCAAAACAAATCGTTTCAGGAAATGGGTACCATGTGGTCACATGGTGCCCTAGCATGCGACCGCATGCTAGGCAGATACAAGGCTTACAAATTTTGATCATCTTGCGGGGGCAAGGTCCAAACCGCCTTGCGAGGGCAAGGTCTCCAGAGCTCAAAATGTCTCCAATCAACCCTAAATAACCCCAAACTCAAGGCCAAAGATCCCTAGGCTCAAAAATCACTCAAAGATGGTCCAAAAATCTCACAGGACACCCACAAAGAACTCCCGAAAGAATTCAGATTGAAACCGGAACAAGGCGCAACAACTTGCTAACGAACCGACGAATGAACTAGCTATCGAACGAGCAATACCATGAGACTTAAAGCAAGTCATGAGGATATTCAATAGGATCAAATACTTCTAAGAAGTTAAACAATAGATAGGAGTATAAGGGCTCCCGAAGAAGAGACGATCATACGACTCAATCTCGAACTATGCGACAAGAACGATTGCTATCCTCGTAGTGTCAAAATATCACTAGACTTAAGGAATACATCCAACTAGAAGTATAATACATATAAACATGTTAATCAATCATCATGTAAATATATAGGACCAAACCGAGGCCATGAACACAAAACGCAAGCAAACTCTCAATCGCGTCGCATTCCGACTATCGTCGAGTAACGACTTGTGACTTTAGCAAGTCAACAACTATATGGCATCTCTTAATAGTGTTTTGGTCTTCATGTGGTCTCTCATACACATCTAGACTCTCTCACAAACCAATTGAGAAATCAACCAAGGAAGAAATATGAGTATCGTACACAGTTCAAGCTAACCGGGAATCGGGGTATTACAGTCCTTGCCAAAAGAAAATTTAACTATACAACTAGGTAGCAACCTTGCCAAAAAGGGAACTTCTCCAAAGAACTCGGCAATCACTTCGACCCGCTAGCATGGCTCAGATCTAGGGAAAACAATCAACAAATACGAATAAGTCATAATGACTTAGTAAGTTACTAAACATAACTTCTAGAGTCCAAGCGGGCTGCGGGCGGTAAAGCCAGGCCAGCCCCGCTATGGGGAAAGCCCGCGAACATAACGGGTATGAAAACCCCTAACCCAAACCGCCCCGCATAGGGCCGCGGGCAAAACAGGCAATCCCGCGGGCTTTTCCATTTATGTTTTCAAATTCATCTTTATAAGCTCCTTGCGGCTCTCAAAGTTTGGTAGACGAATGAATACTGAATAGCATTTACAAAATAAGGCGGCAAAAATCCATCAACAGGGTTAACATCGCTTGTACTCTGGCTTGCAAGCAAATACAACATTATGGCAAAGAAACCAATAGTCCTTGTATGGTATAAACATCCATGGCATTTTAGAAGGGAGATCGGCCCTGTGCGATGGAATTTTGTAGAGCGTAAAAGGCAAGCTTGAAAAACAATTTTAGTGAGTGAGGGTGCAACTTGCAAGGGGTAAATATTCTATAGCAAACCCAAGTAACTCACCTTCTTCTGCTAAAAATTCCATAAGCTGATGAAGCCACTGACGATCTCGAAATTGCAGAACATAGGTATCTAAAGTGCGGCCAGACTACTTCTCCTGCAATATAAAATAATACTCCAGGCTTATCATAACTTTGATCCTAATACTATACCTGAAAATATTCAAACTCAATAACAATACATATATATATATATATATATATATATATATATATATATATACAAGCATAAGATCAAAAATGCGGGCTGCCTGCCTGCAAGTCCCAACCCACAAAGCCCGCGGCCCAGGGCACGGGCTTGAAAGCCCGACATCCTAACGGGTATTAAAAACACCAGGCTTCAACCCGCCCCTAATAGGGGCGGGGCGGGCTTGCCCGCGGGCTTTTACCCGTTTTGACAACTCTAATAACTTCCTATCATGGCATCATGCTCAATAATAATATATCATGCTATCATCATAGTATAACATTTCATTAAAATAATGTAAAGCATTTATGCTTAACAATAATAATTTATGTCATTGGAAAAATATAACATTCCAACAATATCCATGTCAAGGCATTTATGCTTAACAACCTTAAATGTCATGTTATCCATAAATTATAACAATTACCAAACCATCTCAACCAACATATCATATCATATTCACCAAGAACATTATTCATGTAATACCCCGATTCCCGGTTAGCTTGAACTGTGTGCGATGCTCACATTTCTTCCTTGGTTGATTTCTCGATTGGTTTGTGAGAGAGTCTAGATGTGTATGAGAGACCACATTAAGACCAAAACACTATTAAGAGGTTCCCTATAGTTGTTGACTTGCTAAAGTCACAAGTCGTTACTCGACGATAGTCGGAATGCGACGCGATTGAGAGTTTGCTTGCGTTTTGTGTTTGTGACCTCGGTTTGGTCCTATATCTTTACATGATGATTGATTAACATGTTTATATGTATTATACTTCTAGTTGGATGCATTCCTTAAGTCTAGCGATGTTTTGACGCTCCAAGGATAGCAATCGTTCTTATCGCGTAGTTCGAGATCGAGTCGTATGATCGTCTCTTCTCGGGAGCCCTTATTCTCCTATCTATTGTTTAACTTCTTAGAATTATTTAAGCCTATTCATTATCCTCTTGACTTTTTTTAAGTCTCATGGTATTGCTCGTTCGATCGCTAGTTCATTTTTCGCTTCGTTAGCAAGTTGTTGCGCCTTGTTCCGGTTTCGATCCGAATTCTTTCGGGAGTTGTTTGTGGGTGTCCTGTGAGAGTTCTGGACCATCTTTGAGTGAGCTTTGAGCCTAGGGATCTTTGGCCTTGAGTTTGGGGTTGTTTAGGGTTGATTGAAGACCTTTTGAGCTCTGGAGACCTTGCCCTCGCAAGGCGGTTTGGACCTTGCCCCCGCAAGATGAACAGAAGTTTGTAAGGAAGCTTGCTGCCTAGCATGCGGTCGCATGCCCCCTAGCACCATGCGACCGCAAGGTGCCCTTTTACAGATACGATTTGTTTTGTTGTTTACTCAATTTTGCCTATCCTAACCCCACCCAAACCCATTCTAAACCACTTCTAATTCGTCCTAACTATCAACCAATGAGTCCTAAACATATTTTGAGGGTTTTGAGTGGATTGAAAGCCACTTGGCAAGGGAGAACCCCTACATGCATTGGCCACTCTTCCCACTCACCTTTTCAAGCCTTGGGGAAGCCAATACACCCACTAAGCCTCCCATTTTCTGCCATCTCTCTCCAAAAATGTGGACAACATTTTGAGAGCTGAAAGGAGAGTTCTCTTAGTGTTCTTGAGAGTTCTTGAGTGATCAAAAATGGTGGCCAAAGCTTGAGGAGTCCATTTCCAAATCCCAACCATAGAAGTGAAGAGGAGGATGAGGAGAACCCTTTCCACCGGTTGCATGTTTGTTTTGGTTGTTTGAAGTGGTGATTGTAGGTAAGCTACTATACTTCTCCTATTTGATTTTTTTTTGCTCATTGACCCTAAGGAAAACAAGGGTGCTATTTGAGGTCAATGAGTACACATGCATGCTTTGTGTGAAGTTATTTTGAGTTAAGAGTGAACTTGCTAAGAATCATGTGTAGGTTGATTTCTCTGATAATGAAGTATGCTATTAAGCTTTGTTTGGTAATTTTGGACTTGGGTATGATGAGTATATGATTTCCTAAACCTAGGGTTTGATTGTAAGTTGATGAAGTAAATGGGTTATTGGTGATGTACATGATTTTTGGAGTTTTATTGAAGGTTATGGATTGTTAGAATCATACATGAATATATATTTGGGAGTTTGGAAAATATACTTATTGAACCTTTAATTTTGGTTGTAAGCATGATAGGTGAATTTTCACAATAGATTACATGTTTGAATGTTTCGTTTGACTTTTGGAAATAGAGTTGACTATCATGCATATAAGAGTGTGATGCTATTTAATTTATGAATTTTTGGTTGTGAGCATGTAAAATGAATTATCATTATGGATTACATGAATAAAATATAATGTTGACTTTATTGGGTTAAGTTGACTTTTAAGCAATATGAGAGTATGTTGGTCAACACTAATTCATGAATTGAAGGTTATGAGCATGCTAGATGAATTTATATCTTGATTATGAGTATGCTAAATGAATTTACATCTTGTTTGGATAAATGGTTATTTTGGATGAAAGTATGCTTAATTAAATGCTAACTTGAGATACATGCTTGAAATATGATGGTGGACTTTGAATGTTAAGTGTTGACCTATGCACCATGTTTTGGGGTTGTTGTTGGGAAGGTATGAATCGTTGGGTTGCACAATGTTGTTAACCTTAAGAACTTAGCCACGAATAATAGCTAATGAATAATAGGAGGGCTATGATGCAAATAGCTTCTATGCCTTCAAATTTGAAAGAGTAGAAATGACTCAACGGAGTCGATTATTGAACTAATATGATTATAGTGAATCACATCTTGAGATCCTACGGAATTTGGGGTAGTTTTGATGGAGGTTAAGCCTCCGAGCGTTTACAAGTGTATGAAGAACACTTGGGTATTATAAACTTAATAGTATTGTTCTAATGTGTTTATGTGTTAGTTAGCATAGAAGTGCATAACTATGTGGTTTAGAAGTAAATATCTACTCGATTGGATTAGTGCCTGATGTTGTACTTTTCCTTGGTGAGCATTTGAGTATGGATTACCTGTGCTTGCGTTTGAGTCCAGCTGGCGTCTTTTTGATGTGAGTTTTGGTAGGACGATGCATTGTCTTCACGAATTGTGGGATTCGTGATTTCAATGGATCGCCATGCCGGGTTGCACACACCCCTCCATCGATGGCCACGGTGGGGAAGTAGTTGATCTTAGTTGTAGTAAGTAAACATGACTCTGATCACTATAGAACCCGAGCGGGTATTGTTTCGGGGACGTCAATACCACGAATGGGGTTATCGAGGACACGTTTGTTTCCGCAGGAGTTGAACGCTGGAAACAGAAAGGAAAATCATCTTCTCTCTTATGTGGTTTATTTTACAAGCACTTGTATGAATTGTTGTGCTACGTGGTTATGATATGATATACGTGAGATGATGATTACTTGATGAAATGTTATGATAAGAAATATAACATGCTAATGAAATGATGACTTTGATAAAATGTTATACTAGAAATATAACATGCTATTCATGATTAGAATGGAAACCATCGTCGTTCATATATATGTTCTTATATGAATTATGTTAAAAGATGAAGTGTGAGGCCCATGGAATAATTGAGTTATGTGGATGATGTTTTGATGAACAGTGCAATATGAAGATAACATGTTAAACGTATTGAACTTGAGAATCATATTCTATTGATATGAATTACTTATGATAAATTATGCAAATGATGTTCTATGAGACTATTGTTAGGTTTTGGTTTGTGTTGTGGATTATTCCATGAAATGTTATATCATGAGCATGCTATGAGATGTACATGTTTTATTTGAGCATAATGACATGCCATGACATTGCATATTTAGTAGCTTACTAAGTCTTAATGACTTACTCTGTTTACCTTGTTTTCCTTATATTCGAGCCGAGCTAGTGATTTGAAGGAATCCGCCGAGTCTACGATAGAACGTGTGGTTCTGTGAGAAGGTTGCTCCTAGTTTATAAATTGTAGTCTTCGATTTGGAAAGGTCGATTGGGAAGTGAAGTTATATAAACTTCACTAAGGGTAGTAAGCCTTGTGATTATTTAATTGATACTTGTTTATGTTATTTAGTCTTTTGTGAGCCGACGGATGTTAGTCGTGCCATGTTAATATAATAATATTGTTCTTTCTATATCAAGTTATTTATATTGTTGGTTATGTTTGTTCTCCGGCATGTTTTTAGCCGTTAGTATGCTAGACAAGAGTTGTAGACATAGTTTAATGTTGGGTTCCGGCTGTAACGTCGCCGATGATTTGGTATATAAATTGTTATTTAATGATATTGCATGACATGTGGTTTTGTTATACGTGCCCAATGTTGCGTCACGTGATTTTAATTCTTGGACTGAGAGATTCATTATCTCTTTGGTTGTGTTAGTTTGAGCTTGTTAGCTCAGGCGCCACCGTTTAATTATGTTACGCTTCCGCATGTATTAAAGTTATTGGCGTATCGCCGTTATGGCCTTACCCATTATTTGTTGATTGCTTGTATGTTATGTGTTTTTGGTGGCACGATCTCGGGGTATCGCATTGGGATCCGGGTCGGGTCGCCACAATTCACACATAAGTACTTGTGAGTCAATTCATATAAAAAGAGATATGATACCATTACCATTTCCTTCCGCCATGTCGCTCCTGCAAAAATGCGTGCAAACCTTTATGTGTCCTCGATATCCCTTTCGTGGATATTGACGTCCCCGGGACAATCCCCGCTCGAGTTCCATAGTTATGAAAGTCATGTGTATTACTACAACCAAGATGAACTACTTCCCCACCCTGGCCATCGATGGAGGGGTGTGTGCAACCCGGCACGGCGATCCATCGCGATCACGAACCCCACAATTCGTGAAGACGATGCATCGTCCCGCCAAAGACTCAACAAACCGACTCCAGCTGGACTCAAAACCCAAGAATAAGTAATATATACTCATATGTTCAAAAGAAGTAGGCACATACTCTACCATCAAACTAGTCATGCATTTCATTCACAACTAGCATAAATTCACGTTAGAGAATAATATTAGCTCTCATAATCAAGTGTCCTTCATACACTTCTAAGATTCTTGTGAGGCTTAACCTCTATCAAATCTACCCCAAATTCCGTAGGACTTAAGATTATAGTTCCTAAAATTCATACTAACCCAAAGGTTGACTCGTTGAGTCCAATCTACACTTTCCAAAAATTAGGGCATAGAATCCATGGGCTACAATACCCTCCTATGTTCATAGCTAACATAATTGGCAAGATTCCCAAGCTCATTAAAGCCATAAAATCCCAACAAAACACTTGGTTAGGCAACATAGGGGAAAAATCACATTTCAAGCATAAACCCATTTAGGTCACTTCACCAATCATGCTCTCCAAAACTTGAATAAATCACATAGAATGGATTAATATACTATACAACACATGAATAACATACTAATCATGGTCTCAAGTAAGTTCATCCAACCAAATCATCATTTAGGCATATACCCATTCAAGTCACCTCACCAATCATGCTCACAATACTTGAATAAATCACATAGCATGGATAAACATACTACACTACACATGAATATCATCCTAATCATGGTCTCTAGCAAGTTCATCCAAGCAAAATCACCATTTAGACATTTAGGGTTCATAGCATCTCTAAAAATACCTAGAATGCACACATTGATCTCACATAGCACAATGATTGTTTTCCCTAGGGTCAATTGGGCCAAAAAGAAAGAGGAAGAGATGTAGCAACTTACCTAGATTCAACACTTCAAGCTACAATTTCGAAACTCCAATCGGTGGGATTTGTTCTCTTCAAGCTCCTCTTCAAATCTATGGTGTGGATTGTGAAATGAAGGTCTCTAGCTATGGCCTCTAAGGATGGGCTCTCAAGAACCCTAGAAACTCCCTCTCAAGCTCTCCAAGAAGCTCCCCACGTTTTTTAGAAGTGATAGGCAGAAAATGAGGGGTTAAGTGGGGTGTTAGGGCTTCAAATAGGTTAGGAAGTAAGTGGGTTAGGTTTACAACTAATGTGATTGTTTCCCTCTAATTAACCCCAATAATCCACCTCTAAAACTCAATTGGGTATTTAGGATAAACCCTAAGGTAGTTAGGAGGGTTTAGGAGTAGGTTAGGTTGGGTTTGGGTAGGGTTAGGTTGGACAACTCATCAAAAAAACCAAGAAATCCCGTAACAAGGAATGGCAGGCATGCGGTCGCATGGAGGCTTGGCCATGCGAGCGCTTCATCAAGGTTTTCACACATTCCCAAATTTGCTTCCTTGCTCGGCCTAGGACTCAACCCCTTGCATCCTTGAGTCCTTCAATGCTCGAAAGGGTCTAGAATTCAACCTTAAAGGTCTCCAAAACATAACCAAATCACTAATGGTTCCAACCTCACTCAAAAATGGTTTAGAACTCAAGAAGAACACTCCCGAACGACAACCGAAAAGGCCAAACGAAGAAGGTTAACGACTAGAAGCAAACTAGCAACCAAACTGACGATGCAACAAGCTTTCAATCAACATCTAAATCATGTTAATGATGTTATGAATGGTCTCTAACATTTATACATGTGCATCCAACATAAATCCTTAATCAAAGTCTCAAAGCATCCCGTGTAGGAAAGATGCATACGAGCATATCAAACGAAGTCAATGAACATATGCTATTGACTCTAAACATATGTATGAGCTAAGTTAACATGTTTATGATGAATATGAATGTATAAACTTAAGCATAACACGAGCAAGTAATATTCTAGGGTTTTACAGTGGAAATATATGAAGTATGGTTCAATTTACATATGTCATAATCAAGTTAACCAACACAAGAAACTGACAAAAGGATCAATAGGACTTTAATAAGCTTGTAATGTAAAGCCATGGTGTTGGGGGATACGATGGAAAGGGAATGCAATACAAAGTGAGAGAGGAAGACTACCCTTTACCCCTTTCGCTTCTACAACATGTAGAAACATTTCCCATAAGGTTAGGACCTACAAAGACCATGATCGCGTCTTATTTTAATTAATTCCTTGCAAGTGGACAAGACTATTGTAGAATAGCTTAGGAAGCAAGGGTCGAACCACAGAGACAAGAAGAATATGGATAGCAAGAATATTGGTAGCTAGTTTTAAACTAAGGGGGGTTTGTTTATTGATTTTATCTAAATTAATTATTCTACTAATTTAATGATTATATTTAAACTACGCAGCAATCACAGTTTGTAAAGATCTGATGGTGGATGGAATCTAGGGTTAGGGTTTCACTTGCATCTACTCTATATCTTATTTAGACAAAGTATCATTCAATAACTTGGGTTCGTTCACAAAAGATAGATATAGCCTGTTAAATTACCGTTCAGTCTCCATCTCCAAATAATTCATCCATTCTATATCCTAGGCACAAGAACATATGGAACCTAACCGTCACTTAGGTCATATATCAAACCTGACCCTAACTTATCACTCTCGTGCATTAATAGGTTCAATTTATCATGATGGTGAGCCAGTGTACGACATATGCATATGGCCGTGCAGGTATCCGCACCTCTAGGCCTTTATTACTACCGATTACATTCATTTGTTCAAAGCTAGATAATAAAGGGGTTGATAAACACCATGATCAACAAGAATTGAATGAATAAAAATATATATTAAGCCATAGATTCGATACAAGTTACCTCCCAACTCCTAGATTAATGGATGTTTAGTTCATCGTTGAAGATGAACTCCACAACGGAATGAAGGAATACATGGATCAATCTTCAAAACTGTAATTACAACAACTAATCTACGAAATACAAACTAAAATCTATCCTAGAACTATTTCCTAACACTTTTTGGACGTCCTTAGGCTTTGGCTACAGTCCTTTATTTATACCATGGAGTTGTAGGGGAATAGGAGGTTCAATCCAAGTCAAAAACCCCGTAAAGTCGGTTCTGGGAACCTTGCGGCCGCATTGGGTCTTCACCTTGCGTCCGTAAGGGTCTAATTCTGGCTCTTCGTTTTTCTGCCTACCTAGCGAAGGCAAGGTCTTTTGACCTTGCGGCCGCAAGGTGGCCAGAATGTTCTTTTTGCCTTTTTCTCCAATGTTGCACTTTGCACCCTTCCTCGAAATCTTCACTAAAAGCTTCATAAATATCATAAATTCACCTAAAACCCTGAAACTCATAAAATAGCTCAAAAACACATATCAGTAGCAAAAGGCCTCGTGGAGTTGCTCAATTTAAGTCATAAAAGTACCTGAGATGAACATATAAAATACGCTCATCAAATACCCCCAAACTTAAACTTTGCTCATCCATGAGTAAACAATACTTATAAATACAAAAATTAATCATTCAAAATTTAAGAAAATCTTTTTGGAGGGTGACTGATCGATGTATTTTATACGTCGATTTTATATGCTTCTATGACTTAAATTATGCTATTTCACGAGGATTTTGGCTACTGATATATGTTTTCAGTGAGTTTTGTGAGTTTCAGGGTTTTTAGTGAAAATATGCAAAGCACAAGGCTTTTATATGCAAATTCCAAGAAGGGGCCAAGGTGAAAATTGTAGAAGAAAAGAAGAAATATCACGCTGGGGACCTTGTGGTCGCAAGGTGTTCCAAACCTTGCCCCCGCAAGGTGGACAGTACATCAAGAAAACAAAGCCCGGAATTCAGAGGACCTTGCGGACGCAAGGTGCCCCAGACCTTGCGACCGCAAGGTGTCAGAATGCGAAAAAGTTGCGTTTTCACTGGAGATTCGATTGCAATACAACTCTTCGGTATAAATAGGAGTCGGTAGCCAAAGCCTAGGACATCTAGAAACGGCTGGAAACAGTTTTGTATAGCTTTAGGATAGATTTTAGGTTGTATAACATATTTAGATTGTGTAATTACAAGTATTGAAGATCAAATCATGTCTCCATTCATCTCCATGTGTTGTTCATTGTCTATGATGAACTAAATCATCACTAATCTAGGAGGTGGGAGGTAACTTGTATCAAATTTATGTTTTAATTCATATTTATGTTCATTCAATTCTTGTTGATTGTGGTGTTTATCAATCCCTATATTATTTTTCTTTGAACAAATGAATGTAATCACAAATAATAAAGTCCTAGAGGTGCGGATAACTGCATGACCAATGTGCATATGTCGTACACTGGCTCACCATCACAATAAATTGGACCTATCGATGCACGACAGTGATAAGTTAGGACCAAGTTCATACATGACCTAGGTGACAGATAGATCATATGTTCTTGTGCTTAGGATATAGAATGGATGAATGATGCGGGGATGGAGGCTGAACCAATAATTCAACAGACTATATCTATATTTAGTGAACGAACCCAAGAAATTGAATGATAATTATTTTGAATTAAACATAGAGGAGATACAAGTGAAACCCGAATCCTAGATTGCCATCTATCATAAGATCTTCATAACATGTAATTGCTGCTAATTAGTTAAACACCTAAATAATAACAGTAGTTTAGAATAAAATAAATATAAAAACCCCCTTAGATTAATAATTTATCTATCAATAAATTGTGCTATTTGTGATCTCTTGTCTCTGTGGGTTCGACCCTTGCTTCCAAAACTATTCTATAATAGTCTTGTCCACTTGCAAGGAAATAATTAAAATAAGACATCGATCAGTGACACTATTTACACTCCTCTAGAAACCCAGAAACTCGAGAAGACTCTAACGAGCGACTCGACTATGCAGATAAATACAAAAACTAATAAATACAAAAGCAGATAAAAATTACTCTAAAAACAAAATAAACACAACAATCTTTTTGGTTTCAACCTCAAGTCATAAAATCATGGCATAACAAAGTAGTCTTAGTAAGATGCTCACCACATATGTGCAGACTAGTCACAGAACAAACTGACTTATACTCAAGCTGCTATCAGCCTTAATTTCTCCGTGTTTGTGTGATCACTAGTCATAAAAAAGATCTTAACTAAAACAGTTTTATTAAGCTAAGCACCACATTCATTTAAAATCAGAATTTTAAATAAAACCAATGTAACATAGAGTATGAGATCTACCATCCAAACTCGGTTTATTACAAAAGAGAGATGACCAAGGATTTCAAAAACTTATACATCCATCCCATGCACTAACTATGTATGACATACAATTCTCTCCTGCCCCAATTACTTGCAATAGCTAAGATTATGCTAGATTCTATTGGTACTCTCTAAAATTTTCTCTCTAGGGCTGGCCGCTTGGTTTGCTTGGATGGCTGGTTCTCCTTTCTTGGCCGTGCCATGGCAGATCCTCCACCGACACCTCCTTCTCCATCCGCCAAGAAATTGTTTGCTTCCTTATTCTCCAAAGAGCCTTCGTTACCCTCTGAACCTGTGCAGCTAATTCTGCCTTCTACTTACAAGGGAGAACGGGCTCTTCGCCTCACTCCTGCCATAGTTTCTGCCCTCTCCAAACTATTTCAACTTGCGCTTGTTGGTAAGTTTTCTCATGGACGGCCTTCTATGGAATCTATGCGAAAAGAATTCCTTACTTTCGGTCTTAAGAGAGCAGTTACGCTTGGTCATTTGAATCATAAGCATGTTCTTATTCAAACGAACCACGAAGCAGATTTTCAACATTTATGGATTAAGGATCAATGGTACGTAGGCTCCTTCCCTATGCGCGTGTTCAAATGGATTCCATAATTTAGGCCAGAAATTGAAAGCCCCATAGTCCCGGTTTGGTTCTCCCTCCCTAATCTGCCTATTTACTTATTTAATAAGTCAGCCCTTTTTTCTATTGCTAATATGATTGGCACCCCTTTGCTTATTGATTCTCCCACCGCTAACTTGTCTCGACCTAGTCTTGCTAGGATATGTATTGAAGTGAACTTAACCATGCATATGCCCAGTCGTATCTGGATAGATAGTGGAACCTCGGATGGGTTTTGGCAACCAATTGGAGCGGAGAGGCTCCCTCAATATTGCTCATGTTGTCATCGACAAGGACATAATGCAGACTCTTGTAAGTTATCTCCTAAGCCGATTCACAAAGCTAATGCTGTTGGTTCTGAAGAAGAGCCAAATACCAATGTCAAAGCTGCTGGAAACACAACTCTTAAGGCGGCTTGGAAGCCTAAGGAACCGGTTGCTTCTCCAATTATCCAAGAAAAAACTGCTGCCAATATTGCCTCTACAAGTCACTCGTCTCCCTAAGTATCGGCTGCTACTTCTCCTATCATGAAGGAGCAGGTCCATGGTGATCAAACCCCTTCTTTGCATGATACGGTGAATGATCAGGACGTTCAAAACCATGTCCCTATTAATCTTATCATTGTGGAAGAGATCAGCCCCATCCTTAAGGAGCCTTCTGATGTGCAGAATCAAGTCCCACCTGATAATAATTGTGCCACCAACAACGAAGTGTTATAAATGATCTTAATAATGATGATGCCTATGTTGATAACTCCCAGCCCACTGTTACGATTATATCCCCTAATCATTTTGTGGTGTTTCAAGAATACGAAGAAGAGGATCAAGATAATAACCTTTCTCACTTGGATGCCCTGAATCTGGATACTACTACTTGCCAACGGAAACGAAAGGAAAGCCTCCATCTATTGCTATTGTTGGCAGAACTACTCGCTCTAAATTGCAAGCAAAGGTCCACATGGGTTCTAACTCTTCAGTTCCCCATGTCAGTTAAGTACCTCTTCTGGAATATTCGAGGAGTGGGTAATGATATCACCGTTTCTCGTCTTAAAAAGTTGGTGTCTCTCCATCACTGTTCTCTTCTTTTGATTTGTGAGCCCATGATTGATCAATCTCAGCTTCCAATTATAGCTAGAAAGCTTAAATTTCATTTCTATTTTTGTAACCCGTCTAATACCATCTGGGTCTTCGCTAAGTCTGCCTTTAATTGCTAAGCTATTTATGAGACTGCTCAACATCTCACTCTCCGTATATGGCATTTTACGTGGGACCAGCCTATTTTCTACTCGTCTCTTTATTCTAAATGTACTGCTTCTGAACGTCAAACTCTCTGGAATGATCTCATTGAAGTGGGCACTCAATTCATCAATTCTCCTTGGGTTATGATCGGGGACTTCAACATCATCTTGGCCCCCCATGAAAAATTTAGAGGGTTGGGCTGGGATAGACATGGTGCACATGATTTTCAGACTTGTTTAAATATGGCTGGGCTAACTGATTTGGGGTTTCATGGCAGTCGGTTCACTTGGTGTAACAATAGGGATGTCAATGCTACCATTTTTCAGCTTATGGATAGAGCGGCTAGCAACCTGGCTTGGTCCACCAAATTTTCTAATATTTTGATTGAGCATCTCAACAGAACATGTTCTGATCATTCTCCTTTGTTGATGGAAATTTCTTCTTCCATGTCTCCTCAGCCTTATTCTTTTCGCTTTCTTAACGTCTGGACTGATCATCATTACTTTCTTGCAGTTGTTACGAATGCATGGAATTCTAATGTTGGCGGCAGGCCTATGATGAAGTTTGCGAATAAACTCAAGGAAGTTCGTTGGGCCTTAAAACCTTGGAACAAATCCATTTTTGGTAACATTTTTCAGGCTATTAAAACGGCGGAAGATGAGGTTCTTGCTAACTTATTCGAAGCCAATAATAATGGTTCAAACAGAGCTAATATTCATCTGGCTAAGGCCAATCTTCAGCACAAATTAAAGGTGGAAGAAAATTATTGGCGTCAAAAATCACATCTTAGGTGGCTTAAAGAAGGAGAAGGCAATACTAAATTATTTCATTCCTCGGTTAAGCAGACGCTACCAAGATTTTTATCCGCATAATTAAAGATCTTAAGGGTACTATGGTTATTACTGAGGACGATATCAGGAAGGCAGCAATTGATTTTTATAGCGAGCAGCTCACAGCTTGCCCTAGTTCAAATAATGACTTGCTTTCGGCCATTCCATCTCTTATTTCTTCTGATCAAAATGACATGCTTACTGCCCTTCCCTCTCTTGATGAGATTAAGGATGTTGTCTTTGATCTTTGTGGTGATAGTGCGGCGGGTCCGGATGGTTTTTCGGTAAATTCTATACCTCCTGCTGGGAGATCATTGTTGATGATTTTTATTAGGACTATTTCTGAGTTCTTTTCTGGTTTTGATATGCCTAAATCTTGGAACTAGCACTCTCTTAGTCACTATCCTGAAGTCTGATAACATTGCTTCTTTTAAAGATCTCCGGCCCATCAGTCTGTGCAATTTCTGCAACAAAGTGATATCCAAACTGCTTTCTGGTCGTTTAGCTCTTGTCCTTCGTTTCATGATTTCGGAGAATCAAAGTGCGTTTACTAAGGGCCGAGTTATTCAGGACAATTTGTTGCTTGCGCATGAATTGGCTTATAATCTTCCAAAAAAATTAATGGATCCAACGTTATTATTAAATTGGATATGGCAAAAGCTTTTGATAGAGTTGATTGGTTTTTTGGACCAAGGTTATTCGGAAGTCTGGTTTTAGCGAAGTCTTTATCGACATGATTTGGAGGATTATTTCTAACAATTGGTTATTGTAAGGGTAAAATAGGCAAGTCCTATTTTTACTTGTTTTCACCTTTCTTGGTCAAAATAGGATTTTAGATAAGTTTGTGCTAATTTAGGACTTAGTATATTGTTTTAGATTTAGTTTAGTTATTTTTGGTAACAAAATCTTTTTTTAGATTTCGGCTACATTATTTTTGGTAATTAAATCTTGGCAAAAATCCTAGTCAAACCAAGTCTCTTGACTTTCATCATGATTGGTAAGAAAATCTTACAAGTTTGGAAAGTTGTTGATTTTACCATTAAATAGCTAATCCTTTTCCTTGTAGAAGATTGTCTCTTTTGCCGTGTGTTGTAGGGATTGCCGTCTATATATTCCGGGCAAGGAAACGGGTTGAAGGATAGAGCTTGAGAAAAAGAATCAAGGCAATACATCTGAGAGCAGAAGGTATAATATACAGAACCAGTTTTCCAGGACTGAAGATCATTCATTCAAGGCCGTCAATGTTGCTACATTTGGTAACATCGCTTTTGGAAAATCTGTTTTGTGCTTCCTGTTTCGTGTTTAAGGAGGCTGAGTTTGTTTCTTCCCACATTTTATTTAATTGTTTTATGTGGGATTTTTGTTCTCCAAGATTCATTATCTTGTGAGAATTTTTGTTAGTAATTTAACTAGTATTTTTCGTGTAAAACAATCATTCTTTTTAGTGAAATTTGTGTGGCCTTGAGGCTTGGTCTACAAGTATTAAACTTGTAGATTGTTTTTGGTAAAAACTTGAGTTCAATCTTTCGTTTTGTCTTTGTGATAATAATCAATCTTCCATTGCTACTATTATTTGCTGTTTCATTGTGATTCCCATTGTAGCTACAATCACAGCTACATTGGTAATCATATTGATCTCTTTTGAGAATCCGTGCTATCACGTTCTTTCAATTGGTATCAGAGCCTTCTCTTGATATCACTAAGAGTTGATTCTGGTTATAGCCGTGATGGATTCTCGATGATGAAGAACGTTGTTCGCCCTCCTACTCTTACTAATGCTAATTACTCTATTTGGAAAGTCAAGATGCGCATCTTCATCAAATCAATTGATGAGAGAGCGTGGCTTGCTGTTTTGAATGGATGGAGTCCTCCCAAAACAACAGATTCGGATGGTGATGTCAAGGTCACCAAAGAATCTGAATGGACCAATGAAGATAGGAACACTGCATCCTTTAATTCAAAAGCCTTGTGCGCTATTTATAAAGCCTTAGATGCTAATACTTTTAGGGTGATAGCAAATTATGAATCGCTAAAGATGTTTGGGAGGCCCTTCGCACCTTGTGTGAAGGACACGCGTTGTTCGTGCTTCTAAGTTAAGAATGCTCACCACTCAATTTGAGAATACTAGAATGCATGAGTCTGAGGATATTATGACATATTATGGTAGACTTCTTGACATATCTAATTCTGCACTTGCTTTAGGAGATCCTATTACTAATGAGCGTCTTGTTAGCAAGATGATGAGAACTTTGCCTGAAAGGTTCAATGTCAAGATATGTGCAATTGAAGAAGCACATGATATTGACAAGATGAGTTTTGAAAGACTGGCTGGTATTCTTCAAAACTTTGAATTGAACCTAAATGATCAAATAAAACAAAAAGGCAAAGGGGCTTCATCATCTTCTACACCCATTGTAAAAATATTGCTATGCCTGCTCCTATTGATATCTCATGTGATTTGCTTGAAATTCAAAAGGATATTGATGAGTCTGATTTTGGAGAAGAATCTATTGCTCTATTGACTACCAAATTCAAAATTTTTTGAAAAATAAGAGTCAAAATAGAACTCCATCATCAAGCTCGAAAAACAATTTTAAACCTGATTCTGGAAAATTTGTTCCCAAAGAAAATTCTTTCCAAACTCCAGAAAAACCCTTCACAAACCCCTTTGCATCAAAATCATCCTACAATGGTAAGAACATTGATTCAGTACAATGTAGAGAATGTCAAGGTTATGGTCACTATGCTAACCAATGTGCAAATACCTTAAGGAAAAAGGGTTTAAATTTTTCAGCAACCTTGAGTGATAGTGATGGAGAAGATCCAGGTGATCTTATCACTCTTACTGCTGTTTATGACTCTAAAACTGAAAGTGCAGATTTTTCAGCCAATGTGACATCCAATGCAGCTACATCCGGAGTCACATCGGCAGATACAGTGAGCAGAAACAGGGACAAACTCTTTTGTTTTAATTCCACAATTCCAGAAGATGGTGGAGATACAGAGTCAGACTTGCTGGAAGGGTACAAGGAGCTGTACAAGGATTGGGAGAAACGAGCTCACCAAGTTACACTACTTGGTAAGGCAAATGAGCTGTTAAAAAAGGCAAATGAGGATCAAAAAGAGTGCATAGTAAGGCTGGAAAGTTTGCTAAGCAGAAAGGATGTTGAGATTGAAGGGTTGAAGGAGCAGCTTGCTCAAGCAAAAGAAACCATTGCCAAATGGAATTCAAGCCAACATAAAGTGGATGAAATGTCAATTCAAAGCAAAGACATCCAAGGCAGGTATTGGTTTTGTTCCTAAGGTGTTTGTAAGAGAAGGAGAAGGTACGTCTGGAACTAAGCAGACTGATCAAAATTTTCAAGAAACTGCCTTCTTTGAAAAACCGAGAATAAGAAAGAAAAATTTTGTTTGTCACTTCTGCCATAAGCCTAGTCACATACAACCCTTTTGTTTTCTGAAAAAGGCTATGTATGAGGATGAAATAAGACAGGCCTTCTTGGGAAAAACTCAGATGCAGAATCGTATGAAGCAGCCAATGCGACAGCCAATGCAGCAACATTGGCAGTCACATTGGAAGTCTCATCCGAAGGCTCATCAGAAAAATCATTTTCAAAACCACCAACCTAAAATTGTTAAACAAATGTGGGTTCCCAAAACTTGTAATGACAAGTGTAAAGCCAAATATTGTGAGCCGTTTGATATATGTCCTGGTGCTACAATGTCTGATGATGAGATGTGCAATGTTACTTTCACTTCATTAAAATCTCATATTTCTGGATCATGGTACTTTGACAATTGGGTGCTCTAGACATATGACAGGTTTAGTAGAAAATTTGAAAGATTATGTGAGCATCAATGGTGGGTCTATGACCTATGGTGGTGGTGCCAAAGGGAAAATAATTGGCAAAGGAACATTGAATGTTGAAGGCCTTCCAAGTCTCACGAATGTTTACCATGTGGAAGGACTTAAAACAAATTTGATCAGTATAAGTCAATTGTGTGATGATGACCTTCGTAAGGTTTGATAAAATTCTTGTGAAGTTTTTGATCAAACTAACAAATGTCTTCTGACAGGTACAAGGTCATCTGATAATTGTTACATGTTCAACAATAGCCAATCATGCCAAAAAGCTAGTCTTGATGTTACAAATCTTTGGCATCAGAAACTTGGACACATGAGTTTTCGTAAGCTCCATGAGCTTGTGAAGCATGATGTTGTTAAAGGATTACCAAATTTGGAAAAGAATTATACAAAGGTATGTGGCCCCTGCCAAAAAGGTAAACAACCCAAGGCTCCTCATCTTCCCATAACACAATGTTCCACATCTAGGTGTCTAGAGATGATCCACACTGACCTCATGGGTCCCATTGAGGTAGAGACTTTAGGTAGAAAAAATAAAAAAATACACCCTCTTTGATGAACTTGTGTGGATTGACTTCTCTATGAATATATATCCTTTTCTAATTATTTGCCTCCAATGTATCTCACATGAATTTTGCTCCCAAAACTCCACAACAAAATGGAGTGGCGGAAAGAAAGAATAGGACATTACAAGAGATGGCTAGGGTGATGTTAACCTCAAAAAATTTGGCTAAAAGATTTTGGGCTGAAGCCTTAAATACTGCTTGTCACATTGGAAATAGGGTTTTCTTAAGACCAGGTAGCACAATGACTCCATATGAAATTTTTCTTGGAAAGAAACCAACCTTAAAATACTTTCATGTTTTTGGTTGTGTATGCTACCTTCTCAATGATAGAGACCAACTTTCCAAGTTTGATTCTAAGAGTGATAAGTGTGTTTTCATGGGTTATTCTACAAATAGTCGGGCTTACAGAGTTTTTAATCTACGGACTAAAACTATTATGGAATCCATGAACATTGTTTTTGATGATCTAACCGATCTTGGCCACAAAACTGTTGAAGAAGATGTTTCAGGGATCCTTGATTTTGGAGATTTTGATCCGTAAACGGCCGAATCCAAGAATCCAGTGATCAAGCGCAGTTCAGCAGACTCGGCAAGACAGTGATGAGATTCAGGATATATCACCCAATGTGATTCCGAATGTAGCTACATCGGAAGTCACATTGGACATAAATATGACAGAAGCAGAAACTACTGGAACAGATCTGGATCAAGAAGATATTCAGTCCAGATTGACAGAACAGGGAATTGATATTCCAAGCAAGATCCAGAAAATCCATCCATTTTCTCAAATCATAGGTAATGTACAAGATGGTGTGTCAACAAGAAGGAAAGGTAAGGTGGATTACAAGAAACTCGCATGCATGTCCACACTAGAATTTGATGAAATTCATGCTTCATGTTTTGTTTCCACCATTGAACCCAAAAATGTGCAAGAGGCTCTTAAGGATGAAAGCTGGATAAATGCCATGCAAGAGGAACTAGATCAATTCACAAAAAATGATGTTTGGTATCTTGTTCCTAGACCCACTTCAATAAATGTTATTGGAACTAAATGGATTTTCAAAAACAAAACTAATGAAGTGGGAGAAATAATAAGAAATAAAGCTAGACTTGTGGCTCAAGGGTATACACAGGTTGAGGGGGTGGATTTTGATGAAACCTTTGCTCCTGTAGCCCGTATTGAGTCCATCCGTCTGCTACTTGCCATTGCGTGTTTTCTTTACATAACTCTTCAACAAATGGATGTGAAGAGTGCATTCTTAAATGGCATTCTTGAAGAAAAAGTTTTCGTTGAACAACCAAAAGACTTTGAGGACCCCCATAAACCCAGTCATGTGTTTAAACTGAAAAAGGCCTTGTATGGTCTCAAACAAGCTCCTAGAGCTTGGTATGGGAGGCTTACAGACCACCTTTTAAAAAGTGGGTTTAGAAGGGGAGAGGTGGATAAAACACTTTTTATTCAAAATCAAGACAAACACATTTTGATAGCTCAAATCTATGTTGATGACATTGTGTTTGGATCCACCTCCAAGTCCCTGGAAAAAGAGTTTGTTAACTGCATGACTTCCACGTTTGAGATGAGTATGGTTGGTGAGTTGACCTATTTTTTAGGAATTCAAATTAAACAATCACATGAAGGGATGTTCATATCTCAAGCCAAGTATGCTCTTAACTTGGTGAAGAAATTCAATCTTGAGAATGGAAAACATAAGAAAACCCCTATGGGTTCATATACATCAAGCCAATAAACTCAATAAAGATGAAAAATAACTTGGTGAAGTGTTGACCCTACTTGAGAATGGAAAACTTATATAGAAGTATGATTGGAATGAAAACCCCTACTTGGGTACATCCAATAAACTCCGTATATTATAAAGATGAAAAAGTGTGTGCTTGTGTGACCCTACCTTATATAGGTATCAAGCAAACCCCAAAGTCTCTCACTTAGCCACCCGTGAAAGCAAGGAAACGAATAATTGCGATATGTTGGTCAAGCAAACCCCAAAGAGACTTGTGGGATGGGTTTGTGGGTATACTAAGTATACTAACACACAAACACCAATCTAGTTGGGTTTAGTGATGCCGAGTAGATGACATGAGATGAGCATGAGAAGCATCATCGGTGGATGTTTTTATTTGGGAAATAACCTGATTTCATGGTTTAGTAAGAAACAAAATTGTGTAGCCCTATCAACAGCTGAATCTGAGTATATAGCTGCTGGTAGTGGATGTACACAACTTTTGTGGATGAAACAAATGATCAAGGATTATGGTTTACACAGTAATATATTAACCATGTATTGTGACAACACAAGTGCCATAAGCATAGCTAAAAATCATGTTCAACACTCTAGAACTAAGCACATAGACATAAGACACCATTTCATTAGAGACTTGGTTGAACAAGGCATTGTGCATTGAACATGTGGGAACAGAAAACCAATTGGCTGATATTTTCACAAAGAGTCTAGATTTTGAGAGATTCATAAATCTTAGGAAATCTCTCGGTATGTGTGCCATGTAATCCCTCACTTGTTAGTAATAAAAAAAAATTATTAGGCATCTTGCATTGTTTTTAGGGGGGCACACTAGTTTCACTCTGTATGTTATGTACCTTTGTTTAATGTTTTGGATATACATTCAATATGTGTTGTGATTTTCATGTTCAAATTCTCCTCACCATCTCCCTAAAAAGTTGTATTGAAATTGAAAAGTTTTAAACCAAAAAGGAAAGAGCTACCTTTTGAAATTTTTGGGATGCTGCAATTTGTCAATGTACTATGGAGCTTAGGCTTTCTTGGGTTGATCTTGACTAAATTGACTCCCTTTAATTGACAAAGTGTGAAAGCTACCTAACGGAAAAGAGCTACCTATGGACAAGGTTGTGGCATCTTTCTTTTGGAACTGTGAATCCTCGGATTTCATGGGTTGATCAATAAGTTAAGTTGCTACCCTTGGTAAATAGTGTGAAAGGTTCCTAGTGGTTTATGTTGAAATTGCTTGAAATAAAGTAAAGCTATTCTCATAGGGAAATAAAGTACCTATTGTGTTTATGGGAGTATTTGTGTTTATTTGGTGAAGAAAAGATGAGAATTTGGACATAAAATCATAATTTTGGCGAATGTGTTTTCCAATGCAGCTACATTGGGAACTACATTCAGATGATCTAGACATATCACTTGTGTCTGTTTGCATTCTTTCTCTTGTTTTTCTGCACATGTTAGGCATATCTTCTAGGTCATATTGTTGTTGATTATATCAGCCTCTTAAGTCTCTGTTTTTCATCAACAATTTAGTGCAACTTCTGCTTCATTGTTCACCAAGTTAATATTTTATGTGGTTGTCTAATCTATTGTGCTCATCATGAGGATCTGAACTGGGCTATAGTGACTTGGTAGATTTGTGTGATTACAATTTTGGTTAATTGTGTATTGTGCATTCTCAAAATATTTGATCAATTTTGTACAAATTCAAAATTTTCAAAAATCAGAAATTAGTAGTTAGTTTATCTCATTAAATTCTCCACAAATTTCTCATGGCCATAACAGCAGATTTTTATCATCTTTCTATTGGAGGTTAACATTTGATTTTTATCCAAATTTTGAAATTTGATTTCTTGATTAGGTCCTCTCACATTCCATCATCTTAATGACTTAACGGCTAATTGTGCTTAGTGGAGTATTAGTGATGACTTTGCAGGGAAACAGATCACGTCTCACAGAAGCACTCTTCTTCAAATTCCGGCGATCATAATTTCGAGAAAAACCCATTTTCGTCCTAATCTCGTTCATCTCATCATCTTCCTTGTTCCTTCAACCAAAATTCTTCAAATGGCCTCTTCTTCGTCTATTCTGAATCTCCAAAAGCCAATTCACCCGCTGATGTAGCTTTCGATGAAGCTACATCCAGCCCTCTTTCCTCACCCGAAAACCCCAATACGGCTATTGTTTTAGCTCAATCTCTCCCAGAACGTCTAACGATAATCCTTCCTGGTGAAAAGGGGAATGCTATTGACGTGGAAAATACGGGAGATCTGTCTGGGTTACCTCAAATTGGTAACCCTAGCACGCGGAAATCCAAGAGGCTTCGTGGAATTCCATCTAACTATGAAAATCCAAGTGCCGCTGATGTTCGAGCAGCCAAGAAACACAAGGTTGTTGAGGGAATTTTTGAAGAATCGGTAATTATTGAGAGCGACCCAGAGGATCCAGATTTTATTCCAACTACTGGTACAACCCCTGTTGTTCAAGAACAACCATCTTCTTCAACGATCAAAATTGCTCCAGGTACAGACGCAACCAAGGATGATGATTACCCAATCCCGTCTCCTCGTGTAGTTTTTCCCACAGATTCCTTCACACAAGATAAAGATTCATCTGATGTTGAGGCTATTTCTCCCTCGAGTCCAATGCTGACATGAAATTCTCGGACGACGATAATACTCTGGCCGACTATTTGGTCCAATTGAAGAATGTGACTCCAACTCCACCTCCTCCTCCGGCAGCCGAATTGCCCCAACAACTCAGTTCATCGGAATTTGATGACAGCTCAGATAAGAATGTTGAAAGCAAGGAGTTGACACCTGAAAATAGTGAGGAAACTGAAGAGGTCCCAGTTCGCTTCACCCGAAGCCGGCTATCTGGTGCCAATGTAGTAACAAATGTAGCTACATCCAAACGCTCTAAGGCTTCTGCTTCCTCGATGGGTACTCCTTTCTCTCTCAAATTTGTGTCTAAATCTACTTCAGTTAGACATAACACTTCTAGAAAGATTGTAGATGAATGAAATATTTTGTCCACTAAATTGACTGCACAGAATCTCACCTGTTTTTTCTCTGATAGGGGGTTACTAGGCACAATTTCTTCAGCTACCCCTTATTTTAGAGATTTGATATATGAATTCTATGCAAACATTGAAAAACGCATCTGTTCACCTTCTGATGCACATTTTGAAAAAAGTGTTTCTTAGAGGAAAATGGTATAAGTTTTCTCCTTTCTGTCATCAATACTATGTTGAACACACCTGAATCAGGTCCTTTTGAGATGGATATTGATTTGCACTTGTGTGCTTTTGAGCTTACTGGTGGGACTATGTCCAAGTGGCTTGCTAAAGGCTCATCACTTAGTACCTCCCAGTTATCCTCTCTTTATGCCTTCCTACACAAAGTATGATGTGCCAACTGGTCACCAACTACAAACTCCAACACACTTACTGAGGAACATGCTAGGGTACTCTACTTGATTGGGACACATGGACCTTTTGATTTTGGTTATTTTGCTTTTAGGAAAATTTCCTCCTTGGCTGAGTCTGAAGGAGAAAAGAGGTCCTTAATTTTTCCATCTCTGATTTATAAAATTCTAGTTTCCCAAGGCTATTCTCCTCTTCCTTCTACTAGGTTGTCTCCTCTACTTGAACCTCTTCACATTTCCGCAAAATTGTTAAGGGGAGATAGGGTTGTGAATTTGCCCCTTATTCATCCATATGCACCTGTAACTTCTGCTCCTGGTTCTTCACTGCCAACTGCCTTCCCTTCAGTAAATGTTCCCTCCAATGTTCCATCCAATGTTACTACATCGGCCACCTCTGCACATCCTACTGCCCCTATGTCTGTTGCCTTTGTTTCTCGAACAGCTGACCATGGTCCAATCTCAGTTGGCAATTCTGGCTACACAGACTTCTCTACTCACATCTTTAGCTGCTCAGTATTCAGCTTGGTTGGCACTCCATTCTGGTCAAATAGGGGGTGATCGTGCAAGTGTTCCAGATGTCTCTGCTGTTGTTCCTGATGCTGCAGCCGAAGCTGATCCAGAAGCTGAAGCTTAGCAGAATTGAAATCTGTGGTTCTTAAATTATCAACTTATGTATTTGAAACTTGAGCTGTTGGATATTTCTGAACATTCACATTGTTTCTTGATCCTTGGTCTCTAACTTCTAAACATTCACAATGCTTCATGGTTGGTTATGCTTGGTTAATCATGCCTTTATGTGTGTTTAGTACTCATGTTTAGGGGGTGATTATTTGGTTTATCATCTCTAACCTTTGCAGGAAATCAAATGTTTTGGTCTTGGAAACACTTGGTTTGGATTTGACCAGAAATGATCAACAAAGGGGGTGATTGTAAGGGTAAAATAGGCAAGTCCTATTTTTACTTGTTTTCACCTTTCTTGGTCAAAATAGGATTTTAGATATGTTTGTGCTAATTTAGGACTTAGTATATTGTTTTAGATTTAGTTTAGTTATTTTTGGTAACAAAATCTTTTTTTAGATTTCGGCTACATTATTTTTGGTAATTAAATCTTGGAAAAAATCCTAGTCAAACCAAGTCTCTTGACTTTCATCATGATTGGTAAGAAAATCTTACAAGTTTGGAAAGTTGTTGATTTTACCATTAAATAGCTAATCCTTTTCCTTGTAGAAGATTGTCTCTTTTGTCGTGTGTTGTAGGGATTGCCGTCTATATATTTCGGGCAAGGAAACGGGTTGAAGGATAGAGCTTGAGAAAAAGAATCAAGGCAATACATCTGAGAGCAGAAGGCATAAGATACAGAACCAGTTTTCCACGACTGAAGATCATTCATTCGCTGAAGGCTGTCAATGTTGCTACATTGACAGTAACATCAGTTTTCTGGAAAATCTGTTTTGTGCTTCCTGTTTCGTGTTTAAGGAGGCTGAGTTTGTTTCTTCCCACGTTTTATTTAATTGTTTTATGTGGGATTTTTGTTCTCCAAGATTCATTATCTTGTGAGAATTTTTGTTAGTAATTTCACTAGTATTTTTCGTGTAAAACAATCATTCTTTTTAGTGAAATTTGTGTGGCCTTGAGGCTTGGTCTACAAGTATTAAACTTGTAGATTGTTTTTGGTAAAAACTTGAGTTCAAACTTTCTGTTTTGTACTGTGATATAATCAATCTTCCGTTGCTACTATTATTTGTTGTTTCATTGTGATTCCCATTGTAGCTACAATCACAGCTACATTGGTAATCATATTGATCTCTTTTGAGAATCCGTGCTATCTCGTTCTTTCAGTTCTCTATCTTGATTAATGGTACTTCGACTGGCTTCTTTCATTCCACCCGTGGATTGAGGCAAGGGGATCCCCTATCTCCTAGTTTATTTATCATTGCTGCTAAAGTTCTTAGCTGGGGCCTCAATGATTTACAGCGATCTAATCCTCATTTTGCTTTCTCGACATCTAGTGGCTGCCCGATTAATTCCCACTTGGCCTTTGCTGATGATGTTATTATTTTCTACAATGGTAATAAACACTCGTTGGTGAAGCATCGTAATCTTCTTTCGTCTTTTGAAAGATGCTCGGGCCAGATGATTAATGCCGATAAGAGCTATTTAATTTTATCCCGTCAGACAGCCCCTTCCTGCATGGCAACAATCAAAAGACATTTGGGTTTTTGCCACAAACATCTTCCTGTTACCTACTTAGGTTGCCCAATTTTTGAAGGCAGGAAAAAGCAAGCCTTTTTTGATCCGCTCATTGAGAAACTTCAATCTAGGATCAATTCTTGGGTTGGATGTTTCCTCACCAAATTGGGAAAAACCACTCTTATCAATTCGGTGTTGAGCTCCATTATTATGTATCAGATTGCTATCCTTGATCCCCCTTCTTCGGTCATTAAGCAAATCAATAAAATCCTTTCTAATTTTTTCTGGGGCTCTATAGAAGGCAAAGCTAAAGCTCACTGGATTGCTTGACCTAAATGTTGTAGATTTGTCAATGAAGGCGGCATTGGTATCCGCTCAGTTTATGATATTATCCGAGCTTATTCTGTGAATTTATGGTGGTGTTTTCGATCTAGCAGCAGCCTTTGGGCGAAATTTATAAGGATCAAATATTGCTCACTGTCTCACCCCTCTTTAGCATCCAGCCGCGGCTCTAATACTTGGAGGAGGATGTGCTTGATTAGATCTGATATTGATCCCTATATTAAATGAATTATAGGGAAAGGCAATTGTTCAACTTGGTTCGATTACTGGTTGCCCAATGGTAGTCTGGCTCATCCTCCTTCTTCTTCATTTCCTCAAGTTAGACATTTATTTGATGACACGAACCAGGTTGCTTCAGATGCACGTTTGGTTCTTGGTGCGGCTGCTTCAGATTTAACTGAAAGCCACGACATCTCTTTATCGGATAACCCTGACCTTGCCTACTGGAGCCTTACCTCTGAAGGTGGATTCTCTTTATCTTCGACATGGCAATTAATTCGTCATAAAGACCCTCTCATCGATTCAGCCAATTTCATTTGGCACAGAAAGCTCCCTCGCCATATTAGTATGTTTATGTGGCGTTTATGGCAATGTAGACTGCCCGTTGATGAAAGTATCATTATGAAAGGAATCCAGTTAGCTTCTCGATGCTCTTGCAGGCCCATAGATCATGAGGAAACCTATTCCCACGTGTTCATTACTAGCCCTATTGCAGATCAGGTCTGGACTGAATTCAACACGCTTGGGGATGTTCGGTGCTTCAGCCGTTTGGTTAATTCTAGGTGCATGGCATGGTGGTACTCAAAAGCCAACTCTTCGCTGCATTGCATTACCCCGTCTATCATTCTTTGGGAACTCTGGAAATTCCGTAACTCGGCTCTTTATGATGGTATCCGTTGTTCTGCAAACGTCATCATTGATAGGGTTAAGTTCTCTATTTGCTCTATCATTTCTGATTCGGTTTTGGACAGCTTCATCGACTGGGGATCTATTTTTGCTAGACGTACAGGACGTGTTACTACCAAGACTATCCAACTCCTTTCTTGGTCAAAGCCTGAGGTTGGTTTGATTAAACTCAACACGGATGGTGCTTGCCGGGGGAATCCGGGTCCGAGCTATGGTGGTGGTATCATTCGTGATAGCCAAGGCAATATGATTTTTTCTTTCTCCTCTTGTTATGGTCACTCTACCAGTTTTAAAGCTGAATGTCAAGCCCTCATTCAAGGCCTTTCTTGGCTGCAAAACAATGGTTATATTTGGGCTATCATTGAAATTGATTCGCTATATCTTCTGGATTGTATTAAGGGTTCTTCCAAGCCACCTTGGGACAACATTTATTTATTGCGCAAAATTCTTCATATTTCTTCAGGGATGGTTCTTAGCTTCACTCACGTCTACAGAGAAGCTAACTCGGTTGCTGATGCTTTAGCTAAGCTTGGGGCTGAGGCTGAGTGCGACTCCTCATTTTCTAGCATGGTTAATCTTCCTAACTTTATTCGTGGCCTCATCAACTTGGACAAAATCGGTACTCCTTATGTGCGTATCTCTTAGTTTTTTTTTTTTTTGGAGTTCTTTTTGTATCTCTTTTTCGAGGTTAGGCTCCTCTGTCCTCCCATCTATAAGGGCAAGGTTGGTTGTCCCCCTCAAGTTTGTTATATCTTTTTTCTTATAAATAAAATCTAGCAGGGTGCCGCCCCTATTTCCTTAGAAAAAAAAAGAAGCTAAGATTATGCTAACACAGTGAGCTTGCGAATTATATGAATATGAAGTGGAGATCAATTTACATGCATTACAATCCAATTAACAAACACAAGCATTGGCAAGAAGATCAATATGTCTTTAATAGCTTGCAATGTAAGACCTTGGTGTAGGGGGATATGATGGAAATAGAATAAAATACAAAGTGAGAGAGCAAGACTACCCATTACCCCTAATACTTCCAAGCAAAAGGAAGTTTTTCCCAATTAGGCTAGGACATGCAAAGACCACAAGAGGGGACTTTTCCCTAAAACTTGTTTTGTACAATATATCAAGCTAAAAATATCTAGTATTCTTTTTCAACAGAATTTTTCTATCATATTTTTCTCTTAAAAGATATGCTTCCATTTGAATCTTCTTGCACTCTTCTTCTTCCGTTTCATTTTTTGTCGATCTCTCTTTTATATATATATATATATATATATATATATATTTATCGATGGGAAGAAAGAAGTCTTCGAAAAAAATTTCTAACTGAAAATTTGTCCCATAAAATTAATTCCCCACCCACATCCTACTCTCTCAAAGGGTAGGCTAAAGTGTTTAAGCTTTAGGGTTAAGTTAATGTGGGTTAAAAGAAACGAAGTCGAATGGGGGTTTAATGTGTGCTTAGCACACTCCATTCTTTTCAATAAAGCTCAAACGATCCAAAGATGGCATATATCATATCTTAATGCCAAAATACTCATGCAGTTTTTAAGAAAGTAAAGCACATAAAATATCATATCAATTATGGAAGTTGTGGAATCAAAGATTTAGTATCACTGGATTTCACATAAGCATTCACTAGGGCAGATGGTAAGGACAATTGAGACTAATATGCAGAAGTGGTTCGAAAGTGTTGCTTGAGATATATTAGCAAGAAAAAACCAAGGGATCTAACTTATCATGCAATTGACCCTAAGTTACAATTTAATGCAACAATCATGTTAGGATGGCTAATCATATTCTTGTGCATATCTTGTTGCTAAAATGAGATGGGTGCTATAAACTCTATAAAAATGTTCTAATCAAACCATAATTATGACTGGTGTGAGTGCAGAGAGATTTGGAGAAAATCAAGAATTTTGCATAATCAAGTAAATTCCAAAATGATCTACAAAAAAGTTATGTGGTTCATTGCATTAACTCCTCATCGACCGAAATGACCACACAAGGACTCGAGGATGAAAATTTTGAATTAAAACATTTTTTTTTTTCATTTTTGAAAATTTTATAAATATAAATTATAGATGGCCGATGGCGATGACTCTTTTGATGGGTCCCCGAAGGAACCAAATATTATTGTATTCTGGTCAAGGCAACATCTCCTAAAATAAGAAAATATAAAAAGTAAGAAAATAGAGTGAGGAAAAGACACGATAGAGGGAAAAGAAATTTTTCCTCACCCTAAAAACGTAGCCCAACTCTACTCTTCCTTAGGCTGGGACCTGCAAGGACCTTGGGCTTAGAATCCCCTTCCCCCAAAACTTAAATTCTATTTTGTCCTCAAAATTGAGGAATGTCGTATGAGAGGGTTGATGGTGGAGAAATATCAAAAGGAAATAGCTGGCCCACCTAACGAAAGAGGAAGAAACTTGGGCTTCAACTCATGGCAAGTCGGGAGGAAATAACGAAGGAGGACGAAACTCGGGGATCATGCCAGGTGGCATCCCAAAATATGTGGAGACATTGTGCCCCACCTGGTTAACCTAACCAAAACATTGTGTCTGGTCGGCACGAACTTCGACCAACTGCTGACTCATCATCTCATTTTGGAGCATGAGCTCCTCCTGCCTATTGGAGAATGCCTCCAAGGATCCTCCTCTGACAGCTCCTCACGTGGGCCTCTCTCACGTGGCTGGCGAAGGTACTCAAACAGTAGTGCCCTAGAAATGTCGAGAACCTCCCGAATTCTCTCTGTATCTGGAGTCCAAATGACTCCAGCCCCACTACACAGTCCGGTAATCAAACTCGGGAACGCGAATCACGAGTTTGTCGTACCTCTAATAAGGGTCTGAATTTGGGCGTTGATCAGACGCCCGACATCGATAGACCCATCAGTGAGGATGGTGTAGATCAAAACAACCTTAGACCAGGACACTGTATGCTGGTGACTAGAAGGCATGAGACATGCACAAATAAATTTGAGCACGGCCTTAGCCGTGTTCGTGAGATGGGTCTCGTCCATCGTGCGGGGGCGGAATGGTGAGTTTTGGTTATAGGTCCAAACCACATTAGGTGTTGCGATTTCCACATTTACCACCTAGAGAAAAACGGGGTCGGCGAAGTGGAGGTTGTACTGGTCAGCACCTCTCGCGAAGTTGGCAGTGCCAAAATAACGGTTAATGCTCTGGGATGAAAAGTCGACACGCCTACCCCTAACATATACCACATCTAGCACCTCGCCAGAAATACCAATACGCCCGTTGGCGTAAAATTCTCGGACTAGGGCCACAATGGCCATGCCCGGAGTCGCAATAAGATTGCCCCACCTTCGGCGGTTGAAATAGGCAGGGAGGTCAAAGTCTTGAGCTTTAAATCCTTTCTCAGGGATTATGCTCTTGGAGAGCTTCCTAGGATAGCTCTCCGAAGCCTCAAAAGAAATAAAACGGTGGGCATCGTAATGTTGCTCCTCTTCTTGGGAGTGGGACGTGGACGGGCCGGTATTCCTACGTTTAGGGGCCATTCTATTTTAAGCGCAAAAATATAAAATCTACTCTCTAAAAATTTACAATTAAAATTTAACTAACCCAACTAAAACAATTAAAACATGCACGTAAAATACTTCTATCACCCTAACATGCAAAAATTTGATGGATCAAAAATTTAAATAGAAAGGGATAGAAGATACTTGGATTGTGCTTTAATTGCAAGATATGGAAAGTTGGCCGGAACTCCAAAGCTTTCTTGCCGAAATCAATGGAGGCTTCACCTTCTTCAAAGCTTAATAGAGTGAGATGAGGGTGGAGGTGATGACGAAGCTTTGAAGGAGAGCTTGAATCTTGAATCTTGGCCGGAATGAGGGAAGTTCACCGGAGTTTGAGAAGAAGAGAGAGAGATCGCCGGATTGTTTTTCTTGAAAGAGGGAGAGATTTGAATTTGTGAACTGTTGTTGCTACTCGGCTCCTTCTTATAAAGGGGGCCTTGCGGCCGCAAGGTATTTATGCCTTGCGTCCGCAAGGTGCCCAGTCAAACGGTTACACGGAAGCTGAGGAGGTTGATTCACACATTTGTCATTATTAGGGCCTTGCGGCCGCAAGGGTTTTAAGCCTTGCGTCCACAAGGTGAACATAATCTGTGCCTTGGGATTTGCTTTGTATCTTTTTGGTAGATTTTTGTTTTGGTCCTTCCGTTATGTTCGTTAAGTCTGTTTCTTTTCTGCACTCTGAAAACTCTACACAAACTTCTAAACTAAATTATTAGAGACATATAAATACAACACTAAGATGCTTTTCTCCCCTAAACTTGAATTATGCCATTATTGGAAAACATTAAACGTCCATAATCAAAAAGACGGAGAACAACATATTTAAATTATACTACGAAAACAATATAAAATTTCATCAAAGTGGGTTGTCTCCCACCTAGCGCACTTGTTTAACGTCTTTGGCTCGACCCAACTACAAACCTATTCTCTTGGGGGTTCATTGTCAGAGAGACGAATGAGTTCTATGGTTCTCTCAACTGACATGGGTTCAAGGTACGGTTTGAGTCGGTGACCATTAACTTTAAATATCTCATTGGTCTTTGGGTTCTTGATATCAATAGCTCCATGAGGATAAATTCGAATTATAATGAAAGGACCAGACCATTTTGATTTTAATTTTCCGGGAAATAATCTGAGTCTAGGATTAAAAAGTACCTTTAATCCTGGACGAAACATCTTGTTAGCCAGTCCCATATCATGGTATTTCTTGGTCTTTTCCTTATAAGTTTTTGCATTTCGTACGAATTTAGCCTATGCTCTTCTAATTCATTTAACTGGAAAAGTCTTTCTTCACCATCCAAAGTTAAGTCAAGGTTAAGAGCTTTAATGGCCCAATAGGCCTTGTGTTCAATCTCTACTGGCAAATGACAGGTTGTGCCATACACCATCCGATAGGGACTCATACCTATTGGGGTTTTGTAAGCAGTACGATATGCCCAAAGAGCATTTTTAAGTTTTGACTCCCAATCCTTACGATTTGGTCTCACAGTTTTTTCCAAGACTGCTTTTATCTCTCTATTACTAACTTCTACTTGGCTAGAAGTCTGAGGATGATAAGGTGTAGCTAACTTGTGAGTTACCCCATATTTTCTAAGGCTTGAGTTTAGCAATTTATTAGTGAAGTGTGTTCCTTGGTCACTAATTATAGCCTTTGGTACTCCATACCTAGCAAAAATATCCTCCAAAAACTTGACAACTGTTTGGCCATCATTATTTCTGGTAGCAATGACTTCTATCCATTTGGACATATAATCAACAGCGACTAAAATATATTCACAACCATTAGAAACTGGAAAAGGACCCACAAAATCAATACCCCAAACATCAAAAAATTCAACAACTATACTAAAATGCAAGGGCATCTCATTCCTTTTACTTATTCCACCAGTTCTTTGACATTTATCATATATTTTACAAAATATGTCGCTGTCTCTAAATACAGTAGGTCAATATAATCCAGATTGCATGATTTTTCTAGCAGTTTTGTTACCACTAAAATGACCACCACAAGAGTATTCATGACAAAATGTCATAATACTTTGTTGGTCTTGTTCTAGAACACGTCTCCTAATTATAGAGTCGGAACATATTTTGAATAAATATGGTTCTTTCCAAAAACAGTGTTTTGCATCAGTTAAAATTTTCTTTCTTTGATAAAAATCGATGTCAGGATTGATGATATCAGAAACATAGTAATTAACATAATCAGCATACCATGGTTCAAAATTTTTAACTGCTAATAATTGTTCATCAGGGAAGTCTTCATTCACAGGTATTTTATTATCAAGAAATAGATGTTCAAGTAAAGGTAAAAATTCCAACCTAGACAAATGGTCGGCTACAACGTTTTTCGTTCCCTTTTTATCTTTCATAGTAATGTCAAATTCTTGTAATAATAATATTCATCTTATGAGCCTAGGCTTTGCCTCCTTCTTACTCAAAAGATATTTTAGGGCTGCATGATCAGAGAATATAATAACTTTTGATCCTAACAAGTATGATCTAAATTTTTCTAATGCATACACAACTGCTAAAAATTCTTTTTCTGTGGTTGTATAATTAAGTTGTGCATCATTCAATGTCCTACTAGCATAATGAATTACATGTGGTTTCTTATCTATTCTTTGTCCTAACACAGCTCCAATTGCGAAATCCGAAGCATCGCACATGATTTCGAAAGGAGAGACCAATCAGGGCTGGTTAAAATTGGGGCTGACGTCAATCGTTCTTTTAATAAATTAAATGCATTCAAGCATTCTTGGTCAAAAATGAATTCATTATCTTTTGCCAACAGATTACATAAAGGTTTACAGATTTTTGAAAAATCTTTTATAAATCTTCTGTAAAAACCTGCATGTCCTAGAAAACTTCTAACACCTTTGACTGAAGTTGGAGGAGGTAGTTGTGATATAACTTCAATATCAGCTTTATCAACCTCAATTCCTTTATTAGACACAACATGACCTGAGACTATTCCATGTTTAACCATAAAGTGGCTTTTCTCCCAACTTAAGGTCAAATTAGTCTCGCAATATCTTTTCAATACCGATGTTAGATTTTCTAGGCAATGATCAAAAGAATTCCCAAATACTGGGAAATCATCCATAAATACTTCAACACATCTTTCCACTAGATCCGAAATATAGAAATCATGCATCTTTGAAAAGTAGCTGGGGCATTACAAAGTCCAAAGGGCATTCTCCTAAATGCAAAGGTACCAAAGGGACATGTAAAAATGGTTTTCTCTTGGTCTTCTGATGCTACTGGGATTTGATTATAACCAGAAAAACCATCAAGAAAACAATAATATTCATGACCAGCTAGTCTTTCAAGGATTTGGTCAATAAAGGGCAAGGGAAAGTGATTTTTCCTGGTTGCAGCATTTAATTTTCTTAAATCTATGCACATCCTATAACCAGTGATAGTTCGTGTGGGAACTAACTCATCTTTTTCATTCTTAACAACTGTAATTTTTTATTTCTTAAGAACTACTTGAACAGGACTAACCCATTTACTATCAGATATCGGGTAAATTATACCCGCATCAAGAAGCTTAAGCACTTCTTTTCTAACTGCTTCTTCCATGTGAGGATTAAGTATTCTTTGTCTTTCTCTAGAAGGTTTACTACCTTCTTCTAAGTGAATTTTATGCATACACATAGAAGGACTAATTCCTTTCAAATCTGCTAAAGACCAACCTATAGCTTCTCTATGTGTCCATAAAACTTTTAATAGGCTTGATTCTTGTTCTTCTATTAAATCCGCATCAATTATAACAGGTAAAGTTTTACCTTCCCCTAAAAATGCATATTTTAAATGGGACGCTAATGGCTTTTGTGGGTCCCAATGGGCACAATAATAAGCTAGAAGGGGGGGTTGAATAGCTTATTGAACACTTAAAAACTTTTAGTAAATACTTTGAAAGGTACTTGCAATCTATAGAAAGAATTGAAGTAGCGGAAGACCTTCAAGGTAGTTGTTCCAGGTCTGCCAATAAGCACTACCGGTAGACCTTTTACAAGTTACTAAAGTTCTGCTGTAAATGGATAATGATAATCAAAGTATTAAATCAGTTCAAATAACAGACAAACAGTAAGGAATAACACAAGTATTTTAGGATGGTTCACACTATAATGAGTGCTACGTCCACCACCAAGGCAGTCAACCTTGGATTTAAATTGTGCACTATGTTTTCCACTAGATCAATTACAATGAATATCCCTAATGGATCGTGTACAAAATATTGACTTGTGTTTGGGGTCTAGTGAATTAAATATCTGTAAATACAAGATATTTAATTCGTGCAGAAGTATAGTTAATGAAAGTAAACAACAAGAAGATAAAACAATAAGTGTTGATGAACAGCTTCTTGTTGTTGACGAGGACTTCTAGATCTGTTGAGGATCTCTTGATTGCACTAAGTTGAAAGACTTGGAGTTATGGAGTTTCAGAGCAATTCTATTAGTGTTCGATTGATTCTGTACAATGCTTTTTCTCCAGTCTTTAATGGCAGCATTTATAGCAGGTGCACTTCAAAGGATCCGTTGGAGAAGACGAATGCTTCAACAGCTCTTTTATGAATGCATTAAATACATGGGGCTGTCAGTCAAGGATTTTCGTCTTCACAGATATCTAGAGCAGGGAATGATTTCTGAGATCTTTCAAAAGGTGGGCGATTTTAGGTGTCAGATCTGAGAGTTGTTGCAACAGTAGGAAACAGTCTGCTTTTCCTGCTTTCACTGTTCAGGATGAAAAGTCTTCCTGCTTTTATGAAAGTTGCTTTCAGTGGCTTGATATGTCAAGGAATGTCTTGGATTAATTCAAACAATGATTAGATTAGTTTGAATTAATCCAATGACTCATTAATGGACAGGACACGTCATAAGAGACCAGGTGGACACAAGGTCTGCCGTTTGTAGGCTTTGAGCAGGTCTTCCGGTGAAGCTTGTGGAGAGGTCCTCCGCTGAACCTGTAAAGTCCTACAAAAACTATACTAGGCAAAGTTCTATACATAGTTGCCACGCTAATCGATACGCAGCCCGATTAGCCACTGAAGTATAAAACTAATGTAATGAACTGAACAAATATAAATCTAACATAGCAATCAACAATCTCCTCCTATTTATATCTGGTCATCATTACTACAAATGAGGGCTAAAAACAGACTATGTGATAGATAATAGCATGTCTGAGAAATTTATATATAATGTAGCAGAAGACATGCCTTTATCAGACAGAAGAGCACCTCAAATGTAAGGAACTAATCTAAGTGCATACAAGGGTATAAAAATCATAGAATAGCACACAGATTAGCAGCAGTTCAAATAAATTTAAACTGATTGTTTAAATTCTAAACAGATATAGAAAATAAAGTAACATGAATTTAAACAAGACAATTTTGAGAAACACATAATCTTCTGTTCTTATAAACAAGATGTTTACATATAACAGAGTTTTCAAAATGAAAGATAAATACAAAGGTAAGGGAAGAAAAGATACAAAACTACCAAGGTCTTTTCCCTTTGCCTTTGTCTGTAGCTTCCTTTTCCCTTCGTTCTCGCTCTAGCTCTTCCATTCTGCGTTCGTACTCGTCATCTGCATCAGTAGGAGGTCTGGTGGAACGAGAACGGTAGTCCAGTTCTTCACGAAGACGACTGTTCTCTTCCATCAGCATTATGTTGATTGACCTCATTTGCTTCTCCTCCGTGATGGCCTGATCACGATCACGATTAGTATTCATAATGTTGTGAGCAGAGTCGCAAGCAATGCGGTTGAGCTCTAGAACCGGAGGGCGGCCATTGTCGAGATGAAGAGTGATGGCATGGAACAACTCGTAAAAAAGGGAGGAGCAGATACGGACACATTCATCTCGTTGAGCTTCAACGTTGATCTTTACATCTGTGAAGTCGTGTCGTATCTGTCCAAAACGAGTCCAGACATCCTCTTAGAATTGTCGTAGAAGTGCTGCAGTTCGGTCATTGGCTTTGGACGCGGCAGTGGCTATCTCAATAGTAGCGGTAGAGATGCTAGTGAGAGCGCCTAGTCTTTCGTATATAGCGTCCAGCCGTGACAAAATTTCATCATTGGCCGATTGAGTTGACGTGGAGGCCTGGACAATATGAATAACTTCTTCCGGAGATGGAGGCCGGAAGGGCTGTTGTGGTCGAAGGGGAGAGGAGTCGGAAGAGGAAGAGTCGGATGAGGAGGTAGAGGAAGATAAGGTTATAGGTGGAGGTGGAGGAGGGGTTGGTGGGGAATCCAGTTCCATATCAGTGTCAGAATTGTCACTGATATGGGAGGATTCGGGTAGGGGTTCGGTAGAAAACCAGAAAGAAGGGGCAGGGTAGAAGAGGGATTTTGGTTTTCGAAGGGAAGGTTGAGGAGGTTGTGGGGTAGGGGTAAATAGGTCTGCTACTGACGAAAGTTCGAAAAGGAACTTGGCGGCAGCAGAGTCTATTGGCTGAGTATGAGGGATGGGAGTTGGTTGTGGTGTGGTTGAGAAAGTTGGTTGGGATTGATGAGGTGAGGAAGGGGTAGATGGGTCAGGTGAGTAGTTAAAGGGTGAAGGAGGAGGAGGAGTGGGGGTTCTGGTTGGCTCCTCCTGAGGGATAGGCTCCTCCGGAGGTGGTGAATTCCTCTGAGTAGATGACTCAGGAGGAATGGGTTGTTGGGTAGGTGAGGTGGTAGAGGTAGTGGTAGTTGGTTGGGCGTCGGTAGTTGTTTGGTCGGCGGTAGTTGGTTGGCTGGCGGTAGTTGGTTGGCTGGCGGTAGTTGGTTTGGGACCGGCAGCTCTCCTTTTCTTTCTCAGCGGCTGAGTAGGAGGCTCAACTGCTTCATCGGTAGTGGCAGGAGTGTCTGCCGGTGGCTGGTCTTCAAAGGTTTTACGAAGTCTCCTTCGTTTTGGTTTGGGTGAGGTTGATTGACTGGTTTGGGTGGGTGGCTGTGAAGAAGTGGTTTGTTGAGTTTGAGAGGTTGGCTGGGCTTGAGAAGTTTGGGCTTGGGTAGAGGAAGTAGCTGGTCTGGCTGAAGGCTGGTCCTTTTGGCCTTCCTTCATCTCCCTCCTAACCCATTTGGCCTGCTCCTCTTCAGTTGGAGTGGCTTCTTCCGGCCTTGTCTGCTTTGCTTTGCCCTTGGCTGCCATCTTGGTTCTTAGCAGCTGTTCTGCCTCATCAGCCAGGTCTTTGGCCTTTTGATGGAGGGACGCGGCCACTTGATCGTCAAACTTTGCAGAGGCCTTTTTGAAGGTTCTGCTGGCCGCATCATGTGCTTCCATGTTGAAGCGAGTAACCAAGATCGGTACAGGCTTGGCCACTTTGTCTATGGAGACGGGCGGTAGACCCTTTTGCAGCCTTCGCTTGTTCTCATATTCAGAATATTTGCTGAAGAACGAAGCGGTTAGCTGCTTCTCCTTGGCCACTGTAATCAGTTCATCATCCTTCAAGGAAGAGTTGACATTCGAGTCATCTCTAAGAAGGGCATTTATCAGCCTTACGAAGGGGCGCTTGCAAGTGGGGTTGTTCTTGGCTTTCTCCACCCACTGCTTTAATTCACTGAAGATGATGGCCCCCCAGTTGAGACGGAGCTGAAGAAATACGGCACTTGTCAAGTTGATTTGTTGGGCCGTAAACATATCGTGTGCTCCACTCTTGAATAGAAGCCCCTTGTCAATAAGGTGGCTTGGAGCAGTAGACGTCAAGAGGGAACAAATTTCGGAGCATTTTCCCTTGCGGTTCTCTGTAGGTATCTACTCCCCTCATTGCTTCCCAGGCATGTACAGCCTCAGCAATGGTTGCTTCAAGAGGTCCACCAAAGTGCACGCCGATGATGGTGGAAATTGTCTTAGCGGTAATGGAGATTGGACGGCCTCGAATCCACCCTCGAAGAGCATTCTTGTTCATGAGCTCCATTCTTTGATAGAATTCTTCTGCCAGAAAGATGCTGTAATTTTTGTCGTTGAGGCAGAAGAGGGGTAGAATACCAGAGGCGTTCATATCCTCGCAAGCTTTGACGCCGGCAGCTATTGTGCTGATTGACTGAAGGTCAATGCACATTCCTGGAATGTACAGCTTCGGGTCCAGAGCGACTATGATGTCATGAGAGGCGGGAAAGGTTGGATAGCCCGGAAGGTTGACATCCGTACTGGGAGGAATGTCGGTTTCTGGGTTCAATTTCTTTCCGTTGTCTCGCTTAGATTTTGAAGTTTTTGCCTGAAAGAAGTGCAAATAAAAATTAGGGCTTTTCACCTCAACATCTAAACAAGTAGGAATTTCAAGGTTTTCTGAAATAATTAGAATTTTTCGAAACAAAAACTTGAAACCCTAGAATGTTTAGAGTATCCACACCCGAGAAAAGTATAACAGAAGTTTTCATAAGAATAAACATTGAATATACATAAACGACTGTTAGTATTCAAGGTTTGTAAGAACAACAATGGCGAATACTGTAGAAACTCGAAAATGACCGTTTGAATTCCAAAATAATTTTTAGGTTATGAAATGAAATGCAGAACAGTACGTAGTAAGTTTTAAGTAGAGAAGAGAGGAACGTACCATTGTCGTTGATGAGAAGAAGAAACAAGAAGAATTTGGATTTGCAGAAAGCAGTTACACAGAGAGAGAGTATGAATAGAGAGAGAAATATTTTTGTCAAATGGTTTCGTAAAGTTTTGCAAAATGCGGTTCAAGGTCTATTTAAAGGCGAGAAAATTTTAGATGAAAAAGCGGGAACTTAAGATATTTTCTTAAGTACCAAATTTTATCCTTGACCCCCCTTTTTGCTTTAGAAACCTCTTTAAAATAATAGACTAAGTAATAATACTAACCTTGAAGTCTTCCGGTAAAGAGAGACTTACGTCTTCCGATTAGTGTAAAACTAGGTCTACCGGTATGAAAGAGACTTTAACAAAAACTTTGAATTTAAGCAGTAGGATCAATCATACCAAGATTTCTCCTTAAATAAGCAAACCTGGTGGCATCCAATGGTTTTGTGAGAATGTCAGCCAATTGATGCTCAGTTGGAACGTATTCCAAACTGATGTTACCTTTCTCCACATGATCTTTGAGGAAGTGATAACGGATATCAATGTGCTTTGTCTTGGAGTGCATTCTTGGATTTTGGAGACTGAAATTCTGATGTGTTGTCACACATGATTGGGCGGTTGCTGGTCTTGATGTTGTAGTCCACTAGTTGTTGCTTCATCCATAGGAGTTGAGAGCAACGCTTGCGGCAATGTATTCGACACGTGGTTGAGTTTGCAACTGATCCTTGTTTCTTGCAAGACCATGAGACAAGTCTATTTCCAAGGAATTGACAAGTCCCACTGGTGCTTCTTCTGCTCACTTTGCAAGCTGCATAATCTGCATCTGAGTATCCAACTAGATTGAAATTGTTGTTTTTGGAATACCAGATGCCTAGATTTGTTGTTTTTGAGACATATCTGATGATACGTTTGGCAGCAAGCAAATGTGACTCCTTTGGATCTGCCTGAAATCTTGCACAAACACAAAGCACAAACATAATGTCGGGTCTACTAGCGTAAGGTAAAGAAGTGAACCTATGATTCCTCGGTACTTGGTCATGTTCTCTTGCTTTCCTTCTCATCTTTGTCAAGATGGCGATCGGTAGACATTGGAGTTTCGAATCCTTTTTTGAATCAAGACCGAACTTCTTGATTAGTTCCTTTGCATATTTGGTTTGGTGATGAAGATTCCGTCAAGTCTCCATTGTATCTGCATCCTAGAAAGTAGGTAAGTTCACCCATCATGCTCATCTCGAACTTGCTTTGCATCAGCTTCTCGAATCTTTTACACAGGCTTTGGTTGGTTGATCCAAAGATGATATCGTCCACATAGATTTGTACTAGAAGAGAATGGCCTTTGTGCTTGAGAATGAATAAAGTAGTGTCTATCCTTCCTCTCACGAATCCTTGTTCTATTAAGAACTTGGATAGAGTTTCATACCAAGCTCTAGGAGCTTGCTTCAGGCCGTAGAGAGCTTTCTTGAGTCGGTAGACGTGATCCAGTTTGTCTGAAATGACAAATCCTGGAGGCTGTTCCACGTATACAGTTTCTTAAAGATCACCATTCGAAAGGCACTCTTTACATCCATCCGATACACTTTGAAGTCCATGAACGATGTGTAGGCTAGAAAGAGTCTGATTGCCTCTAGTCTAGCAAACAGAGCAAAAGTTTCATCAAAGTCAATTCCTTCTTCCTCGTCATAGCCCCGCGCAACCGCCTAGCTTTGTTTCTCGTGACATTTCCGCTCTTCATCTCTTTTGTTTCGAAAACCCATTTAGTGCCGATGACGGATGATCACGGCCTTTGAACTAAGCTCCACACCTTACATCTTTCAAACTGGTTTAGCTCTTCTTGCATAGCTTCAATCCAGTTATGATCCACAATTGCTTCATCAATCTTCTTTGGCTCGAGTTCAGATACAAATGCGTAAGCAAACATAGTCTCTTCTCGAACTTTATTTCTCGCATTTAACTCCTCACCAATGATTGAGAAATGGGATGATCTCTTGCTTCAATAACGGTTGGAGGAAGATCACTTCGTGGTTCTTCCCTTAAGAATTCGGAGTAGGTTGAGAAGGAGATTCACCAAAATCGTTCGAAGACTTAGGATCTTCAAAACTTTCATTTTCTCGTGAACAAGAAGGATGAGTGATCTGAGAAGGTGCTTGGGGTAAGACGTAAGAGATGGGTTCGTGGTCAATGTAAGAGTTGTTATCGGCATCTAAGCAGAGTTCTCGCTCACCTAAGTGAAGGGTTATCGGTACTTGAGGGGTCTGCAGTTGCCATTTTCGATGAGGAGTGGAAGTGGATGTTGTATTAGTACTGCCTCATCATTATCGAATCATTAGCAACGCTCGAACCTTCTAGGCTCTAACAAGTCATATTCATCAAAAGAAACATGCATGCATGATTCTAAAATTTTAAATTAGTTTTACCGAAAATGCGAAATGCTTTTGAATGTTTGGAATACCCCGTAAAATTCCTTTTCGGTCCCGATTTTGCATCAAATTTTCCTCTATATTCTTTTCCATTATAAAGAATAAAACATTTACAACCGAAGATTTTAAGAAATCCTATATTTTGGGATCTTCCTCTCCATATTTCATATGGAGTTTTGTTATGAAACTTGTTTAACCGTAGATCTAAACCTGTAAACATGCATGTATGATCCGCCCATAAATACTTTGAAGTTTAG
>CM028379.1:13604097-13667750 GCA_013146195.2 Codonopsis lanceolata
TGAGAATGTATCGCCTGATTTTGTGACTAATAGTGAGGGTGCTTTGACATTTCGAGGGGTCAATTTGTGTTCCTTATAATGACTTGAGAGAAGAGGTTGGTTCTTGATGAGGCTCATAAATCGAGGTATACCATTCACCGGGAGCACGAAGATGTACTTAGACTTGAAAAGACAATTTTGGTGGAAAGGCATGAAGAGGGAATTACGGAGTATGTGTCAAAGGTGTTTGACTTGCCAGCGGAGTTAAAGCGAGCATCGAGGCCTGCAGGACTTCTGACAACCACTTGAGATTCTGAATGGAAATGGGAATTTATTACTATGGATTTTGTGACAGGGTTACGCAGCGCAGAGGATTTAATGCGGTTTGGGTTATAGTCGTGACGTGATTGACTAAGTGCGCACACTTTATTCCGATCGCGATCACTTATTCGTTGACTTCGGTTGGGCGACTTTATACATTCGGAGATCGTGAGACTTCATGGCGTACCGGTTAGTATTGTGTCCGATAGAGATCCGAGGTTCACGTCGAGATTTTGGAAGTCGTTGCGAGGAAGCTTTGGGACTAGATTGGACTTCAAGATGTTTTTCATCCGCAAACGGATGGTCATCCGAGCGATTGATTCAGATTTTGGAGGACATGCTTCGAGCTTGTGCCGTGGATTTCAAGGAAATTTGGGATTCTCACTTACCTTAGCCGAAGTTTGCGTATAATAACAGCTACCGGTCGAGTATCAAGATGGCGCCGTATGAAGCTTTGTATGGGCGTAAATGTAGATCACCAATTTGTTGGGATGAAGTTGAGAGGCGAAACTTTGGGGTTCCAGTTAGTGCAATGATCTGTTGAGGCGTGAAGTTGATTAGAGATCGTTGGCGCACCGCTCAAAGTCGACAAAAGAGTTACGCGGACAATCGAAGACGAGATCTTGAGTTCCAAGTGGGTGACTATGTGTTCTTGAAGGTAACACCGAGGAGAGGTACGAAGAGATTTGGCAAGAAAGGGAAGCTTACACCGAGGTACATTGGCCCATTCGAGATTCTTGAGAGACTTGGGTCTTTAGCGTATCGCATTGCATTGCCACCTTCACTTTCGGAGACTCATAATGTATTCCATGTTTCCATGTTGCGAAAGTATTTGAAAGATGATACCCATGTACTTGAGTATGAAGAGATAACATTTGAGCCGGATATGTCTTATGTGGAAAAGCCCGTGAAGATTTTGGACACCAAAGAGCAAGTGTTAGGAACCAAGAAAATTCCCTTAGTTAAAGTCCTTTGGAGAAACCACAACATTGAAGAAGCGACTTGGGAGACGTAAGCAGAGATGCGCGAGAAGCATCCACATTTGTTTGACGAACTTGGTAAGAATTTAGGGACTAAATTCCTAAAGGAGGGAGAGTGTAACGCCCTATCCTTGCATGTGCATCGTATGCTTGTCTTCTTGATTTCTTGTTGATTGTGAGCATTTTTACTTGGTTATAAGTGTTTTAGAATCATTCATAAATCATTCTTGAAGTTCTTAACATGTTTAGAATCGCGTAAGTTTGTTTGTTGAATCGCCGGTTCGATCGTTTTGATTTTGGCCTTAGCGATTCCCCTCGTTGCTCGTATTTGCTCCTATTTCGTCGTACGAAGTGTTCATTGAGTTCTTGGCTTTATATTCAGGTCTTAACCATGTTGAAACAAGTCTTTTTCATGTCCAAGATATCCTCGTTTGAATGGTGTTTGATTGTAGTTTGATTCGTTGATCATTCGTCGCGTGGTTCGCGCCTTGTTCTATCTTGTTCCGGGAGTTGTTCGGGTGTGTTTCCGACTCGTTTTGAGTAGGGTTAGACCTTAGAATGGTTGCCCATGAGTTTGGGATCATTTAGATCAAGTTTTGATTCAAGTTTTAGAGGTTCTCTGAGCCGAGGCGGCCGCATGGCACCTTGTAGGCGCCCCGCCTCAAATGCAGGGAGCAATTTGCAGTGGTCTGAACTTGGGATAGCCTCAAGGCGGCCGCAGGCTTAGGTGAGGCGCCCGCCTCACCCGCCGGTCTATTACTGAGATTTATTTTCCCTGCTTTTGAGTTATGACGTGAAAGGCCCATCCTACCCTCATTAAACCCCCTCTAAACCCTTCCTAACCACCCACCCTTAGTCCTAATCATGTCCTAACACTAATTAGAAGTTAATTTAGGTTGGTTTAGTGTTTGATCACTCCCTAATTTCCACTAATTGCACTTGAGAAATTCCTCTTGTACCCTTCTCTTGTTGGAGGTATAAATACCAAACCTTGACCAATTTTCAGAAAAGTCTCTCATTTGTTCATCCTATTCTTACACATTAGAGAGAGAGAGTTGGGGGCTTGAGTTTTGAGCCCTAGTTCTTCTTCTTCCCGATCTAAAGGATTCGATTGCCGCCAAAACTGGATTCTTTGCGACGAAAGGAACGACTTCACCGCTTAGATTTTGATTCTCTTGAGTTTTCACTCAAGCTAGGTAAGTTACTCTTCTTCTTCTTAGTTCTCATTGACCCTAAGGAAACAAAGTTCTATGATGTATGAGGTCAATGAGGACACATAATTGCTTCCTATGCTTTCCATTTGAATTTTAAATGTATGATTTTGCTAGGAGCATGTCTAGGTGGATTTCTTGCCTTTGAGAGTTTAAATTACCCTTTCATTATGTTAATTGAGGTCTTGAACATGTTAGGAATATGTAGTATGTTTGTTGTTGAAAGTGATATTAATTGGGAATGCCCTAAATTATGCCTATGTGATATGTGTGAAAATTGTTATGGGTTATATCCTTAATATTGGGCTATATAAGGAACATGAATTACATTGAAATGTTTTGGGTGAATTTATATCCTTGTTGAACTTAGAAGTGACCTAGGTTGGGTTATGAAGCATATAGCTTCATTTTCCCCAAAATTGGGAATTTAGAGAAGAGACTCAACTGAGTCGACTTTAGGAAAGAATTGAACATGTTAAACTCTAATTTCAATCCTACGAAGTTTGGATACCGTTTGATTAAGTTTACTCAAATATGAGCTTGACAGAATTATTTGCAAAGTTGATATAAAGCATTGGGTTTGAGCAGTTAATTGCCTTCACATGATTATGGTAGAGATTAACCCCTACTTGGTTGGTCGAGTTCGCTCTTGTCGAATTCGGTCCTTAATTGGTTTAAGTCAAGTAAATATCTACTTGTGCATTGCATTGAGTCCAATTGGCATTAATTGGTTTGTTTATCAAGTCGGTGGGACGATGCATCGCCTTCACGAATTATGGGATTCGTGCTCGCTATGGATCGCGCGCAGGGACTCCACACACACCTTCACGTGGCCGCAAGTGGGGAAGTAGCCCTTTGCCGTATCAATACGTGCCGCATTGGCTTGCTAATGAGATCGAGTAGAACTCGATGAAAGTCGATGAATTCACATAACATCGATGGCACGAACCAGTAATAGAATGTTTTGCAGAGCTCTGAGCCGTGACTATCATATCCTACTTGTATGATTTACTTTACGCACTTATGTGAACAATATGCTAAGTGCCATATGATGATAATGTGCTAAGTGTTAAATGATGATAACATGCCATAATTGTGATAAATGTCATGCCTTAACATGAACATGCATATTTTAGTAACTTACTAAGTCTTTCGACTTACCCTATTTGTTTGCTTTGTTTTCCTTAGATCAAAGCCGAGGAGACGTCCCACGCTAGACTCACGTATTCGCTTGAGCGTTGTGAGCGAGGTTGCTCTTTTGGACTTTAACTGGTTAATCTTTTATTTTGGAAAGGACGTTGGGAAGCAAGTCATGTAGACTTGGCTTGGGGGTTTTTGATGTTGTTGTAACTTAACTACTTAACACTTGTAATCTTTTGGTATGCCGACTTATATGTCGAGCTTGTTCATATGTGTTTGGTTCATCACAGTTTCTTCCGCTAAAGCTTGTTTAAAGTATTATTATTGTTGTTGTCTCCGGCATGTTGTGGCCGTTGAGGTTTTATAAGCATGTGTTAATTGTAGAGTAGTTGTTGGGTTCCGTAACGTCGCCGATGACTTGTTTAATTTAAGTTGTTTTTTCGGCCAAGTGTAGCCGAGTTGTTATTCGTATGCAATGTTGCGCCACATGAATTTTATAATCCTACTTGTGCATGCTTGTGTGTATCTTGACTATTTGGACGGCACGACTCGGGATCTCGCATTGGGGTCCGGGTCGGGCTGCCACAAATACTAAACATGATGTTACCACATTTAATGAAGGTCTACTAAAATCATTAATAGTTCTTTGATTTACGACTACTTCCATATTTCTTCTTGCAGGCTCTTCTTGTCTTTGATTCCTATTGACTGGGTCAACTAGGTTTTCAGGATTACGATTATTGTTATTATCTTCCATTGTAGGATCAACCAGAGGATCCTCTCGATTCAGATTATCTTGATTATCAGGCTCGAAAACTAGATTTTCAAAATATCTTTGGTATCTTTTAACAATATTTATCTCTTAGTCTAAGTCTACCAATTCAGGATTTAAAGATCTACGACCTTGCATAAAAATTAATTAAAAGCAATTTAAAAACAACTAACTATTAAGGCAAAACAAAATAAAATCTTTTTGTATTTTTATTTTTATAAAAACAGAAAATTAAACTAAAAACTAAATTAAATTAAAAACTACGCTACCTACAAACTAACTACGTGAACTAGCTTGTCCAGGCGGCAAAAAACTTGATCGATGTTTTATTTTATCTATTTCCTTGCAAGTGTACAAGACTATTATAGAATAGACTTGGAAGCAAGGGTCGAACCCACGAGACAAGTGATCACGAGCGATAACAAGGCGGTTATAGATAGCAAATTATTAACCTAAGGGGGGTTTTTATGTTTAATTCTACTCTAATTTACTAGTTATAGATGTTAACTAATTAGACAAGTAATAAGATATGAAGATCTTATGGTGAGTGGAAATCTAGGATTACGGGTTTCACTTATATCTCCTTTATGTTCAATTCATAATAATGTCATTCAATGTCTTGGGTTCGTTCACTAAAAATAGATATGGTCTGTTGAACAATTGGTTCAGTCTCCCTCCCCGCAAAAATTCACCCATTCCATATCCTAAGCACAGGAACTGTAATCTAGTTGTCACCTAGATTTATGATCTATCTGTCACCTAGATCATGTAAGAACCTGGTCCTAACTTATCACTCTCGTGCTTCGATAGGTCCAATTTATTGTGTTGGTGAGCCGTTATACGACATATGCACTTGGTCATGCGGTATCCGCACCTCTAAGCCTTTATTATTTGCGATTACATTCATTTGTTCAAAGCGAAATAATAGAGGGATTGATAAACAACACAATCAACAAGCATTGAATAGACATAAATATAAGAATCAAAACATAAATTCGATACAAGTTACCTCCCACCTCCTAGATTAGGGATGATTTAGTTCATCATAGACGATGAACAGCACATGGAGATGATGGAAGACATGATTTGATCTTCAATACTTGAAATTACAAAACCTAATTATGTTATACAATCTAAAACTACCTAAAATCTATGTAAAGAGAGCTTCCAGCCGTCCTCCTTATGCTTAGGCTCGGCATCTGACTTCTATATATACTTGGGAGTTGTTATTGAATCGAATGACTGTGTGAAAACCCGAATTTTGCGCATTCTTCCTACCTTGCGGTCGCAGGTCGGATACCTTGCGTCCGCAAGGTCTCCGATTGTGTGTGCTTCTTGGCTCTTCGATTACCTTTGCCGCAAGGTGTCCGTGGTGAACTTTATTTTCTTCAATTTTTCTTTATTTTTCTTTCTTTGTAATTTGCACTTAAAACCCCGGAGTTTCGCGTATTTTCACGAACAATCTGAAACTTACAAAACTCACCAAAAACATATATTAGTACTCAAAAGACTCGTGAAATAGCCTAATTCAAGTCACAGAAGCATATAAAATCGACGTATAAAATACATCGATCATATGCCATGACTGAAAAACATTTAATTTAAATGCTCATAATCAAATAAGATGAAGAAAAATATATTTAAATTACACTATGAAAGCACTTAAAATTAGTCAAAGTGGGTTGCCTACCAACTAGCGCACTTGTTTAACGTCTTTGGCTCGACATAACTCCAAACCTATTCTATTGGGGGTTCAGTGTCTGAAAGACGAATGAGTTCGATTGTCTTCTCAACTGACAAAGGTTCAAAGTAAGGTTTGAGACGGTGACTATTCACCTTAAATGTTTAATTTGATTTGGGATATCTCACATCAACTGCACCATGCGGATAAATTCGTACTATTATAAACAGACCAGACCATTTTGACTTTAGCTTACCTGGAAATAATCTCAATCTAGAATTGAAAAGGAGAACTTTCAATCTTGGACGTAACAACTTTTTAGTGATACCCATATCGTGATATCTCTTGGTCTTTTCCTTATAAATTTTAGCATTTTCATACGAATTAAGCCTATGTTCTTCTAGCTCGTTTAGTTGGAACAGACGTTACTCCCCAGCTAGAGCTAAATCCAAATTAAGAGATTTAATAGCCCAATAGGCTCTATGTTCTATTTCAACAGGAAGATGGCAAGCTTTGTCATAGACCATTCTATAGGGACTCATTCCAATTAGATTTTTATAGGCCGTTCTATATGCCCAAAGAGCGTCATTAAGCTTTAATGCCCAGTCCTTCCTATTTGGTCTAACAGTATTTTCAAGGACTCCCTTGTTATGTTGGTTACTAACCTCAACTTGGCCATATGTCTGAGGGTGATATGGGGTAGCCAACTTGTGAGTAACTCCATGTTTCCTAAGGCACACATTCAGCAAACGATTGGTCAAGTGCGTCCCTTGATCACTAATGATGGCCTTAGGTATTCCATACCTACTGCATATTTCATCATACAAAAACTTGACAACCACTTGGCCATCATTTGTGCAAGTAGGGATAGCTTCTATCCATTTTGATACATAATCTACTGCAACTAAGATATATTCAAAACCATTTGAGATTGGAAAGGGGCCCATGAAGCTATCCATTTTGATACATAATCTACTGCAACTAAGATATATTCAAAACCGTTTGAGATTGGAAAGGGGCCCATAAAGTCAATATCCCAAACATCGAAGATTTCAATTACAAGATTATAATGTAAAGGCATCTCATTCCTTTTACTAATTCCACCAGTCCTTTGACACTTATTACAAGTTTTACAAAATATATCAGCATCTTTAAAAATTGAAGGCCAATATAAACAAGATTGTAGAATCTTTCTGGCAGTCTTACTACTACTAAAATGTTCACCCCAAGTGTATTCGTGGCAGAATGCCAAAATGCTTTGTTGTTCATGGTCTGGGACACATCTTCTAATTAAAGAGTCTGAATACATTTTGAACAAATAAGGGCTTCCCAAAAATAATATCTAGCATCTTCCAAAATTTTCTTCCTTATCAAAATCCTGATTTACGATATTTGCTACATGAAAGTTTATGAAATCAACATAACAAGGTTCATGATTTTTGACTGCGAAAGTTTTTCATCTGGTAAGTCTTCATTCATAGGTATCTTATTGTCAAGCAATTGACGTTCAAGTAAGGGTAAACATTCTAATCTGGACAGATGATTGGCAACGACATTTCCTGTCCCCTTTTTATCCTTAATTGTTAAGTCAAATTCTTGCAATAACAACATTCATCTATTGAGTCTAGGCTTAGCCTTTTTTTTCTCAAAAGGGATTTTAAAGCAACATGGTCTGAAAATATTATAACCTTAGCTCCTAACAAGTAAGGACAAAAATTTTCTAATGCAAACACAACTTTAATCCGTTTACAGAGTTTTGAAAAATCTTTTATAAATCTTCTATAAAAATCTGCATGCCTGATAGACGTATTTTAGACGTCTTTATCGGGTACTTTTATGACTTAGAAATAGCAATTCCACAAGGATTTTGGCTACAAATATATGTTTTTGAGCTATATTGTGAGTTTCAAGGTTTTAGGTGAACTTTTGGGATTTATAGAGCTTTTATTTAAGATTTCGAGGAAGGGTGCAAAGTGCAACATTGGAAAAGATGCAATAGAAGATATCTGATCACCTTGCGGCCGCAAGCCTCCAAGGCCTTGCCCTCACAAGGTAGACAGAAAGAAGCATTGCCCATTCAAGACGCTTGCGGATGCAAGGTGTAAACACAATGTGACCGCAAGGTCCCCAGAACCGCCTTTACGAGATCTTTCACCTGGATTGAACCTCTTATTCCCCTACAACACCTTGGTATATATATAAGACGGTAGTCAAAGCCAAAGGACGTCTAGAAATTCGTAGGAAATGATTCTAACACCGATTTTAGTTTGTATTACATAATTTAGTCATTGTAATTACAGTTTTGAAGATCGATTCATGTATTCCTTCATCCGGCTGTGTGGTTCGTCTTTAAGGATGAACTAACCAACCATTAATCTAGTAATTGGGAGGTAACTTGTATCGAATCTATTTCTTAATATATTTTTATTCATTCAATTCTTGTTGATTGTGATGTTTATCAACCCCTTTATTGTCTAGCTTTGACCAAATGAATGCAATCACAACTAATAAAGGCCTAGAGGTGCAGATAGCTGCACACCAAATGCATATGTCGTACACTGGCTCACCATCATGATAAATTGACCTTATCGATGCACGAGAGTGATAAGTTAGGGTCATGTTCCTATATATGACCTAAATTACAGATAGGATTCATATGTTCTTGTCCTTAGGATATAGGTTGGATGAATTATTTGGGATGGAGACGGAACTATAATTTGACAATCTATATCTATCTTTCGTGAACAAACCAAAGTTATTGAATGATACTTTATTTAAATAAGCAATAGAGTAGATGCAAGTGAAACCCCAATCCTAGATTTCCCTCCTCCATACAGATCTTTGTAATTGTAATTGTTGCTTAGTTAATTAGATTTACTGCTCTAGTAGAATAAATTAATTTAAATAAAACAAATTAAAAAACCCCTTAGTTTAAATTGCTACCGATACATCTGCCATTAGTATTCTCCTTGTCTCTGTGGTTCGACCATTGCTTCCCAAGCTATTCTACAATAGTCTTGTGCACTTGCAAGGAATTAATTAAAATAAGACACGATCAATTTTTTGGCGCCGTTGTCGGGGACAAGCTAGTTTTCTTAGTTAGTTTGTTGGTAGCGTTGTTTTTAAATTCAGTTTTTATAAAAAGAAAAATATACAAAAATATTTTTATTTCTAGTTTTAAGTTTTTATTTGTCTTTTATTTGCTTTTGATATTTTATGCACGGTCGTAGATCTCTAAATCCCAAGCTGACAGAATTAAATCAAAATATAAATAATCTTGGAAAGAATCAGGAAGACCCTGATACTTTGGAAAATCAGCCTGCTAATCAAGAACAGTTGAATCGAGAGGATCCTCTGGTTGATCCTCCAATGGATAATAACAATAACCAAAATCCTGAAAATCCGGTTCCTCCGGGAAATTTAAATCAAAGAAGAGAAGAACCTCATAATAAAAATATGGAAGTAGTAATCAATCAAAGAACTATAAATGATTATGGTCATCCCATGTTGAATGCAACACCATCATGTTTAGTTTTACCAGAAGCGGTAAGAAATTTTGAGCATAAAGGTCACTTTTATAACATGTTGCCTTCATTCCATGGATTGCCATATGGAGATCTAGTAACTTTTGATAAGGAATATGGTTTTATGGCTGATATTTTCCATTAGGAGGTTTGACAAAAGATCAGATAAAAATGAGATATTTTCAATGTGCATTAAAAGATGCGGCGAGAAGATGGTTTATGAATCTAGCACCAATAAGTGTTTACACATGGGCACAATTATATGATTTGTTTATGGGTAAATTTTATCAACATGCATCTCTTTCAGAATATAGAAAGCAAATTATGTCTTTTCAAACTAACCAGGAGAGACATTCCATGAAGCTTGGGATAGATTAAAAAATTTACTTATTTTGTGTCCCCATCATAATTTATCTCAAGATGTGTTAGTAACTCAGTTTTATCATGCTCTTTCATCTGCCTTGCAAACTATGATTGATAGTGCAGCTGGTGCTTCTATTAATAGAATGACACCAGCTGAAATATTTAAAAAATTTACTTTGTTTTTTTTTTTTGAAACGATGCACCCTGCAGAATTTTATTAATAAAAATAAAAGGAAACGATGCAAAGAGGGGGACAACCAGTCATTCCCACAGACGGGAAGACGGAGGAGCCTAACCTCAAAAAAATAATAAAAACTCAGCTACGAAAGCTAAAAATACCCCATCTATCAATTCTATAAGCTTGTCTCACAATCCGCGGAAGCTGCTGCACTTCTTCGTAATATGTATATAAAACCACAAAATGAGCAACCTCTGCAAGTTTGTCAGCCAGACCATTAACCTCTCTATAAACATGCTGGAGATTATACGATCCCAATAAACCCTTGCACTCACTAAGCTCATAATCATACTGCCAAGGAAAACGATGAGTGCCCAATAAACCTCTAGTTGCAACTAACGAATCAGTCTCAATGACAACCTTCTCTAACGCTAATCTACGACATAAAGCTAAACCATCACGTAAAGCTGAGACCTCCGCAAATGTGTTAGAACCCTGCCCATAGAAATTGGAGAAAGCACACACCAATTTACCTTGATAGTTTCTAATTATACCTCCCCCTGTACAAATTCCATTCCTTGTCGAATCATCAGTGTTCAGTTTGTAAGTATCCAAAGGGGGTGGTTCCCATCTCACCCATTTACCATGACGAACCATAACTTGCTTGATCGGAACCCATAAAGCCTGAAGCTCCACTTTAGCCAAAGCACTGACTTCTACCTTCGGCTTATACACAACCATAAAATCCTGTAAACCCCTTCAAATTTCTGCCAAGATAGCTTCTCCCCGCATTGGAGCATTATCAAAAATAGCTCGGCACCTCACTTGGGGGTTGTTTGAGATGTTAAGTGCGAATTCCTAACAAAAAGTACAAGAGGAAAAAGTAGAAGTTTGTTTCAAGTCCAAGAAGATTTAGATACTCAAGCTCAAATAGCTTAAATGAAAGCTCAAATAGCTCAAATGAAAGCTCAAATTGAACTTTTGCAAAATAGAACACAAATTCTAGAACCATGCACTATATGTGGATTAAATTCTCATGCTACTAACTTGTGTCCATCTAGTGATGTGTATCCTGAACAGGTTAATGCGATGAACATGTACCCTCAAAGGAAAAGGAATGATCCCTTTTCCAACACATACAATCCAAGTTGGAGAAATCATCCTAACTTTTCATGGGGAGGAAATAAGTCATTATAGCCTCAACAATTCTCTAAGCAAGGACAGTTGCAGATTGAAGAAGCTCCAAAATCAGAAGGATTAAATAGTGGACAAGTTTCTTTTAATAAATACTTATTGGAAATCGTGGAAAGATTGCAGAAAGATCTTGCAAAATATCAAGAAAGAGAAGAAGTGAAGTTCCATAGTCAGACAGAACAAGTGAATTCTATCACTACTCTACGAAGTGGTAGAATCATTGGAGAGGAAGTAAGTAACCCTACTCAATGTACTGATGTGCCTGATAAAATAGATAATTGTGGTAAAGATGTTGAAAAAGATAAAAGTGAAATTATTCAAGGAAAAGATAAAGAGGTAGAAAAAAATTCAAATAAAGAAAGTCAAGATAAAGAAAAAGTCACTCAAGAAAAAGAGCAAGAGGCAGAACCTCTTGAGGGACCATATATTGCTCCTCCACCATATGTTCCTCCAATACCATTCCCTGGTAGACTAATGAAAAACAAGATGGATAAGCAATTTACGAAAATTTATAATATGTTATCCAAAGTGAACATTAATCTCCCTTTGCTTAATGTCATTAAAAATATTCCGTCTTATGCTATGTTTTTCAAAGATCTCCACTCTAGGAAACACAAATTTGAAAAGAATGAGAAAATAATTGTTTCTGAAAATGTTAGTCCAGTATTACAACCTGAACTCCGTCCTAAATTAAAAGATCCAGGTAGTTTTTAATATCCAAGTCTCCTTGGGTAGTTCGAAAAAAGATGAAAGTCATGCTAGATCTAGGAGCGAGTATCAATTTAATGCCTTTCGCTTTTATAAACAATTAGGGTTGGGTGAATTAAAACCCACTTCTATGTCCTTACAATTAGCGATCGTTCGATCAAACATCCTTTAGGAATAGTAGAGGACATTCTAGTGCAGATTGATAAGTTGATCATCCCAGTTGATTTTGTGGTTTTAGAGATGGAAAGGAAGATATGTACTAATAATGAAGTTCCTATTCTGTTAGGAAGATCTTTTATGGCCACATCTAATACTATGATTAATGTGAAGAATGGTAAACTTTCAATGTCAGTTATGGGAGAAACTGTAAAAATTCATGTTTTTGATGCGTTAGATAGACTGAGTGACATGAATGCATGTTTCTCAATTGATGAAATTGAAAATCTTATAGCCCAAAGCTTTGAAGCAAATTTAAATGATGATGAGTTAGAAAAAGATATGTTTGGAGTAGATGATGATGATAGAATCTTCTCCCATGTAAGAACCGACATAGAAGAGTTAGAAAGAGAACTCCAAGAGACTATGCTAGGAAAGAGAAGGAAAGATTAGAAGCTCTCATGAATGATAGTGAAAATAAAGAAGAAGTAGAAAATCAAAAATCAGAAATTAGTTATGATAAAATAGAAATTGATGAGGATAAAGAAGAGATTCTTAAGGAGGATGATAAAGAAGAAAAAATGAAATCGGAAATTCCTAAATTTATTCCATCTATTAAATCCCCTTCTGAAGTAGAATTAAATCCACTACCTCCCCATTTAAAATATGCATTTTTAGGGGAAGGTAAAACTTTACCTTCTATAATTACTGTGGATTTAACAGAAAAACAAGAGTCAAGCTTGTTAAAGGTATTATAGACACATAGAGAAGTGATAGGTTGGTCCTTAGCAGACTTGAAAGGTATCAGTTCATCTATGTGTATGCATAGAATTCATTTAGAAGAAGGTAGAAAACCTTCTCGAGAACGACAAAGAAGACTTAACCCTCATATGGAAGAAGAAGTTTAAAAAGAAGAGCTTAAGCTTCTCGATGCGGGTATAATTTACCCGATATCAGATTGTAAATGGGTTAGTCCAGTCCAAGTAGTTCCAAATAATTCAGGAATTAATGTTGTTAAGAATGAGAAAGATAAGTTAGTTCCCACAAGAACTATTACTGGCTATAGAATGTGCATTGATTTGAGGAAACCAAATGCAGCTACAAGGAAAGATCACTTTCCTTTGCCATTCATTGACAAAATCCTTGAAAGATTAACTGGCCATGAGTACTATTGTTTTCTTGATGGTTTTTCTGGTTATAATCAGATTCCACTGCAACCGGAAGTTCATGAGAAAACGACATTTACATGTCCCTTTGGTACGTTTGTGTTTAAGAGAATGCCCTTTGGATTATGTAATGTCCCAGCTACTTTTCAAAGATGCATGATTTCTATATTTTCTAATCTAATTGAAAGATGTGTGGAAGTGTTTATGGATGACTTCTCAGTATTCAGAAATTCTTTTGATCATTGCCTAGAAAATCTAATGTCTGTTCTGAAAAGATGTTTTGAAACAAATTTGACCCTAAGTTGGGAGAAAAGCCATTTCATGGTTAAACATGGGATTGTTTTAGGTCATGTTGTGTCTAACAAAGGAATTAAAGTTGATAAAGCTAAAATTGAAGTTATATCATAACTACCTCCCCCAACTTCAGTCAAGGGTGTTAGAAGTTTTCTAGGACATGTAGGATTTTACAGAAGATTTATAAAAGATTTTTCCAAAATCTATAAACCTTTATGTAATATGTTGGCAAAAGATACCGAATTTATTTTTGACCAAGAAGGCTTAAATGCATTCAAATTGCTAAAAGAACAATTAACATTAGCTCCTATTTTAACCAGCCCTGATTAGTCTCGCCCTTTCGAAATCATGTTCGATGCATCGGATTTCGCAATTGGAGCTGTGTTAGCACAAAGGATAGATAAGAAACCTCATGTGATTCATTATGCAAGTAGGACATTAAATGATGCACAACTCAATTATACAACTACCGAAAAAGAATTTTTAGCAGTTGTGTTTGCATTAGAAAAATTTAGGTCTTATTGGTTAGGTTCAAAAGTTATAATATTCTCTGATCATACAGCCCTAAAATATCTTTTGAGTAAGAAAGAGGTAAAGCCTATAATCATTAGATGGATGTTATTATTTCAAGAATTTGACATTACGATAAAAGATAAAAAAGGAACAGAAAACGTTATAGCTGACCACTTGTCTAGGTTAGAATTTTTACCTTTGCTTAAACGTCAATTTCTTGATAGTAAAATCCCTATAAATGAAGATTTCCCTGATGAACAATTGTTAGCAGTTAAAATTTTTGAACCTCGGTATGCTAATTTTGTTAACTACCATGTGGCAGACATTATAAATCCTGATTTTCATTTCTATCAAAGATAGAAATTTTTAATTGATGCAAAACAATATTTTTGGGAAGAACCATATTTATTAAAAATATGTTCAGACTCCATAATTAGAAGATGTATTCCAGAACAAGAACAACAAAGTATTTTGACATTCTGTCATGAATACTCTTGTGGTGGTCATTTTAGTGGTAGCAAAACTACTAGGAAAATTATTCAATCTAGTTTATATTGGCCTACTGTTTTTAGAGACTCTAAAATACTTTGCAAAACATGCGATAAATGTCAAAGGACTGGCGGAATTAGTAAAAGGAATGAGATGCCCTTGCATTATAATTTAGTTGTTGAAATTTTTTATGTTTGGGGTGTTGATTTTATGGGTCCTTTTCCAGTCTCTAATGGGTGTGAGTATATATTAGTCGATGTTGATTATGTATCCAAATGGATAGAAGCCATTGCTAATCATAACAATGATGGTCAAACTATTGTCATGACAGACATGTGACGACCTGACCTGGATCCCAATACGAGACCCCAAGGTTGTGCCGCCAAAACACACAAAATAACAAGCAATGGGTAAGGCTATAACAGTGATACGCCAACGACTCAACAAATGCGGAAGCGAATAACTTAAATGGACCCGAGCTAACAAGCTCTGAAATACAAAACAACCAAAGAGATAGTAAATCTCTCGGCCCAAAAATTCGACGCACGTGACACAACATTGGGCACATACTACAAACCACTTGTTACAATTATTAATAATATATAACCAAGTCATCGGCGACGTTACAGTCGGAACCCAACATTAAACTAGTCTACAACTCTAGTCTATACACGCTACGGCTAAACATGTCGGAGTACAACAACCAAGTATAAACAATATCAAGATGGAACAAATATGTAATTAATTAAACATGGCTCGACTAACATTTGTCGGCTCACAAAAACCAGGTATTAATAATTTACAAGTACAAGTGCCAATAAAAATCACAAGCTTTACTACCCATAGTGAAGTCTATTTAACTTCACTTCCCAAACCTCCTTTCCAATAAAACCAAGGCTACAAAAATATTAATAGAAGCAACCTTCATAAGAACCACACGTTCTAACGTAGACTCGGTGGATTCCTTCGACTTACTAGCTCGGCTCGAATCTAAGGAAAGCAAAGTAAACGAGTAAGTCATAATGACTTAGTAAGCTACTAAAGATGCAATGTCATGGAATGACATTATGCTCAAATAAAACATGTACATCTCATGGCATACTCATAAAATATCATTTCATGGTATAATCCTCAACATAAACCCAATTTTCATCCATAGTCATATGGAACATAGTTCTACATAATTTATTATAAAGTCATCCATATCATATAGAATATGCTTCTCAATACCAATAATGTGTAGCATGTTATTTCCGCACTTTCATTTATCATCAAACCACCATTCACATAACCCAAATATACCATAAGTCTCATAAATCTTCATTTAACACAACTCATATAATAATTCATATATGGGAGACTATTGTTTCCATTCTAATCTTGAATAACATGTTATATTTTTAGTATAACATCATATCGTAAAAATTATCATTTCATTAGAATGTTATATTTCTATTAAAACATTTCATCAAGTAATCATCATCTCATGTAATTCATATCATTAACCACGTAGCACAACAATTCATATAAGTGCTCGTGAAATAAACCACATAAGAAAGAGAAAAGATGATTCCTTTTCCGCATCGGCTCGTGTAGCTCTTGCAAAACACATGCAACCATATATGTCCTCAATATCCGTTTCGTGGATATTGACGTCCCCGAAAACAGTCTCCGTTTCGGGTTCCATAGCTATTAAAGGTAGGTGTATTACACTAGCAATGATCAGCTACATCCCCACTGTGGCCATCGATGGAGGGGTGTGTGCAACCCGGCGTGGCGATCCATTGCGATCACGAATCCCACAATTCATGAAGACAATGCATCATCCTGCCAAAAACTCAAACCAAAAACCGCCAGCTGGACTCAAACACAAGCACATGTAATATATACTCGCATGCTCAACAAAAGGAAAAGTACAACACACCGTACTAGTCCAATCAAGTACATGTTTACTTTTAAATCACATAGTTATACATTTCTATGCTAACTGACACACAAACACATTAGAGCATTAATATCGAGCCTCTAATACCCATGTGTTCTTCGTACACTTGAAAACACTCGGAGGCTTAACCTCCATCAAAACTACCCAAATTCCGTAGGATTTCAATATGTGATTCTCTATGTTCATATAAATTCATAATCGATTACGTTGAGTCATTTCTACTCTTTTCAAACTTGAAGGCATAGAAGTTATTTACATCATAGTTCTCAAGGTTAGCAGCATTGTGCAACCCAACAATCCATACCTTCCCAACAAAATCTCCAAAAACATGGTTCATAGGTCAACACTTAACATTTAGAGTCAACCATCACATTTCAAGCATGTATGTAACACCCTGCTCCTTGGTTAGCTCGGTTTGCGTGCCATGCTCGCAATTCTTCTTTGGTGGGTTGTATGATGGTTTGTGAGATTGTCTAGATGTGTTTGAGAGATCACATTAAGACCAAAACACTATTAATAGATGCCATATAGTTTTTGACTTGATAAAGTCACAAGTCGTAACTCGACGATAGTCGGAATGCGACGCGATTGAGAGTTTGCTTGCGTAGTATGTTCATAACCTCGGTTTGGTCCTAGACCTTTACATGATGATTTATTAACATGTTTAGATGTATTAGACTTCAAGTTGGAGGTGTTCCTTAAGTCTATTGATGAGTTGGAAACTTTGGAGATAGCATTCGTCCCTATCGCGTAGTTCGAGGTTGAGTCATGTAATCGTCTCTTCTTTGGAGTTCTTATTCTCCTATTTGTTATGAAAATTTCTAAAAGTAGTCAAGCTTCTTCATTAGCCTTTAGACTTGCTTTAAGTCTCCTATCATTGCTCGTTCGATCGTTAGTTCATTCGTCGATTCATTAGCGGGTTGTTGTGCCTTGCCCGGTTTCGCTCCGAGTTGTTTTGGGGGTTGTTTGTAAGTGTTCTATGGGAGTTCTAGGCCTACTTTGAATGGGGTTTGAACCTTGTTTGGTATGGTTGAGTGTTTGGGGTCATTTGGGGTCGAATTCTAAGCCCTTTTTGCTCTGGAAGGCTTGCAGTCGCAAGGTGAAATGACCTTGCCCCCACAAGGTCAACAGAAGAAACCACCAAATGGTGGATAGGAGGATGCGGCTGCATGACTTGGGGACCATGCGACCGCATGGTGCCCCGACATTGTCTTGCCCTATTTTGTGATTTGACGAGAAATAACTATCCTACCCTCATTAAACCCCCTCTAAATCTTTCCTAACCTCCCATACTTAGTCCTAATCATATCCTAACATTAGTTGGAAGTTAATTAAGGATGGATTAGTGGTTGATTTCTCCTAACCTTCACTATTTGTGCCATGGAAATCCCTATTGTACCCCCTTTAATTTGGGAAGTATAAATGCCCAAACCCACTTGGGAATTCAGCAATTCCCTTTCATTTCTCCTCCTCCTTCATACGTATTAGAGAGAGAGAGAGAGAGAGAGAGAGAGAGAGAGAGTTCTTGAGAGCTTTGAAACCCTAGCTCTTATTCCCTCGATACATGGAGATCCAATCGTCGGATTGCCTTCAAACTTCGGATTCTTGAAGCCCTCAACGAGTATAACAACTTCACCGGTCGGATTTTCGTTCTTTGGAGTTTTCACTCAAGCTAGGTAAGTTACTTATTCTCTCTTTGATTTTGTAATCATTGATCCTAAGGAAAACAAACTCTATGCTATTTGACGTCAATGAGTACACATACTTGCTTTGTATGCCTTTAACTTGTGATTTGAGCATGTGAACTTGTTAGGAGCATATATAGGATGACTTCTATGATTGTTGAAGTATATTGTTACTCTTCATCTTGTGTTTATAGGATTGTGAGCATGTTAGAAATGATGTCTACATGTTATTTGAGGTTATGGTGGAAGTATGCCTATGTTTGGGGCTTTGGATGTGTAAACTTACTAGATATCAAGAGTAGGATCATTTAATTGAGATTATGTGATTTATAGAATGGGTATATGACTATGTTGAGTTTTATGGATTTTAAGGCTTGGGGATCAAGCCCGAATGATTTGTGGAATTTGTTATAAATTTGAATGGTGAGTTAATTTTGGGGATTTATGAAATATGTAAATAATGAAATGTAGTATTAAGACTCAACGGAGTCATTACAAGTTCAATAATATGTTAGTGAACATTTGGTTGAATTCCTACGATGTTCAAGTTTTGATTGGTCATGATTGTGAGTACCCGAGCATCTCAATTTGTTTCCAAAATGACACCCACGTTATAGAGGCCTATTAAGGATTTATTTAGAGTGTGCTCGTTAGATCACAAAGCATTAGCGACCAACCTATGATCTCGAATATCTTTAAGAAATGATTATTTGAATGAGTTCTTTTTTTGGGGAATTTGGTCACGTGCACATGAGGGTACTTGCGAGGTTATGACTATGGGGTAGTCTTGATACTCTTGACAGTGGTTTTGGGGATGTCAATCTTGTGTGTTTTGTGGAGACTAAATATTGAGTCTCTGATTTGTGGTTATTATTCCATTAGCATGGTAGTCTTTGGTTTGATTTCGAGTAGAGGTCTGGGGTAGACCTCATAATATGATTTTGGTAAGCCTATATGTTATTTCTGATTCAGTTGTATCTTGGGGATCTTGAGTATCCCGATACGTGGTTCCTTGGACGAAACTTGTAAGTTAGTTGAACATGTTAAGTATGTGTAGATATGTATACATTGAGAATTTGGGTTTTGTAGAACTTTATGACCTACTTGATTCAATAAGTCCTTTCTTATCGGACTTAGTTCCCATTTGTTCATACAAGTAAATATCTACTTGTGCATTGCATATAAGTCCAACTGGCATTATTTGGATTGATTGTCCTGTTAGGGTGGGACGATACATCGCCTATACGAATCGTAAGATTCGTATTCGCTATGGATCGCCGTACCTGGGACCTCACACACTCCTCTACTGTTGGCCGTAGTGGGGAAGTAGCCCCTTTGCCGTATCAATACCTGCGACATTGGCTTGCTATTATACCGAGGCGGTTCTCGGTGCGAGTCGATGCAATCACAGAGCATCGATGGCACGAATCAGTTAACTATTATGTATTATATGAGCAACACTACAACACTAAGTAAGTATCTTCTCTATCCCTTATGTGGCTTACTATAAGCACTTATATGAAAGATAATGTATTATGTGGTTTATGAAGTTTATGTTCTTTGACGACATAATTCAAGCTTATTATTGGTATATTAATAAGATGCCATGATTTTATATATGCTTGTGCATTATGCCATGCCATGCAATGCTATGCCATACAATTGCATTTAGTAGCTTACTGGGTCATTATGACCCACTCCGTGTGTTTGTTTTCGTTAGTTTGTGCAGTGAGCTCGTTACTACGCATTGCGGTTGCGGATTAGTGATTTCTTAGCAGATGGTCTTCCAGGCAATAGCTTGGAGTTATTATTATTGTATTTATCATCTTGTGAAACATGGATGTAAAGTTATGTAAACTTTACTTGGGTAGAGTGTGTTAGTATTACATTATCGTATTATTTTGGGAGCCGACTTGTTTGGTCGAGTTGTTGTATTTTTTTAGAGGTTATTCTCTCGTCTTCCCGAGCAAGGTTTTAGCTCGCGTATTCTAGTATTGTGTTATTATTGTTTCTATCTCCATCAAGTTTAGTCGTGAGACTTTGGTTTAGTTGTCTAGTATTTAATCTCTTATTCTTTTAGTTGATTTGTCCCTCTGGCATGCTATAGCCGTTGAGTGGTTGTTTATCAGGTTGGTATTTTGTTGCTTCGCCGGCCTTAGGTTTGCCGATGGTTTGTTGCCCGTGTGCAGTGTTGCGTCACGCGAGTCGTAGAATTGTCGAGAGATAGTCGTCTCTTAGTCTTGCATTCCACGATTTGGAATTCAAGACCTAGGTTCCACTTATGATTTGCTTCCGCAAATTTTAGTTTTTGTTGTTCCGTTTTGTCGTTATGGCTTTACATTTCTGTTTAGAGCTTGTTGGCTCAGTTTTGACTTGCTCCATTATGCTTAGCAGGTGCTTGTCCGTCTCTTAGCTTGTCTTGGTGGCACGACCTTTGGATTTTACATTGGAGTCCGGGTCGGGTCGCCACACTTGGTATCAGAGCTATAGGTTTGCTATTTCACCAGGATAGGTTCCTTGGCCTAGTTTGGGTTAGGTTTATTGTTGAGTTTATTAACGCTGAGTGTTCATTGTAGGCATATTATGTCAGTAACTTGGCGTGGAGCTAGTTCTAGTAGACCTCGTTTGGGTACAGCTCGTGGTGACGAGAGAGAAGAGAACGTAAGTGAGCCGTGTGTGACTCCTCAACCGATCATGATTGGATTGGAAAGCAATTTCACCGTTCTTGAGAAATTTTTGAAGTTGAAACCGAAAAGATTTGATGGAGAGCCAGATGCTACTAAGGCGGAACGTTGGCTAGAAAGCATGAAGAAGATCTTTGCAGTGTTGGGTTGTACATCAGAAGAAATTGTTACCTTATCAGTGTTTAAATTGGATAATACGGCAGAGCATTGGTGGCTCGAATTACGAGATCACAAGAGACAGCATGGAGTGCCTCGAGTGTGGGAGAACTTTGTCATGGGGTTTATGGTACGGTTTATTCCACCAGTAATTAGGGAAAGAAGAGAGATGGAATTCCTAGCGTTAGAACAAGGAGATATGACCGTGGCTCAGTATTCGGCAAAGTCTATGGAGTTGACTCGTTACTGTAGTTACTTAGTACCAGATGAGGCTAGGAAGACCTAGAGGTTTGTGAAAGGCATGCGGATGAAATATCGTAAGCAGCTTCTTCCATTACAACTTATAGATTACCAAGGGGCTGTGGATCGTGCATATGCGATGGAGTTGGATATCGAGGATCATGTTCATGAGAGAACCTTAAAGACTATTAGGACTGATACTTTTACCTCGAGATGGAGACGACGAGGTGACGAGTTGACATGTAACTTTTGTATAAGAACAGGACACGCCGAGAATAGATGTTGGGGTAAATCAGGAAAGTGCTTTGCTTGTGGCGGTGATCATGTTCGTAAAGATTGTCCGAGGATGAGAGTAAATCGGTCTGGGAGTACTAGTCAGCGATCTAGTGGCTCCAAGAAAGATGGTGATGGTCAACCTAGAGTTTGAGGCCATGTGCGAGTGGCAATTTGTCATTGCAAAGTTATGAGACCTACCCGAGTTGGAAAGGTATTCTCTCATGTATATATTATACTCGTGTTACTATTATCGTTATTATCAGTATGCGTTGTATCGGTAGCTCATGTGCATTCATACATACATTACATGGTGTATTGAGTATTATTGGTTTGTTATATTGTTTTGATTTATGAATTTCCGATAGGTAATCGCATGTGGTGTGTGGGTTCTTGTTTAGTCTATATATGTATAAGACGAGCTATATATATAGAGTTGTGGTTTTGTATGGTTATATAAAAAGGCCATGGTATGTATATGTATATGTAAATGTATATATATATGAGGTATGAATTGTCTGATGATGCTTAATTGGTTTGGTATTGTACATGTGTGATGTATAGAGATAAGTGTAATGTGATGAATAGTATAATATAGTCATATAATATTATTTATAACGGTTATTATGCGAGTAGGATACACTCGATTAGTACGAAGGTTAAGCCTTGCGATTTGGAGGTTGGTTTTGGTTGTACGGACAAGTCTGACGTTTTACCATGGGTATTAAGATGTTAATGTTGTGTGAGGACGCTTAGGGTCAGTGTTGGATATAGACTCAGTCTTGAGCCTAAAAGAGGATAATCTTGCGTAGTATAGACGTTACAAGTATTAGTAGACGTGTTGACTCGTTGTGACCTCTAGTAGGTTGTTTTGGTTGAAGCGTACTGGGTACACAGGTTTCGTGGTAGATATGATTGTTGTTTGCCAAGGTAATAGACCTTGTTACTTGGCTTGATTTTATTCAGTTATGTGCATTAGTTGTAGGAAGCACCTACTTGATGCACTTACATTATAGAATATTAAATTCTTGTTGCATAATTATTATCTCATGATCATTCATTTCATTAGCGTAGAAGACTATTTGAAGGATGCTTAAAATTTGTATTCATGAACCTTCGCATCCTTACGACGAAAGCTTTTGAAGCTAATTTAGTAGGTACCCTGAATTGGTGAGCAAAAGGTATTCGTCGTTGGACTATGATTGGTATGAATTAGTTTAGAAATTGACTATACCTATTACCAAATGGAATGGACAAAAATGGAATGAATTTTCTAGACATTACAATTATGTGCTATTATGTGTTCTTACCCGCAATTGGGAAATTACGAGTGTAATTTACACGATTTGAATATGTTGACTTGATTGTCCCTGCTTTGCTTGTAAATTGCTATATAGGCAATTTTTACCCCTTGTAACGTTGAAGCTTTCATGCTTGAATTTCGTGTTATGCCCCAAAACAAATAGTTTCGGTAGTTGAATGTTTAAAGAGTTCTTGATTGTATCCATATGTTAAATTTGGGTTTTGCTTGCATGAATGGTGTAGCATAGTTTGTAGTTGTTTTTGCAACTCAAATATGAGTCATGTTATTCTCGATCTTAAGTGTTTAGTGTTGCTGTGTCTATTGGAAGGTTTATTGAAATTTGAGTGTGGACTATAATAGTTTGATCCTCGTATACATGGTTTGAGTTTTTGTGGTAGTAGACTCAAAGATTTGAGTCTAGGTTGTTGGTTTGAACTCGAGTGTTACGTTTGGAATTGAGAGAGAGACCGTAATCGTTGTCTCGATGTATTGTGGTTGGGTGACGACCTAACGTTGGATTGTGTTGTGGTTTAGAATTCGGGATGAATTCTTTTTAAGGTGGAGAGAGTGTAACACCCCGCTCCTTGGTTAGCTCGGTTTGTGTGCCATACTCGCAATTCTTCTTTCGTAGGTTGTATGATGGTTTGTGAGATTGTCTATATGTGTTTGAGAGATCACATTAAGATCAAAACACTATTAAGAGATGCCTTATAGTTGTTGACTTGCTAAAGTCACAAGTCGTAACTCAACGATAGTCGGAATACTACGCGATTGAGAGTTTGCTTGCGTAGTATGTTCGTAACCTCGGTATGGTCCTAAACCTTTACATGATGATTGATTAACATGTTTAGATGTATTAGACTTCAAGTTGGAAGTGTTCCTTAAGTCTATTGATGAGTTGGAATCTTTGGAGATAGCATTCGTCCCAATCGCGTAGTTCGAGGTTGAGTCACGTAATCGTCTCTTCTTTGGAGTTCTTATTCTCCTAGTTGTTATGAAAATTTATAGAAGTATTCAAGCTTATTCATTAGCCTTTAGACTTGCTTTAAGTCTCCTATCATTGCTCGTTCGGTCGTTAGTTCATTCGTCGATTCGTTAGCGGGTTGTTGTGCCTTGCCCCGGTTTCGCTCCGAGTTGTTTCGGGGGTTGTTTGTGAGTGTTCTATGGGAGTTCTAGGCCGACTTTGAATGGGATTTGAACCTTGTTTTGTTTGGTTGAGTGTTTGGGGTCATTTGGGGTTGCATTCAAAGCCCTTTTTTGCTCTGGAAGGCTTGCAGTCGCAAGATGAAATGACCTTGCCCCCGCAAGGTCAACAGAAGAAACCACCAAATGGTGGACAGGAGGATGCGGCCGCATGACTTGGGGACCATGCGACCGAATGGTGCCCCAACATTGTCTTGCCCTATTTTGTGATTTGACGAGAAATACCTATCCTACCCTCATTAATCCCCCTCTAAATCCTTCCTAGCCTCCCATACTTAGTCCTAATCATGTCCTAACATTAGTTGGAAGTTAATTAAGGATGGATTAGTGGTTGACTTCTCCTAACCTTCACTAATTGTGCCATGGAAATCCCTATTGTACGCCCCTTTAATTTGGGAAGTATAAATACCGAAACCCACTTGGGAATTCAGCAATTCCCTTTCATTTCTCCTCCTCCTTCATACGTATTAGAGAGAGAGAGAGAGAGTTCTTGAGAGCTTTGAAACCCTAGCTCTTATTCCCTCGATCCATGGAGATCCAACCGTCGGATTGCCTTCAAACTTCGGATACTTGAAGCCCTCGATGAGTAGAACAACTTCACCGATCGGATTTTCGTTCTTTGGAGTTTTCACTCAAGCTTGGTAAGTTACTTATTCTCTCTTTGATTTTGTACTCATTGATCCTAAGGAAAACAAACTCTATGCTATTTGAGGTCAATGATTACACATACTTGCTTTGTATGCCTTTAACTTGTGATTTGAGCATGTGAACTTGTTAGGAGCATATATAGGATGACTTCTATGATTGTTGAAGTATATTGTTACTCTTCATCTTATGTTTCTAGGATTGTGAGCATGTTAGAAATGATGTCTACATGTTATTAGAGGTTATGGTGGAAGTATTCCTATGTTTAGGGCTTTGGATGTGTGAACTTACTAGATATCATGAGTAGGATCATTTAATTGAGATTATGTGATTTATAGAATGGGTATATAACTATGTTAAGTTTTATGGATTTTAAGGCTTGGGAATCAAGCCCGAATGATTTGTGGAATTTGTTATAAATTTGAATGGTGAGTTAATAATTTCTTCTGGGGTCAGCTGGAAGGAAAAAATAAGAGTCACTGGATTTCTTGGGCAACCTGCTGCAGACCTGTTTCTGACGGAGGTCTAGGGATTAACGCTATGGCGGATTTGATTCAAGCTTACGGTATGAAATTATGGTGGAGATTCAGCGAGCTTCCAATCTATGGTCCTCTTTTCTAGCTGCCAGATATTGCTCTCGTCTTCACCCGAATTGTGTCTCCTCAAAAGGTTCTCACATATGGCGTAGGATGCTTAAAGCTAGAGATCAAACTGCCCCTCATATTTTTTGGGTCATTGGCAAGGGTGAATGTTCCCCTTGGTTTGATCTTTGGATTCATAATCTCTCTTGATAAGCGGTGCGCCGATTGCATCTCAATGTTCGAGACTTCTCTGTCCAGCTCTCGACGCCTGAAGACATTACTTCAGTTTATCTTCTATTCGAAGATGAGGATCGAGCTTCGGAAAGGCAACTCTCAAGGTGATTTCTCTTTAAGTTCACTCTTTCGATTGTTCGCACTGGTCAACATAGATTACTCTCTTAAGATTTTATCTGGCATAAATCTCTGCCCAAGAAGATAAGTGTTTTTCTCTGGCGGCTTTTCCTTTGTCGTCTTCCCATTGATGAGGGTCTTTGGCGAAAAGGTTTGATATTGGCTTCTAAATGTAGGTGCTGTGACTCAGGACATATAGAGTCTTTTGAACATGTTTTTGTTTCCAGCCAAACAGCCTCTAGAGTTTGGAATCACTTTCATTCCACCTTCGGTGTTCCCACCTCCCCTGCCATTATCTCCCAACGATGCTTTGCTTGGTGGCTTCATCAGAAGCCCATAGTTTTTATCTTGGTGCACAAGGCTCATTCTTTGGCACATATGGAAATTTCAATTGTCAAGTGTTTTTGAAGGAGTTAAGTATTCGTTTTCACTCCTTGATCTCTTTCATTAATTCGGATCTAAGAGACATTCTCCAAGCTGAAAATTATTACATTTCGGATTTATCAATCACATCTAATATTTCTTATGGGCGTAAGAGTAACTATCTGTTTGTTTTCGGGAGAGCCCTTCCTTCGGTTGTTTCAAGTTGAATACGGATGGGGCTAGTAGAGGCAACCGGGTATTTGTGGAGGTGGTGGCATTTTACGTGATTCTAATGGCCATTGCATTTATGCTTTTTCCAATCATTTTGGTCATGGTACAAACATGATGGCAGAGTTGCGAGCCCTTCACTCTGGTCTTCTTTGGATTCATGAGCAAGGATATCGAGATGTTCTTATCGAAATTGATTCCAAGGTTATTCATGACAGTATTAACGGGAATCACAAATATCCTTGGGAATATGCTTATTTATTTCGAGACATTTTTCAGCTTCGAATCCAAGGTCGTTATTTGTTCAAGCACTGTTTCAGTGGAAGCTAATAAAGTTGAGATAGCCTTGCTAATTTGGCTTGTGACTCAGGCAGACTATTTTTTTCCACTCGGTTTCGACATCCCCGTGTTATTAAAGGTCTTATTACTTTAGATGCTAGAAAACTCCTTATGTTCAGATTTCTTGAGTCTTTTGATCGATGTATTTCTTTTCGAGGTTAGGCTCCTCGTCCCCCGTGCTCAAAGGGTAAGGCCGGGTTGTCCCCCTCAAGTTTGTATTCTTTTCCTTAATTAATAAAATCTCGCATGCTTCCCTAAAAAAAAAAAAAAAAAAAAAAAAAAAAAAAGAATGGTGAGTTAATTTTGGGGATTTATGAAATATGTAAATAATGAAATGTAGTATTAAGACTCAACGGAGTCATTACAAGTTCAATAATATGTTAATGAACATTTGGTTGAATTCCTACGATATTCGGGTTTTGATTGGTTATGATTGTGAGTACCCGAGCATCTAGATTTGTATCCAAATGTGACACCCACATTATAGAGGCTTATTGAGGATTTATTTAGAGTGTGCTCGTTAGATCACAGAGCATTAGAGACCAACCTATGATCTCGAATATCTTTAAGAAATGATTATTTGAATGAGTTCTCTTTTTGGGGAATTTGGTCACGTGCACATGAGGGTACTTGCGAGGTTATGACTACGGGGTAGTCTTGATACTCTTGAGAGTGGTTTTGGTGATGTCGATCCTGTGTGGTTTGTGGAGACTAAGTATTAAGTCTTGATTTGTGGTTATTATTCCACTAACATGGTAGTCTTCGGTTTGATTTCGAGTAGAGGTCTGGGGTAGACCTCATAATATGATTTTGGTAAGCCTATATACTATTTCAGATTCAACTGTATCTTGGGGATCTTGAGTATCCCGATACGTGGTTCCTTGGACTTAACTTGTAAGTTAGTTGAACATGTTAAGTATGTGCAGATATGTGTACATTGAGAATTTGGGTTTTGTAGAACTTTATGACCTACTTGATTCGGTAAGTCCGCTCTTATCAAACTTAGTTCCCATTTGTTCATATAAGTAAATATCTACTTGTGCATTGCATATAAGTCCAGCTGGCATTATTTGGATTGATTGTCCTGTTAGGGTGGGATAATACATCGCCTATACGAATCATAAGATTCGTATTCGCTATGGATCGCCGTACCTGGGACCTCACACACCCCTCCACTGTTGGCCGCAATGGGGAAGTAGCCCCTTTGCCGTATCGATATGTGCGCCATTGGCTTGCTATTATACCGAGGCAGTTCTCAGTGCGAGTCGATGCAATCACATAGCATCGATGGCATGAATCAGTTATCTATTGTGTATTGCAGGAGCAACACGACAGCACTAAGTAAGTATCTTCTCTATCCCTTATGTGGCTTACTATAAGCACTTATGAAGTTTATATATGCTTGTACATTATGCCATGCCATGCAATTTTATGCCATACAGTTGCATTTAGTAGCTTACTGGGTCATTATGACTCACTCCGTGTGTTTGTTTTCCTTAGTTTGTGCAGTGAGCTCGTTTTTACGCGTTGCGGTTGCGGATTAGTGATTTCTAGCAGGTGGTCTTCTGGGCAATAGCTTGGAGTTATTATTATTGTATTTAGCATCTTGTGAGACACGGATGTAAAGTTATGTAAACTTTACTTGGGTAGACTGTGTTAGTATTATATTATCGTATTATTTTGGGAGCCGACTTGTTTGGTCGAGCTGTTGTATTTATTTAGAGGTTATTCTGTCATCTTCCCGAGCAAGGTTTTAGGTCGCGTATTCTAGTATTGTGTTATTGGTGTTTCTATCTCCGTCAAGTTTAGTCGTGAGACTTTGGTTTTGTTGTCTAGTATTTAATCTCTTATTCTTTTAGTTGATGTGTCCCTCCGGCATGCTATAGCCGTTGAGTGGTTGTTTATCAGGTTGGTATTTTGTTGCGTCGCCAACCTTAGGTTTGCCGATGGTTTGTTGCCCGTGCGCAGTGTTGCGTCACGCGAGTCATAGAGTTGTCGAGAAATAGTCGTCTCTTAGTCTTGCATTCCACGATTTGGAATTGAAGACCTGGGTTCCACTTATGATTTGCTTCCGTAGATTTTAGTTTTTGTTGTTCTGTTTTGCCGTTATGGCTTTACATTTCTATTTAGAGCTTGTTGGCTCAGTTTTGACTTGCACCATTATGCTTAGCATGTGCTTGTCCGTCTCTTAGCTTGTCTTGGTGGCACGACCTTTGAATTTCGTATTGGAGTCCGGGTCGGGTCGCCACAATGTATCTCAAGACAGCATTTAATCAAGCATGCTTTCATCCAAAATAACCATTTATCTAAACAAGATGTAAATTCATCTAGCATGGTCATAACCAACATGTAAATTCATCTAACATGCTCACAACCTAAAATTCATGGATTAGAGTTTAACAACATACTCTTCTATACATGAAAGTCAACATATTCCATGAAAGTCAAACGTTACATTTTAATCATGAAATCCATTGTGAAAATTCATCTTTCATGTTCACAACCAAAAAATAAAGGTTCATCAAGTATACTTCCAAACCTTAAACCTATAACATATGTGATTCCAACAACTCATAACATTCCATAAAATTCTCCAAAAATCATTCATATCATCAATAACCCATTTGCTACATAACATATAGTCAAACCCTAGGTTTTTAGATATTCATGGCCATCATGCTCAAAGTCCAAGCTCACAAGATGAGGTTCAATAATAGACTTCATTAAACATAGAAAGCATCCTATTCATGCTTCTAACAAGTTCACCCATCAAAAATCCAAAACTCAAAATAAAATAACACACAACATACATGTGTACTTATTGACCTCAAATAGCAAGTCTCTTTGTTTTCCTTAGGGTCAATGAGCACAAAATCTATAGAAGAAGGATTGTAGTAGTTTACCTAGCTTGAGTGGAAACTCAAAAGAATCGAAATCCGATCGGTGAAGTTGTTCTATTCGTCGAGGGCGTCAAGAATCCGAAGTTTGGAGGCAATCCAACGGTCAGATCTTCATGGATTGGAGGAAGAAGAAGCTAGGTCTTCAAATCCCCCTTGGTCTCTAACTCTTTCTCACTCTATACGGTTTAGAAGAAGGAAGAAATGAGGGAATTTTCTGAATTTTACAAAGGGATTAGGCTATATATACTTCCCCAACTAGTGAGGGCACAAATGGGATTTCCTTGGTACAATTAGTGAATGTTAGATGTAATCAACCTCTAATCAAACCTTAATTAACTCACCAAACATGTTAGGACATGATTAGGACTAAGTATGAGGGTTAGGGAGGGTTTAGAGGAGGTTTAGTGAGGGTAGGATAGGAAATACACATCAAAATTTCAAAACAGGGAGTTGATGTCTCGAAGGCCAAAGCGCTGACATGGCTCCAACCCATGCGACCGCATTGGTCATGTTTCCTCTACTATCAGATTTTTGCAATCCTTGTTCGGTTGAGGTCTTTCCCGCATGCCACTGCAAGCCTTGAAGCTTCAAAATGGCCTATAATTCAACCCTTAAAGTCCTCAAACACTTAGCTAAACCAAACAAGTCTCAAACCACTTTAAAAGTAGGTCTAAACTCCCATAAACAACTCGGAGCGAAACCGAAGCAAGGCACAACAACTTGCTAACGAAACGTCGAATGAAACCACAAACCGACGAGCAACAACACAAGATTATAAAAAATTCAAAAGGCTATTGAATAGACTTTAATTGCTTCTCAGATGTTAAAAAATAGATAGAAGAAAAGAACTCCTAAAATACGAGACGATCACACAGCTCAATCTCGAACTACGCGATAAGAAGAATCGCTATCCTCGAAGCGTCAAAACCTCACAAGACTTAAGAAATGCATCCAACTAGAAGTCTAACACATATAAACACATTAATCAATCATCATCTAAATATCTAGGACCAAATCGAGGTCAAGAACATAAAATGTAAGCAAACTCTCAATCGCGTCGCATTTCTAAAAGAAGAAGTGCAGACTTCACAAGAAATCTGAGGCGTCTCACCCTACTTCTCCTCCTCCATCCTCTTCTGAAGCCATCCCTTCTCCACCTTCTTCTTCTGAACTCCTCTCTTCTATTTTTCTTAAACCTTCCCTGGCCATTGTTCCTTCCTCTTCACCCTCTACCTCTTCTTCTTCCTTATCCTACTACATGCCCGACACATTCTCTTCTCTAGACCCTCATCTTTTTTCCATTCTTTATCAAACAACCTTTCTTCCAGAACTCTACCCTCCTATCACCCAATACCTCAAACTCGTCTCTATCTCCCATAACCTTTAACAAATTATTTTCCCTTCTATATCTCCGGCCACTTACAAGTTCCTCTTTGAGCTTAACTCCATCTCTGACCTTTTTAACCCTTCTCCTCCAAACTTCATTCTTCTCCAAGAATTCATCTTTCCACCATTCTTCCTTGAACCTTCTTTTCTCCCTTCTACTCCCTCTGTCAGTGATTCAGACACTGATATGGAACTCGACCCCAAACCTTCTTCCCCTCTTCCACTACCAAACCCTTCTGACCCCTCATCTCCTTTCACTTCTGCACCACTCCCCTCAAACTCTACTACTCCTTCAACTTCAAACCCTTCTCATCCTCCCCCTCCAAACCCTACTGAAGACTTCATAGCCATCAACCTTAACCCCCAATTAATTCCCTCAAACTCTGCTGACCCTGCTCTTCTCGACCTCCTTCGAGCCAATCAAGCCCAACTTGAGCATCTAAATGAAACGGTCTCCTCCATGGGCCAGCAGATTGAAGTGATGAATTATGGCTTGAACGCCACCCATGCCACCATCTTCGATCTTGGCAAGATAGTAGAGCATCTTTTGAATGACATTGCTCAAGCCTTAACCTCACACCTCTTCATTGTCCAAGATCAGCACGAGTCCCTGATAAGCATGTTCCATTCCCAGCAAATCAGCATTCGCCAACTCTTCGATGAGGTTCGGACTTCTTTGGCCCGCGTCGTTATTGCTGAACGCATCGACATCGACTTCAATGTTGTTCGCCATGTTGAGCATGCCAACTAGACGGCTGTTGATGCTTATCAAATAAGAGCTACTGTCATCAGGGAGGAGCGAGCTATGCATCATTTGAACCAAGCACTTCTAGAAGAACATAACAGACTCAGAGAACGTCTAAATGACCGCATCAGGATTTGGGTTGGTGACTACTTAGAACAACGTCAAACACAGCCTAATCTATTCTGAGCTGGTATATCTCATTTGTTCTCATTTTATGGTTGAAACCATGTTTTTGTAAAACTCTGTTGTTAAACAGCTTGTTTAACTTACAGAAGCAATATATTTATTTTGAATTATGATGTGTTTTAAATGCTTAACTTACTTATCATGTCCATTTAAACCTCGCGTTTAAATCTTTAATCTGATCCTTACCTGCTATCTTGTAAAGATTTAAACTCTACTTAACTTTGTACTTGCTTGTCATGTTTTATCATGTAAGTACATAGTCTAGCTATCTCTCTACTAAGGTTTCTTTTCTGAGAGGCATGTTTGATATCCTTAATAAAATAATTTTTTTCAAGACATGCAATTATCTCAGTGCATGATTCAAAGTCTGCTAGTAGCTGAGATGATTACATCAACCAAATAGGAGGAGATTGTTGACCCTCATAGGTTCTATTGCACAGTGACTAAAAGGTCTGCGTACCGGTTAGTGTGGCAACTGTCTTAGAATCAAGGGTGTGATAGGATAGTTTAGTGTTAGTTTCTCCAAGGCGCGAACTAGCAGGCTTCAACAGCAGCCTTGAAAGCACGTTTCACTAGCAGACTTTGAAGTCTGCTCAGCTCAAAATCCAAGTTCAGTCAAACACGTGGATTTAGGTCACATATTATTTGATCTAGATGTTTTTAATATCTAGTCAAATAATATTCAAAATATCTTCATTATATTTCCCTCCAAAGAACTTAACTATATCATTATCTGGCTTCAGACAAACTGCACATACAACTCTCCAGCCTGTAGTCTAAATCATGAAGACTGAAGACATTACCTCTTTTGGCTAAGAAGACTTTCAAGCTGTAACGCCTACAAGCTGCAACCTTACTCTGTTTAGGAATATCTGCCTCTGCATCACTGTATCTCTTATGTCTGTCTTGCTGCACTTATTTTATAAAGCGCCGAAATGCATTCAATGCATTGTAACGTTGGATTCAACCTCTCCACTTTCTGTCCAACGGTTCTGAAGATCTCCCCTCGTATATATTCAAGCCTTGAAGATCTGATAACACACATCTCTTACGCATTAAATACTCAAGCTTCATCTTCAATACTCAAGCATTCAAGAGATCAAAGTACAAGAACTAACACCTCACCAAACTTCCTGAAGCTGCAGATATGCTAGTCTTTACTCGCTTTCAGCTTCTTCTAGTTTGATATTAACTGTTCTATACTTTAGCACTTTAGAGAGCAATTATTAATTGATTGTTTCTCTCATCATTAAACACTTGGTTGAAAACTATTTTTGTACACGATCCATTAGAGATCTTACTCTATCACCTAGTGGATAAACAAGTGCACCTTTCAAAATCCAAAGCTGACCACTTTGGTAGTGGACGTAGTACTATTCATAGTACGAACCACTTCTAAATCCTCGCGTACTGTTGTGTTTGAACTATCTCTGCTTACTTTACCTTTAATTATAACTGCTACTATTCTTACAACTTCAAGTTCACTACTGAGTCTTTCAAGAGCAGTAGTCTTCCATCTGTTTCATCTTCTCTATTTTCGCTGCCTTAACTCTTCTTAAGAGTTGGTTATTTTTTCTTAAAGAAGAAGAACAATTTGAAAAGTTTTAAAGTATTTTAAAAACACAACTAGGCTATTCAACCCCCCCCCCCTTCTAGCCTAGATTGAACCTATTTGGGACCAACACTATGTTTGTTCGACAAGCTCTAGGATAATAAACAAAACATATGTTAATAATAATGATGCGCACTGTACTTTCCTGAGTCAAACACCTTAACCATTGCTTTTTCATACACTACCCTCGACATTGTTTTCTCCTAGAAACCTCGCCAAGACCTAGAAAGGAAGAGACTGTAATGGTCGTTTGATTAGTGATGTGGGTTCAGAAACAAAGGACAGTTCAGGAAACAGATATTCGTGTTCAGAAAAAGAGATTAGTTCATATACACGATGGCTAATGAAGAAGAACATACTTCTATGGGTACAGATACAGGGGCTCCAAGATATGCCCCCTATCCCTGCCATGCAACAATGGATAGATCAGAAACTAGGTGCTCACACCGATCGCCTAATGGGACAGATAGCAAACCTCATGCAAAGCTTGAAGCCAAACACTGAAATTACTCCTTCCCCTGTGGGACCTCATGAAGCATCAACCTCCAATGTCCCTCCAAACATAAACTTCCAAATGCCAAACACCAACCCACCATACCAAAATCTCAACCCTCCACAAAATACCAACTTACCCAATCCTCAAAACCAAAATACCAACATTCATCCTCAAAACCAAAACACTGGCCCACCATTTCCAAACATTTATTCTCTATACCAATACACCAACCCTCATACCCATTCCAACATCAATGCCGGTTATCCCCCTAGAACACCAATACCCCATACCTGCACCTAGGAAACCTTCCTTTCTCCACCACCAACCCACTCCAGAATAGCCCCATGCCGATCCCAGAAGTTATGACCCCCAAGGGCAAGTTACAACCTATCTCCCTTTCAATAATTTTGGCCATCAAATAGGGGATACAAACATAGCACCTCCTTTTGGTATTTACTAACCACCCTAGTTAGCCACATATTCTGCCAAAGCACCACCAACAACAAAAATTGAAACAGATGTCCAGAATCTCAAGGAAATGATGCTCAAGGTTTTAAGCAAATGAGAATTCTCTACATGGTCATTAAGCCTACAACTTTCAACAATTTTACCATCAAAATTCAAGATGCCCGACATAGAAAAATTTGATGGAACCGGTTGCCTTATTTCCCACCTAAGATGTGCTAGTTTCGAAGCAATGACCGCTAATTTCCACTTAACCTTGGTTGGGCCTGCGAAACAATGGCTCATGTTAGCAGACAGTAGCACACTAAATACTTGGGACCAGATCGTTGAAGAATTTCAGAAAAGATATAAAGATAACAATATCTCTAAAAACAAGAGGGAGTTAGAATCATGCACCCAAAGGGAAAAAGAAACCTATGCAGATTTCGCAGCCAGATAGAAAAAGAAAGTTTCCCAACTTCTAGATAGTCCCGCCCAGCTGAATCAACCAGAATGTTCATAAAAAACCTTCAGCCAATATATCTCGAAAACATGAAGCACCTTCCCTACGGAGATTTTAATACTATCATCGAAGTGGGAATCCGTATAGATGAAGAAATATAGACATGGCAATTGAAGACCAATGCATCCCACAACTCTTTTCGTTACTCCAAAGGAAAAACGACATCAGGGGAAACAATAAATGTTATGGGAGATATTCTATCATCCTCACCACCGGTCAACTTTGCCAACCAGGCTTATGGTAATATACCAAGGTCATACGGAACAGACAGAACAGTAAACACCGTTGGGGGAAACAGTGGTACGAACCGAAACTCTAGGGGATTATGCAAAGGAAATAACAGAAACTATGGCCAACTGCATTCTCCCATGTCACTAATATTACGGGGATTGATGACGCAAGAGGTCCTAAAATCTATAGAAAACTACCAACCCCCGAACCCGTTGCCCAATTCGTGGAATCACGCCAAGTATTGTTATTATCACCGCTGCAGTGGGCACCTCACTAACAAATGCTACCCACTCAAAAATTCCATTCAGATCTCATCGATGACAAGGTCATTGAAAAGCCACATGCAGTACCAAATATAGTGAACAACCCCTTGCCCCAAATCAACGCGATCGAGGCTAATCATGTAACAATCTATGCCCCTGCTTAGTTTGGAAATGATAAGATATCTTCCCCTTACGTTACTACTTCCAAAACCAATTCCAACTCCAATATGCTACACATCGTGACACGTAGTTCTCTGGGAATGATTGACGAAGGAGTTGACACATTTGAGCTATCGGTTGAATTTGAGGCTATCATAGATAGTCCATTGTAGAACTGGTACACTACCACCAGATCCATCTTGATTGCTACGGACCTGGTCAACCGTTTCGGATATACCTTACCCACTATACTAGCCCCGGACTTGTCACCTACCAGCCCGCTTCCAGATACCCACATTGAGGACCTCACTGCCTAGGACCTCGATGAAATAGCCAAGTCTATAACCTCGTTTGTTAAGGAAAGTATCACTGTTTGCGCGTACTCCATAGTTTCTAACTTGTTTAAAGATGAATTAACTGAAAATATAATTAAACCTAATAACGAATTATTTAACAAAATGGACCCTAAAGATAAAGAGTGCATAACCGAGATCGCAAAGTTGGTCAAGAGATAGGTCCATCACAGTACAACATCAACAGAAGAAGACTTGACAGTTATCAATTTGGGGCTGAACAGTAAGATCAGAGAAGTCAGAATTGACAATAATCTGCAGGGTCAAGACAAATTAGCATTGATCAGCTTGTTGATAGAGTTCACAAATGTGTACGTATAGTCTTATAACGACATGCCTGTGTTGGATCCAGCAATCGTACAACACATGATTCTGACATATCCAGATGCAAAGCCAGTAAAATAGAAACTCCACAAGATAATAAAGAAGACAATGCTAGATTTTCTCAAAATACATCAACTAATTAAAAGTAATTAATCAAAGGATAGTTCACGAGGGGGGGGTGGAGAAAGTGCTAATTGTAGACACCCCAATTTTGTACCCCTGGTATGTAACTATGGCATATGATATCAAGAACTGTTTAAACTTAACAAATATCAAGTTACATAGTTGAAAATGCAAAAGGAAAAGTAGGATGCATGAATAGTGAACTGCAGGGGGTGAAATGTCAAAAATTGAAGGAAAATCAGCAGTTGGCGCCGCGCCCACCATGTCTGGCGCCGTGCCCAGAGTGCTGTTAGGCCGCGCCAGAGTCCCAAAATAGTGCTTCCCGAGTTAACGCATTGTGCAAATTACCAAGTGTGTGGTACAAGCCGATGAAGCACAAATCCAACTATAAATATCAGTGCTCGACCTCACTTTTAGGGACATAATTCACAAAGGCTTGACGCCCGAAGAAACTCTGCGTTCTTTTTACGCAGCGAGTAATCAGTGAGTGATAGTGAGTTCCCCCCTCCTATAAAGCTTCGAAACTCTGCCAAACCTCCTTCAAACACAAAACCAACTGATCAAAGTGATCCCTAGCCCCCAGTTAGGTATCCACCCTATTTCCCCGGTCCAAAAACCTCGGAAAGAGTCGTTGCTCTGCCCGAGTAAAAATGCCAAATTAGCCAGAAATAAGCCTTTATTTTGCCCAAATTCCACCAGCAGCAAGAAAGCAAGTGTCAAAAAGCAAGAAGTTGCTCCGCCCATTTTACGGGTCCCAAAAGCAACTCTCGCAAGCCGCCTCGAACAACCGCAGCAGCAGCTAAAAGACTCCCTCTCCCCGAAAGACAGAGCGAGCACACCAACGCTCTTAAAGGTGAGCCTTTAAAAGTTTATTTAGTAAAAAGCTATTTTCCATCCGGCTCAAATGTAAAAAAATATAAGCCGTTGTGCTGGCCGGATTATTTTAAAATAGCATTAAAAAGAGCCATTATTATGGCCAAATATTTTTAAATGTATTTGTAAATTATTAGAAGGAGACGTCCACAAGTTTGTAAATAATATAAATATGGATATATTTGTAGGTAGTTAATGCTTTATTTATTTGCTAGATAAATATAACAAAAAAATATACTTTAGCCAAAAACCGCTTTTGAGACCGAAAGGCGAGTTGGGTGCCTAGCACCTTCCCAACTTGTAACTTAGCCTCCGAACCCATTTTCGCAATCTCTTGTTTTTTCTTTTTTGGTTTTTCTTTATTTCTTCCTTAAAATAATGATGGCGACTCTATAAAATATTTTGGATCCATGGTGGGGCCTCGCAACATCATTTCTTTCACTTTTTTCGTTTTCCCCTAAAAAAGGAAAAATGAGAATGAAAGAGTGATGTCTTCCTATATCCTGGTATCCCCTAAAAAAGGGATAACTTGATATAGAAAATTCAAAGCTTCCCTATTGGACCAAAAATTCACTGAAGTTACCGAGGCGTATTCAAACGCGTTATTTTAGACAACACTCCTCTCGCACTTTTAATTTCGTCTTCCCCTAAACAAGAGAGATGGAATGAGAGCAGTGGTATCCTACATCCGCACATACGCGCACCTCTATCCAAGGACACGCGGGGTGCGGGCGCATCCCGGGCAACCCACACTAATCTAAATCAACTATTCGTAACTGAATCAAGGATAAAGATGTACTCCAATTATTTTTAAGACATCATTTTGAATATTTGATGGTGCAAAGTAAATGTTCCACATAACACTACCTAATTTTGAAACATCATTTTTAATATTTGATGGTGCAAAGTAAATGTTTGGGTAAACTTCTAACCCCACAACTATGGTTTGGGTTTGAAATGCACACCTCAACTACTAATTAAAGCAATGTGCTCCCCTCAACTATCAGATACCTTTCTTATGTTTACGCACTAACATTATACCCACCACCTGAAACTCATATGATAGTCTTTAGATATTTTGTTAGCTACAGTTTCCTTTTGGTGTTGTGGAGGTTATATGTAATTTAACCATGCGTAAATATATCAGTTACTTAAAGTCAAGGGGTGAGATAGTTAATTGAAATACCAAAACGAAGTTATGGTAATAATGATAATACTACTACTAAAGATAGTCAAGTGGATTTCAAGTGAGCATTTTCTGTTACCTCAAAGGACGTTTCCAGTACGAAAGATATGATTAAAGAAATCGTGATAGTTGAGGGCTTCAATTGGTAGTTGAGGATGATAATACGAAGCCAGCCATAGTTGAGGGAGTTATTTGTAGTTTACCTTAAATAATTTTAAGCACTTTATTTTAATCACAATCAGTCAGTAAATAAACTAATCAAAATGATTTTGTTTATAGCTCAACGGTTGGCTTACTAACTTATCCATTACTGAATCGTGAAACGTTTCATTTAGAAGATGTCGACTCTCACCAGATAATGTGGAACACAATCAAAAGTACTCACTTCGTCCCTACATTATCGTTTTGGTAGATTTTGCGTATTGAAAAAATAAATTTAATTGGATTATTAATATTAGTTTGATGTATAGTTTATTTTAAAATTTATGTTTATGTCCCACATAATTAAAGTAAGATGAAAAAATAAGAATAAAATGGTAAAATCATTTTATAAAAATAAAAATTTAAAACAAAATAATTATTTTGAAAAAGATAAAAAAATAGGATAATAATTTAGAAATGAAGGACTAATGGATTTCTTTCTTTTTAATTTGGACATCTTGTAAAAGACAAAAAGAAACTATTTATGTTAACCATAAGGGGGTAGTGGTACAAAGTGTGAGGTCTCAGGTTCGATCCTTCTCTTAGAGAAAAAAAAAAAAAAAACTATTTATGTTAGAAAACATAATAAACTCAAATACAATCACAGTAAGTTCTCCGTCATTTTCTCTCTCTCTCCCACGTGTGGTATCTTCCTTCATTCTCTCTCTATTGAAGACCTTTCTCTGTCCACGAAAACTATTAAAAGACGGTTTTACCGGTTTACATGAGATATACTCCATTCTCTGAGATATTGCCATATTGGTGTATTTAGTGTACGGTTTAATAAAATATATGTTATTTGATTATTAATATTAATAAATGTTTAGTTTATTTTAAAACATATGTTTATGTGGCACATAATTGAAGTACGAAAGTAAGGGTAAAAAGATAAAAGTGTTGTCCTAAAAAAGAAATTTTCAAATTAGATAATTATTTTGGAACTGACGAAAAAGAAAAGTAGAACAATAATTTAGTGACCGAAGGAGGATGTTCTTAGCCCTACTCATCGTATATTAGTAAGTTGAGTTATGAGAGAGTGTGATTCCGTCTTACAGAAAACCTACTCTCTAATATTTTCCATCATCTAAATTTAAGATCTTAATTTCAATTTATATATATATGGTATAACTAGCAGCCCTAATCGAATTGTGTCATACAAAACTGGCGATCCGGATTGATCTGTAAGTATGAGTTATATATGAACCTCATTTTTTAGTTTTGTTTGAATTATCTCTTCCATAATTACATATAAAACCTTCCGTTGTGGGTTTGGTAGCTAGCAGTTGATGAAGTTGTAAACTCTTCTAAAGCACTTACTCTCCTTATTGTTGCTTTCAGATAGAGGTGATAAATGGGCGGGTATGGGTTTGCTCATATAGACGGCAGGTTCAAATGAACGGATAAGTGTCTATTTAATAACATGAATATATATGGACGGACAATAAATGGGCATGAACACTCATTTACTAATTAATATACAATTATCAAATAAATACAAAAATTAAAAAATATATATATTTTTCCTTATACAAAAAATTATCAAAAATTACAACTAACCATATATATATATATATATATATATATATATATATATATATATATATATATATATATATATATAACGCCGCTATAACGCACTATTCCGATTCATATCAACAGGTTGACAAACGATGCCATAGTCTCTCGTTCATGATTCATTGATTCATGAATCATGATTAATAATGACCATTAATCATTAATAAATTAATGGTCAATTTTGTCTATTTCAATAAGATGTGGGCATGTAAATCCATGTAAATCATTGATCATATATATATATATATATATATATATATATATACTAGATTATATGTCCGTATAGGGACGACGTCAATATATGATGGTGTTAGTATTCTAATATATATATCTATATATATATATATATATATATATATATATATATATATATATATATATAGCTAGAATATAACTATTTCATCAAATAGATTTAATAGCTCATTTTACATGAAGGAAAAAAGAAGAAAGAAGGAGTACAAAGTTTAAAAAGAGAACAAAAAAAAAAACTAAGTCTGAAAATGATGGAAGAAAGCCGATTAAAATAAAAACGTAGGAAGAAAAACGTGAATAGAAAACAGATAGATTAGGTTAAGATAAAAACAATTTAGATGTGATTTAGAAAGAAAAACGTGAATAGGAAACAGTTAGATTATGTTGAGATAAAAACAATTTAGATGTGATTTATATATGAGATAAAAACAATTTAGATTAGATTAGGAATCTTCTTGACAGTCCTGATTCAGGGGGACATATGTGTCATGCGGAATAAATTACAACCATTTGATATAAATAAAAATAATCAATCTCAGCCGCTCTTTATCCCACTAAGCTAACGGTTAGATTAGGTTGAGATAAAAACAGTTTAGATGAGATTTATATATGAGATAAAAACAGTTTAGATTAGATTAGGAATCTTCTTGACAGTCCTAATTCAGGGGGACACATGTACCAGGCGGAATAAATTACAGCCGTTTGATAAAAGTAAAAATAATCAATCTCAGCCGCTCTTTATCCCACTGAGCTCTATTGTATAGTAGCTATATATATATATATATATATATATATACACTAGTACTCTTACGCGTGTCGATGGCACGATGTCAGTTTGTCAATTTATCAATAAATGAAGCAGATAATGTGGAAATGAATTAATATTTACTTATAATTTGTCTAAGTTAATTATGATAACAGTTAAAAAGAAAAAAAAACAAATATTTCAAATTATAAAACTTAAGATTTTCTTTTAAATTTATTTGTATACGAAATTGCGGGCCGAAAAAAATTAAATTGATTAAGTTAATTACGATAACAATTAAAAAGAAAAAAAATTAAAACATAAATATTCAAAACTTAGACATAAATTAAATTGGGATTCAGTTTCAAAAAATAAATTAATTAAGTTAATTACGATAACAGATAAAAAACAAATATTTCAAATTACAAAACTTACGAATTTTTTAGCATAAAATTGATTAATTAATTAAAATATCGAAGAGAAAAGGGACATGAGTTTGGTGGAGGAAGGATTAGCGGCCACCAACCGTGAATAGTGGGTGGAGTTGGAGAGAGAGAGGGGGTAGTTGCTCAACCGTCATTCACATATATGAACTCAGTGAGTGATAATGACCGTAAGATCTCAGTAAAGTAATTAATCTCAGCCCCTAAATAGTTTTAATCAATTATATATATGCAACTATGAGTTATATTGTATTATATATATATATATTTGTTCCTAATTTGTAAACTAAGGATTCCCAAACCACCTTCTCTTGCTCTATGTTTACTCAACCAGATTGTTTTTAGGAAATGCATAATCCATATCAAATCTTTTCCGGGTAATTTAATTGGCAAGCTGAAAATGTGGACGCCCATCAATGTCATATTATGCCCATAAAATTTAATAATTTAAGTGGGCATGCACATTTGTGATTATATTAAAATTTAAGTGTGCCTATGCATATATTTTAGTGGATGGGCATATGGGTGTGGGCAGAATTTACCACCACTAGTTCCAAGGTCGAATCTCGCAAAAAAAAAAAAAATTGTTATTAATGATATGATTTTAATGCTAGCAATTAAAATGATACTAGATCTTTATGTTCGTGTTTTTGGCACGGTGACAGTATATCTGATTTCGTCAATTAAAATGACAATGCATAAATAGAATGTGTGATTTAAAAAATTGTTACTGTTGAGGGGTACATTGCTTCAAGTGATTGTTGAAAAATTAATGTTTTATAAGGGATGACTGTTCAAAATATTAATTACAGAGTGTGACTTTGTAATATGAAGATAAAACATAGAGAGAGAGAAAATTGGTGACTGCTCATAATATTAATTGTAGAGGTTGGCTTGTATTAGAGAAAGAAAAAATAGAGAGTTAAAAATAGATAACTACTCATACATATGAATGTGAAAGTAAATCTCAACCGTTAAATTTTTTAAGTTAATTTAATCTCAACCTCTAAATAACCTTAATCAATTACCAAGCTGTTTTATAAAATAGATAGGGCAATGTTTGGACCACTCTTATTTTACACCAAAATATGAGTACTCTGTGATGTGATACATTCCGATTGGCTGAAATAATGGGACTCACAAAATGTCCAATCAATGAAAGTATGTCACATTTATAGAAGTACTTATATTTTAGTGCAAAATGAAATTCTTTTGTTTGCCCAATTTATAATTTTTGTATAAATGCATGTAAGGTTACATTGTTTTTGTGTCTTCATCGCAAAGTTAGGTTTCTTTTGTTTGACATATTCAAAGATCTGCGCTCAATTAAATAAATCATTGGTTGTTGTAAGGATTTAGAATTGTTTTGATTGGAAATAAAGAAACTTCCTTAAAAAGAGAAAGTTGGATAATGTATTTAAATTTGAAACGAATGGATTGTCAAGTATGCGTACTTCATAAAAAACAGTAACTCGTATAATTTAGTCTACCGGCGGATCTAGATTTTTTTTCTCATTAGGAGAGAAAGAGGGGAAAAGCTACATATGATTTATTATGTTAATTTTTTTTAATCGATAACAAAACAGTGTCATTTAGGTAAAAAAGTATAAAGACACAAACACAACCATCTTTCAATTTGAGCTATATTCCCTAATTGCTCGGAGAAAGAGATGGAAGGCTACTTGTGTTTTCTCATGTTAATTTTTTTATTAACGACAAAACGTTGTCGTTTAGGTAAAAAAAAATCAAAAAATTAAAGACGCAAATACAACCACTTTCTCATTTGAGCTACATCCCCTAATTGCTCGCATATTGTTACAAGGAAATATACATTATACTAATGCAAGGGATTGAACCATGTCTTTTGTTACAATCTTACAAGTACATACCACTTTAGCTACATTCGCTATCTAACCATATATTATTTCAAAAAAAATTATCATAAAAAATATTAATTGGGAAAAAAATTATTTTGAACGGGGTCCACGTACACCGCATTGTTATACATGGATCCGCAATTGATTAAGTCTTATCGCAGCTGCATTTTCATTGCTCAAACATAAGACCTGTGATTAACTCTCTATGAGTTGATATATGTACTTAGTGGTATAACTCTTTATATTTAATGTTAAGATCAAAAGAAATAAAACTAACAATATGCACTTAATTCAATCTTAATCATTCAATTTTGATCATGGCAATATTATTATGCTAGGTAGTACCCATACGTTGTACAATTTTGATAAGATAAAGGGAGCGCTATTCAGACCTCCTTATCCCTTAAGCATCCCCCATATCTCTCTAAACTACTAATTTTACCATTCATCCACTACCCATTCCCACATCGCCTCCCACTCCCAACCTTCCTTCTCTCTGTCTGCAACCACCACTGTACCCACCCTCCCTTCTTTCAGTGCACACACCTCTCTCCATTCTTTTAGTGCACACACCTCTCTCCATCACTCACTACTATCGTCGTTACTCCCTCCTTTCCTCCCTTATTTTTCTTCTTCACATTCATTCTGCCACTTCTATCTCTCTTCTCCTCTTTCCTTTTCCCCTTAAATTTCCGCTATATGTCCTCCTTTCTGTTTACCCCGAAATTAACGTCATACTCATCGTCGCCTCTGTCGTTGTAATGTTTGGCTAGGGTTGACCGAAGAACCTAGTGTTTTTCATCTTTGGCTAACCGAACAACAAGCTAGCCGAAGAATATTAGGTTGTTCAATTAACCCTCACCAAACATTACTCCGTTGTTTGGTCAATCATGGCCGAACAATAAGTAAAAATAGCAGGAAGGAGGAGAGGACAGATAAGAGATAAGGAGAAAGAAAGAAAAAAAGTAAGAAAATAATTCGAGAGGAGAGAGTTAAGGGAGCACAAGAGGAAAAAAGAAAGAGAAAGGAAGGGGGACCACACTGGAAGGGCGAGGGAAGGAGAAAGGAGAGAGGGTGCATACTTAAAAGGAGAGAGAAGAGGAAGGAGGAAGGAGGGAGGGTGGGTTTGATGGTAATGTAAATAGGGGAGGAAGGTTGGGAGTGGGTATATAGAGGATGAGGGGTAAAATGGGTAGTTTAGAGAGTTAGGGAGGGGGTGGTATGCTTTGATAATAAGGGTGTTTAAATAGCGGTCCCCTAAAACAAATTACAAAAGTTGTTCATAATAAATCTTGAAAGATATGTTCTCAAATATGTTATATAAAGTGTAAGACCCTTAAACATGGTATGTTTGACTTTCTTGAACGATAGACTTCTTGTGCGAGACTTCATGTGTTTGGGTAGATTGGACTATAGTGAATACCCTGGAATTGTTGGAGTTACAATGTGTAACTTGGCGTTGTTGGAAACTGAACTCAGTAATTACTTGCTTAGTTCTTCCTCGCGATCTTTGGGAAATTCTAGGTCTTCGTATGCTTGACATACACTTTCTTGGATACATTTGACATCACTATAATCATGTTTAGAAAGTTTACATGAGGTCACGTCGTTAATAGTATAGTCGTCGTCATAAGTGGGATTTCGTAATTTGCGTTTCGTTAGCGTATCTCCTTTCGTACTTTTGTTGCGCTTAGCTTTGGTTTAACCTTGGTTTTGTTTCTTCTTCTTCGGCTTCTTCGGTAAAGGAGGCTTCCGGGAAGGTGTTTATGAGTGTTGTGTGTTTGCTATGAGTTTTTGTGTGAATGTGTGGTCTTGAGAATGAGAAACTGAAGCCTCTATTTATAGGAGAAAACACGGACATAAACGACAGCGTTTAAGCTCACAATTTGCATGGCGTGCCAGGTGGAAACTTGAGAGCGAGACATAACACAGACGCTTCGTGCACAATTATAAACGGCAAAGTTTAAGCTAGAGATGAGAAGAAGGGAGAAATGAACAACTCCCTTGTATGGGGAGCGGCTCCCTTGTATGGGGAGCAGCTCCTTCTGTTTGTTTTATGGCCAAAATCAATCTTTCATTCAAGGCCTTATTATATTTTATATGTATCATTTAACTCTTGTTAAGTCCAGTTACATGCAATACTAACAGAAAGTAACATTTGTTAGTCCAATAAATTTATAAATTATATGTTATCATTGTTATAGGACATCATATTGTATGTGTACGAAATTGGGGTGTCTACACTTTATTAAATCTTTGCATGCTTATCCGTGTGTAAGAAGTGTGGTATACTAGGTGTTTTCGTAGCCTTTTAGAATTTGTTAATCCTTAGTCTATTTGGTCAAAGGTTGTTTTTACTTTCCATATTTAACTATACCTGTTTCCTTCGGTTTTTCAACTTCCTAATCCTTCCAGTTTTATGATTCTTTTGTAACCCTATTACAGTTTATCTCCTATATATATACTATCTCTCATTAGTTTTTATATTCCTATCTCCTTGTGTGCGAATTTTTCCTCTCTATATCGTTTTTAATCACATCATGTCAACCAAGTTTAGCTATTCGTGCCCCTTGCATTCTATGCTTTCTTCCCATAATGATCATGTGATTCGTATTCCACCCACTGATTGTGAACATGGATGTTGTTCTGTCCATGTGTTTGGACACTCTAGGTTTGATGTACCTTCATCCAAGTCTTCATTCAAGACTTCATTCTTTTCCAAACTTGTTACAAGAGATTGTGTCCTTCCTGCCCCGTTTTGTGTCAATGTCTCGTTCCTTCGTGAGCGTATGGCAGATATCGATGAGCAACTTATCCATGTTTTGCATCGGTATGATTCTGTTATTGAGTATCTTCGTTTCCTTCATAAGACGCATGAGATCTACAATGAGTTGCTTCTTTCTAGCAAAACCAAAACGGGAGATATTGTGTTGTCGCCTAGTTATTTAGGGGGAGCACCTAAGTGTTGTAACACTTGTCGGAGTGTGTGTCATAATTGTTTCATAATTAAGGGCAAAGCCAAAGTTGAAGATTCAAGTGATGATGAGAATGACAACCATGATGTTGCTGAAGATGTTGTTATGGCTAAAGCTTCTCATAATTGGGGAATGCTCAATATATTTCAGAGTATTGATTCTGGGGGAGTTGATTATATTATTGCTAATCCTTTTCTGAGTGTTACTCATCTTTGTCACCTGTTTATGGCATGTTCTAGACCTTAATTGGATTGTCTTATTTAGGGGGAGTTATTTGCTTGTTTGAATTGATTATTATTTTGTTTTGTTTACTTTTTCCAGCAAGGCAAAAAGAGGGAGATTGTTGGATATTTAATTATTGAATTATTGTGTTTTCTAATTGGTTTATTTTAATTAAATATTTTTTTTCTTTTCTTGGTATTTACTTTGATTAACTATCATTGTCACACTTTTTATAGAAATGTTATTTTGGAGATTATGCTTTAATTAGTTTTTAGGGTTTATATGAATCATTAATCTAGAAGGATTGTGTGTTCTTGTAACACAAGTTATGTGAGCCGTTTGTCTTTCTTCATGTAGACACGACTAAACTAATTGTAATTGGTAAGGAATCCTTCATATTTGGTAAGTCTATATTTGATAAGATTTAGTCCTTCTTTATTGCACTAACCTACTAATCTTTTATGGTAAGTTGTTTTCTTATTCTACAAGGTTTCTAGGTCAAGGATACAAATATAAATAAGAGGAGACATAGTTGTGAAGCGAAGAGAAGTTACTGAGCATAAATTATACACAGAGTTATAAGAGAGAAAGAGATCGAAAAACTGTTGCTGCTCTATTTCTGAATGTACTGTTGAATTTAACTACATTGAAACATTCATTCATTATGTCACCAGCACTGTTTTTCTGTTTACACCTCCTACTATCGTGTTAAAAGATTTTTAGTGTATATCAGTCTAGGTAGTCTGAGGTGTTAGTATTATTCATAGCCATATCTACTTCATATAGAGCTCTTCATAAATTAGACTTTATTAGTCTTTCGAATGTAATGAGCTTAAACATATATTTTACTAGTGGAATATTTTTTGCCATGAGGTACGATCAATAAGTATTTTTGCTTATTGATCAAAGGTAATCTCTTGTGTTCAGTTTCGTTCTTCCTGTTTTGTTTAATTTATTTATGATGCATTGATATCTCAATGAAGTCTTTAATGAACTCTTCATTGTAAGCTTCATTGACTAGATCATATACAAAACAATTTATTTTTTGATATTTTATTTATTTTGTTTTTATCCTTGCTTTAATCATTCTTCAATCATCCTTCCACATTCTTATCTGGTGGTATCCCGAATAAGCACTCAACAAAACTTAAGATTTTGTACCCCAAGATGGAGTCAACGAGCTGGTCTATTCTTGGGAGTGAGTACTAGTCATTGGGGCACGCTTGATTCAGGTTGGTGAAGTCTACACACATTTTCCATTTTCCGGTAGTCTTCTTCACCATTACCACATTTGCAATCCAAGTGGGATAATTATGAATCTCCTTGATGATATTGGCTCGCAGGAGTTTCACCACTTCCTCTTCGATGGCTTCTTGTTTTTCTAGAGGAAAAGTATATCGACCTTTGTTGAATAGGTTCGAACTTGGGATCGATGCTTAATTTATGGACCATTACTTCCTCGTTCACTTAGCCGCGATATACTCTGTTTCATCTTCCCGTCCATGTACCTTAGGTTCCTTAAACTTTTTCTCCATTTCTCTTTTCTCATTGATGATGTACTCCAAGGTCATCATCGCATGATTTTTAAGGACCCCCACTCCATTAGGGGTCATATATTTCACCTTCTATTGTGCCATGGAGGCACCCATCTGGAATTTTGCCTGAGATGGCATTATAGGGAGACGAAAGGTCAAGAACTAAGAAAGTGACCTCCTCGCTTCTGGTTGTATCTCCCTCACTTAAGAGTGACCATACCCTTTTCTGCTACCTTGTGTCCTGTAAATCCTTCTAACGGGACTTGGCTCGAAGTAAGATTGGAGCCTCCGAGACCTAATGCCAAGAAACATTAACAGTACATCACATATCTTTTCCTACTCCCGTATCAACTAATACCCTTTTCATATAGCTATTATAGATTACCACCTGGATGATTAAGGGTTGTTGTTGAGTTGTTGTGTTAATGGCGAGCTCGGCATCCGTGAACACAATTTCACGCTTGATGACTCCCTCCATCAAACTATCAATTGAGTAAGTTAAGCTGTTGATTTCGTTCTTTGTGTGATACTGGGAGCCTCTTCTCGAATAGTATTAACTACGAGCCTGCCTGCCCGTGAGTGGTTATCACCTTAAGAAGCTCTAGCTCCTGGAGCGCGATTGTTGTTTCCCTTCTTTCGAACCCTCTATCCCCTTTGTTTAGTATTTTTTGTATTGCCTTCTTAAGCTGAATACAATCCTCTATTAAGTCGCCCACCTCATTGTCGAAGGCACATTTTTTCCTTTGATATCTGCTTTCAATAGGTGACTTCATTGGCCATGGGAGGTGTATTTTGTGCTCTGAGAGGAGAATGTTCATGATGTGCTCCCTTGCAGCATTCAAAGGAGTGAATTCTTCCTACTCATTGTCATGTCTCAGTCCTCTACCTTCACCGGTAAATCTGCCACTTCGCTCTTCATCTTTTTTTCTTTTCTGAATGGTGTTTAATTGGCCGGTTGTTTCCTCTATCCCTATTTATGTGGGTCTTATTCCCTAAAGATAATGGTGCAGCTATGCTTGTAGCTACCGAGGAGGGTGCGAGGTCATTTTGGTTACTGGTTCCTCTCCATCCAATATCGCCACCTTTTGTGCGGCCAAAAATATTTCTCCAATTGTGTCTCGGGGTTTAAGCAGAAGCTCGGACTTGCAGTTGCCGAGCTGGAATCCTGCCCCAAAGCACATTCATACTGAATGCATCAGAAATGTTTGGGATCTGAGCCACAGTTTCCTTGACCCTTGCCATGTAGGACTACACTGATCCTCCAACCGAGGTGAACTTCTTCAAAAAGGCCATTTTAAAGTCATCCCAACATGTGATAGAATCGTGTGGGAGTTCGTTATACCACTGTTGGGCCTCCTTCTTCAAAGTTCTTACAAATACTAGGCACTAAATATCGTCAAGCTTTGTTTCAATGTTCATCTTCAACTTGAATCCTGACACGTGGTCTAGTATCGTTGTCGTCCAGTCATAGTCTTCAAAGTTTGGGATTTTGACTTTCGAAGGCACTGTCACTTCTCTGATTCTTTTCACAAAAGGTCATCCAATTTTTGATACGTTTGTGGTTGTTCCAGTGCTTTTATGATCTTCTAACTTTTCTATCCATGCCTTTATCTTGGCATTTTTCATGGGTTTATTATTAGGTATCGAGCCTACTACGAGAGAGGGTGTTGTAACAGCTTGAGCCCAAACGTCGGATTCCTCATATTGTTCGTCGGCTAACTCCTTTACTGGAGATCCTTGCCGAGGGACTTTGGTTATCTATCGTGGTGGGCGAGATTCTTTCGAATGACCTTTGTTAGTTGAGGCTTAGGCTTGTGGCCGAGATTCACCCTCCTAGCTGTGAGTATTAAGCTGGTGCTCTGTTTGTGGGGGGGGGGGATTCTAAGCGTGCGTGAATATTAAGCTTAGAGCCCTCGACTACCACTCTCTTGCCGAGCCTTGCTTTTATATTGTTGTCAACTTGGCTGCCTGGCCATCATCCTAATTCTTTCCCAGACGGAGGTAGAGTGAGAAGGGAGCGAACTCTAGATATTAATTACGGAGACTGGCTCGGTGTCTTTGCCATTTCTTGGAACTCATGCATTTTGGTTTTGGCCTCTTGTATTTTTGTGAGGAGAGCTCGCTGGTAAACCCAGTAAGCTTACTCTTTGTCAACTTTATCTTAAGTCATGGGAGCCTTAGACCTCTTTGTCTGCTGCTCACCTTCTTTGTCAGAGTTGAACTAATCAACGTCAGTAAAATGACCGTCGGCAATGTCTTCCTCTTGGTGCACCTTGCTTTTACCCTTAGATAGGCGCCTGGCCAGGGCGAGCCTCCTTTGAGCTCCTTATAGAAAATTCGGGTACCGGGGTGACATAGTCCTGTCTCGCTGGGTAGGCAAACCCTCAGTCACCGTCTCTCTCGGCATGTCCAGTGGGTTCATTTTCTGGGAGAGTCGTCATAGCAGGCGTTACAATTTTGGAGGCTTGTATTTTAGATTTCACCATATTTGCTTAGCTCAGGACAAAGTGTGATTTAAGAAACTAAACGTTTCCTAGCAACGGAAGCAAATTGTTCACACCAAATTGGAGGTGACCTTGTCGTGTTGTCCAGATATGTAGTAAACCGGTGAACTGGGACGTTAAATTGAAAGCAGACTACCTCTTACCTGCTAAGATGAACAACACCGTTAGCGGTGTAGGGGGTTTCCCGACTCAAACCCTCCAACGTGAGAATGAGATCACCGGTGGAACAGAAGTAGTAAATGTAGGAAGAGATGGTTATTGTAATATTAAGAACTGGAATAAATGTGATCAGTGTTGTAGGATATCAAACTGGCATGAGGAATGAGTGTAGGGAATGTCTCTTATTTATACCTAGAGTTGGTGGTGACGTGGTGTTTCCTCATTGGCCACTTAAGAAGTCAATGTTGTTCTTCTGAAGTATGTCAAGTTGGTGGTCTAGCCATGCTGAATAGACATGCTTTGAGTGTGTGATTAGAAGATTACGTGTGGCAGGTTTCTGACAGAGGGTGCGGTCTTCTAACAGCTCCATGGACTTTATGGGTCCTCGACATTTTTACCGAGGGATTATCAAATGGAAAAGCTCTTCGAGGCTAACTTTATGGAGACGAATTGACATATCACGCACCTTGCCCATGTGTGTGTACCTTGGCATCTAAGGATGCTTTAGTCTTTCGAGGACTAAAGATGAGGGCTCCACCTCAGCACATAAGGTGACTGATAGACGTATTTTATACGTCTTTATCGGGTACTTTTATAACTTAAAATGAGCAATTTCACGAGACTTTTGACTACTGATATGTGTTTTTGAGCTATATTGTGAGTTTAAGGGTTTTAGGTGAATTTAAGGGATTTATGAAGCTTTTAGTGAAGATTTCAAGGAAGGGTGCAAAGTGCAACATTTGGAAAGACGCAAAAAGATTAATCTGGCCACCTTGCGGCCGCAAGGTCAAAGGACCTTGCCTTCGCAAGGTAGGCAGAAACTTCAAGACTCAGTTCAAGACCCAATGCGGCCGCAAGGTGCCCAGAACCGACTTTACGGGGTTTTTGACTTTGATTGAATCTCCTACTCCCTTACAACACCCTGGTATAAATGAAGGACGGTAGCCAAAGCCTAAAGACGTCCAAGAAACGGTAGGAAACAGCTCTAGCTTAGAATTGAGATTGTATTACGTAGATTAGTTGTTGTAATTACAGTTTTGAAGATCGATCCATGTATTCCTTCATCTCGTTGTGCAGTTCATCTTCAAGGATGAACTAAACGTCCATTAATCTAGGAGTTGGGAGGTAACTTGTATCGAATATATGACTTAATATATATTTTTATTCATTCAATCCTTGTTGATCATGATGTTTATCAACCCCTTTATTATCTAGCTTTGACCAAATGAATGGAATCGCAAGTAATAAAGGCCTAGAGGTGCGGATACCTGGACGGACATATGCATATGTCGTACACTGGCTCACCATCATGATAAATTGAATCTATCGATGCACAAGAGTGATAAGTTAGGGTCAGGTTCATATATATGACCTAAATGACAGTTAGGTTCCATATGTTCTTGTGCTTAGGATATAGAATGGATGAATTATTTGGAGATGGAGACTGAACGGTAATTTGACATGCTATATCTATCTTTTGTGAACGAACTCAAGTTATTGAATGATACTTTATCTAAATAAGCAATAGAGTAGATGCAAGTGAAACCTAATCCTAGATTTCCCTCTTCCATCAGATCTTTACAATTGTGATTGCTGCCTAGTTTAATTAGATTTACTGTTTTAGTAGAATAATTAGTTTAGATAAAATGAATAAAAACCCCCCTTAGTTTAAAATTGCTACCTATATTCTTGCCATTCGTATTCTTCTTGTCTCTGTGGTTCGACCATTGCTTCCCAAGCTGTTCTACAATAGTCTTGTCCACTTGCAAGGAAATAATTAAAATAAGACACGATCAAGTTTTTGGCGCCGTTGCCGGGGACAAGCTAGTTTTCGTAGTTAGTTTGTTGGTAGCGTTGTTTTAAATTTAGTTTTTATAAAAATAAAAATACAAAATTATTTTATTTTATTTATTCTTAGTTGTTAGTTTTTATTTGTTTTATTTGCTTTTATTATATTATTCACGGTCGTAGATCTCTAAATCCTAAGTTGGTAGAATTAAATCAAAATATAAATAATCTTGGAAATAATCAGGAAGACCCTGAAAATTTTGAAAACCAGCCTGTCAATCAAGAATAGTTTAATCAAGAGGATCCTCTGGTTAATCCTCCAATGGATAACAATAATCAAAATCCTGAAAATCAGGTTCCTCCAGTAAATGTGAATCAAAGAATGGAAGAACCTACTGATAAAAATATGGAAGTAGTAATCAATCAAAGAACTATAAGTGATTATGGTCGTCTTATGTTGAATGCAACACCATCATGTTTAGTCTTACCAAAACGGTAAGAAATTTCAAACTCAAAGATCATTTTTATAATATGTTGCCTTCATTTCATGGAATGTCATCCGAAGATCCAGTAAATTTTGTTAAGGAATATGAATTCATGATTGAAAATTTTCCGTTAGGAGGTTTAACTGAAGATCAAATAAAAATGAAATATTTTCAATGTGCATTAAAAGATGTGGCGAGAAGATGGTTTATGAATTTAACACCTAGAAGACCAATAGAAAACCACTTTTACATGTCCATTTGGTACCTTTTGCGTTTAGGAGAATGCTCTTTGGACTTTGTAATGCCCCAGCTACTTTTCAAAGATGCATGATTTCTATATTTTCTGATCTAGTGGAAAGATGTGTAGAAGTATTTATGGATGACTTCTCAGTATTCGGAAATTCTTTTGATCATTGCTTAGAAAATCTAACATCGTTTTTGAAGAGATGTTGCTAGACTAATTTGACCCTAAGTTGGGAGAAACGCCACTTCATGGTTAAACATGGAATAGTCTTAGGTCATGTTGTGTCTAACAAAGGAATTGAAGTTGATAAGGCTAAAATTAAAATTATATCACAACTACCTCCTCCAACTTCAGTCAAAGGTATTAGAAGTTTTCTAGGACATGCGGGTTTTTATAGAAGATTTATAAAAGACTTTTCAAAAATATGTAAACATTTATGTAATATGTTGGCAAAAGACACCGAATTCACAAGAATGCTTAAATGCATTTAATTTATTAAAAGAACGATTGACATTAGGCCCCAATTTTAACCAGCCCTGATTGATCTCTCCCTTTCGAGATCATGTGCGATGCTTCGGATTTCGCAATTGGAGCTGTGTTAGGACAAAGAATAAACAAGAAACCGCATGTGATTCATTATGTGAGTAGGATATTGAATGATGCACAACTCAATTATACAATCACAGAAAAAGAGTTTTTAGCAGTTGTTAGGATCAAAAGAAAAATGCATTAGAAAATTTTAGATCATACTTGTTAGGATCAAAAGTTATCATATTCTCTTATCATGCAGCCCTAAAATATCTTTTGAGTAAGAAGGAGGCAAAGCCTAGATTCATAAGATGGATATTATTATTGCAAGAATTTGACATTACTATTAAAGGTAAAAAGGGAACGGAAAATGTTGTGGCCGACCATTTGTCTAGGTTGGAATTTTTACCTTTACTTAAACGTCAATTTCTTGATAATAAAATCCATATGAATGAAGATTTTTCCAATTAACAATTATTAGCAGTTAAAATTTTTGAACCTTGGTATGTTGATTTTGTTAATTACTATGTATCTGACATCATCAATCCTGATTTTGATTTTTATTAAAGAAAGAAATTTTTAACTGATGCAAAACATTATTTTTGGGAAGAACCACATTTATTCAAAATATGTTCCGACTCAATAATCAGGAGATGTATTCCAGAACAAGACCAACAAAGTATGATGGCATTCTGCCATGAATACTCTTGTGGCGGTCATTTTAGTGGTAGCAAAACTGCTAGGAAAATCATGCAATCTGGATTATATTGGTCTACTATTTTTAGAGACTCTGACATATTTTGTAAAACATGTGATAAATGTCAATGAACTGGTGGAATAAGTATAAGGAATGAAATGCCCTTGCATGTCAATATAGTTGTCGAAATCTTTGATGTTTGGGGTATTGACTTCATGGGTCCTTTTCCAGTTTCAAATGGTTGTGAATATATTTTAGTTGTTGTTGATTATGTGTCCAAATGGATAGTAGCCGTTGCTACTAGAAATAATGATGGCCAAACTGTTATCAAGTTTTTGGAGGATATTTTTGCGCGGTATGGAGTACCGAAAGCTTTAATTAGTGATCAGGGAACTCATTTCACTAATAAATTGTCAAATTCGAGCCTTAGAAAATATGGCGTAACTCACAAGTTAGCTACACTATATCATCCTCAGACTTCTGACCAAGTAAAAGTTAGTAATAGACAGATAAAAGCAGTTTTGGAAAAGACTGTGAGACCAAATCGTAAGGATTGGGAACCAAAACTTAAAGATGCTCTTTGGGCATATCGTATAGCATATAAAACCCCAATAGGTATGAGTCCATATCATATGGTGTATGGCAAAGCTTGTCATTTACCAGTAAAGATTGAACAGAAGACCTATTGGGCCATTAAAGCTCTTAACCTTGACTTAACTTTGGTTGGTGAAGAAAGACTTTTCCAGCTAAATGAATTAGAAGAGCATATGCTAAATTCGTATGAAAATGCAAAAACTTATAAAGAAAAGACCAAGAAATACCATGATATGGGACTGGCTAACAAGATGTTTCGTCCAAGATTAAAGGTACTTCTTTTTAATTCTAGAATCAGATTATTTTCAAGAAAATTAAAATCAAAATGGTCTGGTTCTTTCATTATAGTTCGAATTTACCCACATGGAGCTATTGATATCAAGAACCCAAAAACCAATGAGATATTTAAAGTTAATGGTCACCGACTCAAACCATACCTTGAACACATGTCAGTTGAGAGAACAATAGAACTCATTGGTCTCTCTGACAGCGAACCTCCGAGAGAATAGGTTTGCAGTTGGGTCGAGCCAAAGACGTTAAACAAGTGCGCTAGGTGGGAGGCAAGCCACTTTGATGAAATTTTATTTGCCTTCGTAATATAATTAAATATGTTGTTCTCTGTCTTATTTAATTATGGACATTTAATTTAAATGTTTTCCAGGAATGGCATAATTCAAGTTTGGGGGAGAAAAGCATCGTAAGTGTTGTTTTTATATGTTTCTAATAGTTTAGTTTAGAAGTTTGTGTAGAATTTTCAGAGTACAGGAAAGAAACGGACTTAACGGAACGTAACGGAAGGACCAAAATGAAAACTGCCAAAAAAGTTATGAAGCAGCTCTTAAGGAATTTAATCTGTAGACCTTGCGGACGCAAGGCTTAAAACACCTTGCGGCCGTAAGGCCCTAATAATGACAAAATGCGTGACCTGCCTCAGCTTCCGTGCCTCCGTTGACTAGGCACCTTGCGGACACAAGGCATAAATACCTTGTGGCCGCAAGGTCCTCTTTATTAACCTGAGCCGGGCAGCAGCAGCAGCTCACAGAAAATCACCCTCCCTCTTCAAAAATACCAGCAATCTCTCAATCTCTCCCTCTCAAGAATTCCGACGAGGCTCCCCAATTCCGGCCAAGGATTCAAGTGCCAAGTTTCTTCTCCTTCAAGCTCCCTCATCCCCACCATCCATCTCACTCCATTCAAACATTGAAGGTGAAGCCACCATTGATTCCGGCGAGCAAAGCTTTGGAACTCCGACCAACCATCTATTGCAATTAAAGCATGCAATCCACGTATTTTTTACCCCTCACTACAAGAAAAATGACATATTGTGACACCTTGTAAGAGACACTTTTAAAAAAGCCTTATAAAGCTATCTATTAAGGCTTTTATAAGTGTCATTTTACAAAATACCAATTATATTTTAAAAAGCCTCGTAAAGTTATTTGTTGGGGCTTTTATAAGTGTCATTTTACTAAAAAAAATAAATTATTTTTTAAAAGCCTCATAAAAGGTCTATTAGGGCTTTTTTAAGTGTTGTTTAAGTGATTATGATATTATGGCACTTGACAATTAACCCAAATTTTTTTTTCCGCCCTAATAATTCACCCTGCGCGGTTTTCTTTTCACTTTTGCCCTTCCCGTACAGGTTACATTGGTTCTTTCCCGCACAGTTATTTTCTCATTTTGCCCAGCTGCTACTCTTCTCATTGCATTCCAGAAAGTCCCTCGCACCAGATTCACTTCGAGAAGAAAACATTAAGGGGCCTCCAACGAGGAATTGCTCCAGTTCAAGCTTTAAGCCAGGTATTATTCGATTCGTCTACATTTGCGAACTAGGGTTTCTGATTAAGTTTGAGTCCTTCATTTTCATGGATGGTTGATACTGTGATTATTCAAATTATGGGAGAGTATTGAGTCAGATTTAATTGTAGATTTATATTGAAATCTTAAGAAACTGTGAGGCCAATTTAGTATGGTATATGGAATATGGAAACTATCTGTATACTAGCAAAGATGAGACGTATTTTTTTCGAACCTTAAAGTTGTGGATCAATTTTAATTTCTCATGTCAGAAATAGCTACGGGTGGGGTCTATAGACGAGGCAACTTGGTTGTTCTGGTTCAATTCCAATTGTGGGGTACGTGTTAAAATGATGGATGGCTATGTTTTTGGCATTTTTCAGGTGTGGGCTTGGTGGCAATTGCTTCGCTGGTGTTTGTTGTAAGGTGTTGCTGGGTCTTAAGTCTATTAGTTGATCAAGGAGGGACCTTTGTACTCTTCTCCTTCATCACTCATCAGAATGCTTCTACCGTAAGCTTCCTTAAATTACTAAATCCTCTGTCACTGATCCTGGTCTAGTTGCATGAATTTTAAGAATTTCAAGTGTGAAGAAATTTTTCTAAACAAAACACGGGTACACTTCTTACTATGAATTACGAATTAGTTGATGTGACATGCATGAGTATTGCACTACGCTTTCCGGCCTTAGAAACTACCACTGCAGCAGTTTTCTTCATCTCTCTATCTAATTGTTTTGTTTTCCCTTTATCAATTAGAAAATTGGGGTTTTGCTTTTGCAGGTGCTACCCAATCTGCTCATTCCTCGGTAATTTGGAATTTTCCGTAGTGCTAGCTGCGTAAGTTTCTCTCTTCATCTCTATATCTCGTTATTTTTTTCCTCTATCAATTCAAAAATTGGGGTTTTCATTTTGCATCGATTTGATTTCACACTTGCTAGCCACCAGTTCATTCGCTTTCTCTCTATTCGCTGCCATTCTGCTACCCTTTCAATTTATTAACAATGCTAGCCTTTTAAGTTTCTCTCTTCATCTCTCTATCTGATTTTTTTCCTTTATCAATTCAAAATTTGGGGTTTTCATTTTTCTACCTACACGTTCATTCCTGGTAATTGTGTGTGTGTGTGTGTGTGTGTGAGAGAGAGAGAGAGAGAGAGTGTGTGTGTGTGTGTGTGTATGAACTACCCTGTTTGGATGATTGGATGAATATACAATTGACACTTGACACTTGACACTTGGAGTTTATGTAATTGGGGTATAACCAGAATGTTGAAAATCCCATAAGGCCTGTTCTACTTTATGGCACAGAATGTTGGACAACTTAGAACAACATATTAAAAAAAACGTGTGGTCAAATGAGAATGCTAAGATAGACAAGTGTTGAAACTGAAAAAGATAAATTTGAATGAACATGCATGTGAGACAGTTAAATGGTCCCCATGATAGATGTAATGATAAAAAATCTCATGATTTGCAAGCAACAAAATGGTGAAGAAGGGTTCATGTAGCCAAGCCAAATTAGCTGGACAATTGTTGAGTTGAGTTTAGTTACACGTGGTTTGTATGTCATGTGTTGACAGGTGATTGAGTTGATTTACTGATTTTTCATGGTTAAATTGATATGGTATGTTCTCTATATATGACATTTCCCTGAAGGCTTGGACCATTGCATCACCGCTCCTATGGGCACACCTAAATTTTTCTTTCTCAAGAACCTGGACCTTGCATTTTCTAGGTCCATGACTGAGAAGAGGGTGACTCAAGGCGTGACTTGAAAATTAAATAGACTATCAAAACATGAAAAGGTGACTCTTTGAATTACTTGCATTATTGATAGGATGTAATTTCTCTCCTTGCATTTTGTATCTTAATTAACTTTAGTGATGACACATAAGAGAGCTGTACTTTTAGCATTTAACTAGCGGCTAGAAAATAGCAAAACTAACTACTACATGACTAGTGGCTACAAAATAGCAAAACTAACTACTACACTTCTTATCACATCCAACAACTTGGTCTTCGTGGTTTATCAACTTTACTTTTATCTATTGCTGTGATAACCATAGTAAAAAGTCTGTAGATCTCTTTTCAAATTTACCAAATTTGAAGAATCTTTCTTTGGTTGATTGCTTCAATGATTTCCAAGATTTCCATATAATTTCTCCTCAACTTGAAAATCTTGCCATTATGAGGAAAGGTCGTACCCCAAGTTTGTTTCGCCCCCAAACTATCAACGTTTGAATATACCTGGTGATTATGGGCAACAGATATCTGCTAGTGATCTACACTGCTTGGAGAAAATATATATCAACATTTATGGTGGTCCAGGTTTCATTTTTTGGACCCTGATGAAACGAAAAGGGGATTCCAAGAGATCATGAATGAACATGTTCAACCAATTCCGGAGTGCGACATTTGACACACTTACCTTGTACACTATTGAGGTCCTTTCTCGGAGTTTGCATTTACTGGAAAATACACGCTCCCATTCAAGAATATGAAATGTTTGAAGATTGTAGGGTGCCAACGCAGTACGATACTCCAACTTTGTCCGGGTGTGATAACCTACTTACGTAATAGCTCCCCAAATTCAGCTTTCATCAATGAAAGCGGCGTTCAAGACTCTTTTGTTAGTGAAGGTACGAATTTCTTATTAGGCTAGTACTTCAGGTTTGTCCCCTTTAACTTTATCAGCGAATGTGATAACCTGTTTATGGACACATATTTTGTCACTATCTTTAGCATTGTGATAATCTCTTTTTTTTCAAAATGGCCAATTTTGTAATTGGACTTTGACTTTATGAATTAGGTAGAGTCAAGGTAGTTTCCAATGTTGATCCCAAGAACTTGGACATTATCCAAGACCAAAACCTCAAGGTGATAAGTCGTCGTGGCGGCACCAAATTGGAAATGTGGTCCTGATTGATGGATACTATCGTGTGTCGTGGCTACTATACTTGCCGGTTTCCAAATTCTTTCTTGTCTGCCCTCTTTGGTTAGATCTACAAGATCGTTATAAAGAAGTTGTACTTTACTTTGTGGGAGTATGTATGCTCATTGATGAATGATCCCCGATTAAATACCTAATTAAAGAATCAATTTCAATAGGTTTAATTTCTCGGTACAATAGCCTCATTCTTGATCCACCTTTTGAAACTTATCATTGATATACTAGAACGTAATAGCAAAATATAAACCGTCGAATCCTACAATTATCTATTGTTGGCGGACTCCACGTGTCTCTTGACAAGTCACTTCCAATGAATTTTGATATTAGGCACTTAGTGAGCTTTGTAATTTGTATATGTTTCTTAAATTCTTTAGCATTTCAACTACATGCTTTATGGAAACTAGGTCGTATTTGTACCAGTAATGCTGAAGGCAAGGTTGGCTATTGCTCAACGATTCTTTTTCCCCTTCTTTTGGATGAAAAGCTATCATAGAGTCCTTTACCGTGTTATATGTTTCTCTTAGTTTTATACTTTTATATGGATGGGGGCGATATGCTCAAGGTAGGTGAATTCTTTAGTGTCGCATTCGCAAAGATAAATGCTAGGGATTTCAGATTTCATGCCAACTTTCCACCCTAACTTATGTGGCGAGCATGTGATTGGTTAGTCTGTGGCTCCGCAGTTAATCGATTGATTTCTAACCAATCACGCCACGCCACAAGAGTCGGCGTGAAAGTTGGGATAATACCTTGGGATCCCTAGCATTACTATTTTTTATGATACTATCTTCTCCTTCTTGTACTTTTATAGGCAAAAGTACATATGTTTAATACTACTGATTGAAACACTATCGATTTCTTGCCCCATTTTTATCATGTTGATTACTGATTGTTTGATGTAATGTTGTTAAAATGATAAATTTATGTAAAAAAACTCTTTAATTGAGTGTTGTGGCATGAATTGTAGAGATAACAAAGTGATGGAAGAGCTATAACTTTGTGGGATTTATTTTTGTTCGCTTTCTTTTTTTCATTTTCCCAAGACTTTCATCTAGGCAGCCAAGCACTGAAACCTTTGTCCCAATTATCTGTGCTGGCAATCTGAATATATGTTCGTCATTCCTAATACTGGATTCGTTGGTCAATTGAACCTTATCTGATCTGACGACCTATTGTAGTCTGGTGTTGATTATCTGGTGTTGCAATATCTATGTACTAAGAGATGGAAATCATAATTCTTTAAAGGGAAGGATTCATGATCTATCAGAAATATTATCTTATAATTGGTAGGTGGTGTTATTTTGCATTGAAAAAGGGATAGTAGGGTTTGATGAGTTACTGCAAGTGAATAAGGTCTAGCTAAGCACAATGGTCTGGACTGTTAAGGTAGTGAGAACATATATGTTCACTTTTTAGTGGAGGCATCAGGATTGATGGACTTAAAATTATTACAAGAGTTGTGCATGGTTAGACAAGATCTTTTTCAAGAATTCAATCTAGGAAATATTTCATACAGTGTTGTTGTTCTTACTAGCAGATTTGTAAAGCATATATTCTCTGCAATTTTCTGTTTTTTCCCCCACAAATTACATCTCTACTTTGCTCCAATTATGATAAGTTTTTTTACTTACACCTGTTGCTAGCGCTAAAATAATTTGATAATTTCAGAGGTTGAGTGATGCAACCCTTCCTTGGTAGTTGCATATGGAAACCATGTCTGATGTTGGTTTCTATATCCTCCTTCATCCAGCTCTTTGTTAAAGTACTTTTAACTTCGTGATGATCAGACCAGAAAATTCTCCTTTTCAACCATCAAAACTTATGCATCGAATCCCTAACTGTGGCAACCTCATAAATTGGAATGAAAGAAAGAAAGTTGGAATATCTTGTAGTCTTTGTCTATTCTTAATTTTCTGCTTCAAGTAGTTGGATGCTTGTTTTTGCTTATCAATCCTGAATTTCTTTCATTCTTTCTTGTAAACTTCACTGCTATAAGTCGCATACCGATATTTTGTTATTGAATTTAAATCATTTTCTATTTTGTTCGTTTGACCCTTAAAGTCGAATTCCTTAATTGGCCAAGTCTTTTCCATTGTGCAATGCCAATCCTTGATTGAAGAAATGCCAATCAATTGATCTCGAACGTGATTGACTTCAGATAGGTCTAGATCACACTCAAAGATCTCCAAAGAATGCATATGAACTTCAAGCGTTATAGGTCTAGATGTAATTTCGATCAAATCGTAGAGTTACTTTTTATGCCACTAGATGCAAGGTATGAAGACCTTGAGGTAATCATCTATGATTGAATGGTAATTTCGATCTCATTGTTACTTTTTATGCTTCCCTAAACCGAGATGTTTATTTTCTATCCGTTGTTGCCATGTAGATGTTACCGATCATATTGTGTGCATTTATGAGTATCTTGTTGATATTTATTTCATTCTTATTGGCTTTTGTTTTCGCTAGTCTTGTTTAATAGTTATGTTTCGACACGTTTAAACCAAACATTATTCTTGGTTTGAGTTACTTTGTATGTTTTTCACTTGTTAGTGCACTTTTTCTGGGTTAACGGTTAAGCTTCATGGATGTTTTTTTTTTATATACGACATTAAGGTTAATGAAATGGGGACAGTGTCAGGATTGAAAGAAAGTGATACGTTTCTGGAATGAAAATCATGTTTGAATTCCTTGTAGTTAGTACCCAATAATGGTGGTTGGGGGCTCAATCGCAGAATGATTGAAAGTATCCAGTATTAATTATTTAGTGAGAAGCATTTCACAAAAAGGTGGCATGGGCATGTCCGTCTATCAAATGCCCACACTTTGGTCTATGATCACAAGTTTCATCCATTGGTGAGGTGATTAAACAAGCGGATTCTCGCAGCGAGGATGGCGGCCGTGATTGTCATGCTCATGTATATGTTTTGAATCTTAGTTCAGTTGTGGTTTTGCTAGAGGTATCATTGTTAGGGACGTTGAACCGTGGCTTTTCAAATATTCTATTCAACTGTTAGTATTGAATGAATTGTAAACCTATCAACGATTTTACAGGTACATTACTGGCTATTGTTTAACAGTTGTTATACATTACTCGCTATTGTTTAACAGTTGATGCAAAATATGGTTTTGAATCTTAGTTCAGTTGTGTGATGTTTCAAATGTAAATGACATAGATATATGTTTGTCTGTTTTCTGTTGTTCTTACTTGATCAAAGATTTGGCATACAGAATCGTAGAAAGTCAAGGGATGCAGCTTTGTGGAAAGTCTCAAGGGAAGGAGCGAGCTCCAACTAAAAAGTCCAAGGGAACTTCAGGAAATACTAACCATATTGGGGGTATAGTTGTAAAAGTGCCAAGGCAGCCAGTTCGGAACTCTCCATCGGATGCTTGCAGAGGGTATGTTTTTCTCTCTACCGTAATTATTTTAGGCGTGCTTTCTTGCCTTGTCACGAATGCGTAAGTTTATCTGTCAGTAGCCACTGCACATAACAACACTTCGTCCAAATCTTCAAACATCGGTGCGGGGAAATCTCGTAGTATTTGTACCGTAACTAATCCGAATATGAGAATGGACTTGTGGAATGCATCTGCTGGTTCTAGAGCTATCAAAGGG
>CM028379.1:13667850-13754600 GCA_013146195.2 Codonopsis lanceolata
CCAATCGATCTTTTCTTAAAACCTACTACTAATTTCTCTCTCCGTGTGTGTGGTCACTTTGTCTCGTAGAGAATATCTTAACTAAAAAGTTTTATTAAGCTAAGCACCACATTCATATGAAAATCAAAGTTTAATAGAAAATCATGCATTAGGAAGTATGAGATCTACCATCCAAACCCGGTCAGTTACATAAAGAAAGGTCCCAAGGATTTCAAAGACTTATGCATCCATCCCATGCACTTATGTGTATGACATACAATGCTCTCCTATCCCAATGATTTGTAATAGCTAAGATTATGCTAACACAAGGAGCTTTAGGCTAATAATGAACATGAAGTGTTTGATCAATTTCATATGACTCACTTGACGCTTAAAACAAGATAAGCATTGGCAAGAAGATCCTTAGGTCATTTTTAGCTTTTAATGTAAAAAGGTGAGGGGATTTGATGGAAAGGAATTTAACAAAATGAGAGAGAGTAAGATCACCCTTTATCCCTCATACTTCATCCCCATGACTGCAAAAGACCACAAGTGGAGGGGTACTTTTCGTTACTTTTCTTCTTTCCCCCCAAACTTGTTTTGGGCAATAAATATTTCTAAAAATATCACATCATTTTTATCAGCATGATTTTTTTCTAACATTTTCTCTTGAAAGCTATGCTTCCATTTGAATCTTTGTTACACTCTTCTTCTTCCGTTTCATTTTTCGTCGATACATAATTTTTCTTTTCTTTTCTTTTCTATATATTTTCTTTCTTTTTTTTTTTCTTTTTTTTACGACCGAAAAGAAGAAGTCTTCCGAAAAATAGCCTAATCGAAAAGAAATGGTCCTCTAAAATCAATTTCCCACCCACATCCTACTCTCTCAAAGGGTAGGCTAAAAGTGTATAGGCTTTTAGGGTTAAGTTATTGTGGATAATAGAAACGATGGCGAATGGGGGTTTAATAGTGTGCTTAGCACACTCCATTCTTTTTCATTAGGCTCAAAGGGGATACTAGGGATATTTTTAGTATAGGTCAGAGAATATTTAGGCTCTAACGATCCAAAGATGGCCTAAGTCATTTCTTAATGCCAAATGCTCATGTAGTTTTTAAAGCAAGTAAGACACACAAAATAATATACTATGGAAATTGGGGTTGAATGTTTAGCATCACCGGATTTCACATAAGCATTCAATACGATGGTAGGTGCAATTGAGACTAACATGCATACACCAAAGTGTGCTTGAGATATATAAAATAAAATCCAAGTGGATCTAACTAACATGCAATTGAATTTAAGTCACAATTTAATGCAACAATTATGTTCAAATGGCTATGCATCATATTCTTGTGCATATCTAGTTGTAATGAAGTAGGTGTTATAGACTTTATAAAACTATTCTAATCAATACATAATTATGACTAGTGTGGGTGCATGAATAATTTGGAGAAAAGTAAAAGTTTTGCAAAAATCAAGTAAATTCCTGCAGGATCTACTTGACTAGCTATACTGGCTCATTGTATTAACTTCTCATCGACTACTTACTAGTACCACACCTAAACCTCGAGGATGAAAATTTGAAATATTTTTATTTATTTATTTATTATTTTGATTTTGATTTTTTAAAAGAAAATGAGATGACACAATTGACGATGTCCCCGCCAAGAGAAACCACGAGCATCCAATATGAGTGTATTCTCAAGGCAACACCTCCGAAAATAAGAAAAATTAAAACAGGAAATAGGGTGAAGAGTTAATGGTCATCACAAAGAAATTTTTCTTCACCCTAGAACATAGCCTAACACATTCCTCCTTAGGCTAGGACCTGCTAAGACTCTGGGCTTAGAATCCCCCCAAACTTAATTTCTATTTTGTCCTCAAAATTGAGGAACATATAAGAGGATTGATGGGGACTCCGACAAATATCATAAGGAAATAGCAGGCCCACCTAACGAAAGAGGATGGAACTTGGGCCTCGACTCATGGTGAGTCGGGCAAAAATAACTAATGAGGACGAAACTCGGGATTGTGCCAAGAGGCAGCCCATAATAAGTGGAGACATTTTGTCCCACGTTGTTAAACCACCCAAATATTCGCATTCTTGGTCGGCACGAATTTGTGCGATGAGTTGCCATTTGGGCTTTAAGGGGAAACCTCTTCTAACCTCGTTGGAGATCCCTACGAGTGGTCCTCCTCCTCTTCTTCTTCGTTCCTCCCCGTGAGGAACCCTCACTCTAAACTGGTGCTCAAACAAAATGGCCTAGTAATGGCCGGACCCGGCCTTCAAGCCTCTCGTGTCTGGGCCATCTCACCTGCCCTCCTACCGGTGATCAAATGCGGGAGCGCGAACCCACGCATGCGTGGCACCTTTAATAAGGGTCTTGATTTGGCCGTTGATCGACTCGGCCAACATCAACAGCATCCAACCTGGTCATAATGGTGTAGGTCAAGACAAACCCTATCCCAAGTCACCGTGATGTTGGTGACTTGGAGGGCATGAGACGGCCACAAATAAATTTGAACACCCGCTGGCGGTGTTCGAAGGAAGGACTCCTCCATGGTGCGTGGACTGAAGGGTGGATTACAGTTTAGGGTACACTCAACACCAGGGAGGGCGATGGTCGCATTGACCACCTCGAGGGGATAGGGCATGGAGGTGTGTGCTAAAATGATCGGCACCAACGCAAAGTTGGATGTCAAATAGTTCGTTAATGCTTTGGGACGAAAAATCTACTATAACGTCCACATTAACTAGGTGTCTAAACACCCCCATCCATGCCAATGTGCCATTGGCATAGAACTCTCGGACAATAGGCACCGGCTGCCGCCTTAGAGAGTCGATCAAAACCCCCACCCTACAAAAGTTGGGACGGAGGTCAAATTCTTGACCTTAAATCCCTCTCGGGAACCAAAGACTTAGAGAGTTTGGTCGCATATTTTTCAGAGGCCTCGTAGGACACGATCGGGTGTGGTCAAATTAGGTTCCTCCTCTGAGCAGGCGGGAGGAAAGTGTGTTTTCTACGCTTACTAACATTTTGTTTGAAAAATTAAGAAACTAAATATTTAAAAATAAATTTTCAAATTTTGAAATTAAAAATTATCCTAAAGCATGCAAAATTATATCTACGTAAAAATATATCTAACACCCTAGCATGCAGAAATTTGACGTAAAAATTAAAGAGAGGGGTTAGGATTACTTGTTTGCAGCTTTAGAGAAGAGAATAGCCGGAGTTTGAGTTTGATCGGCGTTGGCAACAATGGAGTCTCTTCCTTGCTTCAAGTTCTTCAAGCTTCCAATGGAGTGAAATGGAGAGGAGATGGAGAGGTAGAAGATGAAGGGTTTGAAGAGGGAGGAGATTTCTTGAGGTTGGAGCCGAAATTAATGAGAATTGCAAGAGTTTTCGCCGGATCTTGGAGGAGAGAGGCGGTTGCTGCTGCTTTGTTGAAGGAGGAATGATTTTATGGTGTTTCTGCAAATGGCCCCAAGATCGCCTTATATAAAGGGACCTTTGCGGCCGCAAGGTGCCGCACCGCAAGGTGGTCGGCCAAAGCGATTCAACTTCCGCCGATTCCCCATGTTCTCGACAGACGTTGCACGAGATTGCATTTACCGGGGCCTTGCGGTCGCAAGGTCCTCCACACCTTGCGTCCGCAAGGTGTCCAGAACTGCTCCATCTTGATTTCTTTTCAACAGTTTGCAATTTAGCCCCTTTTGCTATACTCCGTTATGTTTCTTAACTTTCCTGTATTGCAGAAACTTAACAAAAACTTTAAACTAAAATTATTAGCAACATATAAATACAACATTAATATGTTTTTCTCCCCCAAACTTGAATTTTGACATATTTAATTAAAAATTAAATGTCCAAAAATACATTTAACAGAGAATAACATATTTAAACTAACTATAAAAGCAATAACATTCAAAATAGTGGGTTGCCTCCCACTTAGCGCCTTTGTTTAACGTCTTTGGCTCGACCAAACTGCAAGCCTAATCCTTGGGTGGTTCATTGTCAGACAAACGAATCAACTCAATTATTCGTTCAACTGACATCAGCTCTAAGTATGGCTTGAGTCGGTGTCCATTAACTTTGAAAATTTCATTATTTTTAGGGTTTTGAATATCAACAGCTCCATGTGGATAGATTCGTACAATTATAAAGAGACCAGACCATTTAGATTTCAACTTTCCTGGGAATAGCCTAAGTCTAGAATTAAAAAGTAATACTTTCATCCCTGGATGAAACATCTTGTTGGCTACATGTCATGATATTTCTTAGTCTTTTTATGTTTTAGCATTCTCATACAAATTCAACCTATGTTCTTCTAATTCATTCAATTGAAACAATCTTTCCTCTCCGGCCAGAGTTAAATCTAAATTTAATTCTTTAACAGCCCAATAAGTTTTATGCTCAATTTCAACTGGTAAATGACAAGCTTTGTCATATACCATTCTATATGGGCTCATTCTTATTGGGGTTTTAAAAGCAGTTCGGTATGCCCATAAAGCATCCTTAAGTTTATATTCTCAATCTTTACGATTAGGTCTCACGGTCTTTTCTAATACTGCTTTAATTTGTCTATTGCTTACCTCTACTTGGTCGGATGTTTGAGGATGATAAGGTGTAGCTAACTTATGAGTTACACCATGTTTCTTGAGGACATTATTTAATAACTTATTGGTAAAGTGAGTCCCTTGGTCACTTATTATGACCTTAGGTACTCCATATCTAGCAAACAAATCTTCTACAAATTTAACCACTGTTTTGCCATCATTTGTCTTGGTTGCTACTGCTTCTATCCATTTAGATACATAATCCACTGCTACTAAAATATACTCACAATTATTAGACACTGGAAAAGGACCCATGAAATCAATACCCCAAACATCAAAGATTTCAACAACCAAATTAATATGCAAGGGCATTTCGTTTCTTTTTCCTATTCCACCAGTTCTTTGACACTTATCACATGTTCTATAAAACAGTTCACAATCTCTAAAAACAGTTGGCCAATATAAACCAGATTGTAAAATTTTTCTAGCGGTTTTGTTTCCACTAAAATGACCTCCACAAGAGTATTCATGGCAAAATTCCATAATACCTTGTTGGTCATTTTCTGGAATACATCTTCTTATTAAAGAATCTGAATTTTTTTATATAAACGAGGTGCTTCCCAAAAATAATTTTTCGTTTCGGCCAGAAATTTCTTCTTTTCATAATGATCAAAATCAGGATTAATGATATCAGACACATAATAATTGACAAAATCAACGTACCAGGGGTCTGAGTCTTTAATTGCTAAAATTTGATCATCAGGAAAATCATCATTTATGGGAATGGGATCATCAAGAAATTGACATTCAAGCAGGGGTGAAAATTCTAATCTAGACAAATGGTCGGCTACGACATTTTCAGTTCCCTTTTTATCTTTAATTGTGATGTCAAAATCTTGTAACAATAACATCCACCTAATTAATCTTGGCTTAGCATCTTTCTTACTTAACAAATATTTTAATGCAGAATGATCAGAAAATATTATCACCTTTGATCCTAACAGATATGATCTAAATTTTTCTAAAGCATACACAACTGCCAAAAACTCTTTTTCTGTTGTTGTGTAATTTAATTGTGCATCATTTAGAGTTCTACTAGCATAGTGGATCAAATAAGGCTTTCTATCTACCCTTTGTCCTAACACGGCTCCAATTGCAAAATCTGATGCATCACACATGATTTCAAAAGGAAGAGACCAATCAGGGCCGGATAAAATAGGAGCAGTAGTTAATTTTTCTTTTAATAAATTAAAAGCTTCCAAACATTCTTTATCAAAAATAAATTATGTATCTTTTGCTAACAAGTTACATAGAGGCTTACAGATTTTGGAAAAATCTTTTATGAATCTTCGATAAAAACCAGCATGCCCTAGAAAACTTCTAACACCTTTAACAGAAGTTGGAGGGGGTAGTTGTGAAATAATTTTGATTTTAGCTTTATCTACTTCAATGCCTTTATTAGACACAACATGCCCTAAGACAATTCCATGTTTGACCATGAAGTGACTTTTCTCCCAACTCAAAGTTAAATTTGTTTCACATCATCTTTTCAGGACTGATGTAAGATTTTCTAAACAGTGATCAAAAGATTTTCCAAAAACTGAAAAATCGTCCATGAAAACTTCAACACATCTTTCAACTAAATCTGAAAATATAGAAATCATGCATCTTTGAAAAGAAGCTGGTGCATTACATAGTCCAAAATGCATTCTTCTAAAAGCAAAAATACCAAAGGGACATGTAATAGTTGTTTTCTCTTGGTTTTCGGGTGCAACAGGGATTTGATTGTAACCAGAAAAACCATCAAGAAAGCAATAATATTCATGACCGGCTAGTTTTTCAAGGATTTGATCAATAAATGGCAAAGGAAAGTGGTCTTTCCTAGTTGCCGCATTAAGTTTTCGCAAATCAATGCACATTCTATAACCAGTTATTGTTCTTGTAGGAACTAATTCATCTTTCTCATTTTTAATAACTGTAATTCCTGACTTTTTAGGAAGTACTTGAACATGACTAACTCATTTACTATCTGATATAGGGTAAATTATACCCTCATCTAAGAGCTTAAGAACTTCTTTTCTTACGGCGTCTTCCATGTGTGGGTTAAGTCTTCTTTGCCTTTCTCTTGAAGGTTTACTACCTTCTTCTAGATGTATTTTATGCATGCACATAGATAGACTAATACCTTTTAAATCAGCTAGGGACCATCCTATAGCTTCTCTATGTGTCCATAAAACTTTTAATAAACTAGCTTCTTGCTCTTCCGTTAAGTCGGCTGCTATAATAACAGGCAAAGTGTTACCTTCCCCTAAAAATGCATATTTTAAATGGGGTGGTAATGGTTTTAATTCTTCAATTGGAGGAGATTTAATAGATGACATAAATTCAGAATTTTCTGCTTTAATTGTTTCTTTTATTTTAGCCTCCTCATTCTTTACTTTATCATCTTCTTTATTCTCTACTTCAACATTCTCTATCTCAATTTCTTCAAAAAGAGATTTTAAAATCTCTACTTCATCTTCCTTAGTTTCATTATTTTCTTCTTCTACTTTTTCAGATTTATCATAACTATTTTCTGATTCTTTCTCTATATCTTTCTTTTTAAAGGCTTCTAACTTCTCTCTTTCTTGTCTTTCTTCCTCTTCTATTTCTCTTTTGATCTCATCAATGTCAATTTTTATAGGAGGGATAGGACTATCATCATAAACTATAAATCTATCTCTCTCACAGTCTTCATCTTTATTATCTTCTTCAAACGTTTCAGATGATAATTTTTCGATTTCATCTATTGAAAAACATGCATTTATGTCACTAGGTCTATTCATAGCATCAAAAACAGAAATTTCAACAGTTTCACCTAGGACTGACATTGTGAGTTTACCGTTCTTCACATTAATCATTGTATTGGCAGTAGCCATGAATGGTCTGCTTAACAATATTGAGACTTCATTATTAGTGCAAATCTTCTTTTCCATCTCTAGAACCACAAAGTCAATTGGAATGATTAGTTTATCAACCTGAACTAGAATGTCTTCCGCTATACCCAAGGGATATTTAACTGAACGATCAGCTAATTGTAATTGCATAGTAGTGGGTTTTAGTTCTCCTAACCCTAACTGTTTATAGACCGCAAAAGGCATCAAGTTAATACTTGCTCCTAAATCTAGCATTGCTTTCATCTTTTTAGAGCTTCCCAAGGAAACTTGGATATTAAAGCTACCAGGATCTTTCAACTTAGGGGGTAATTCGGGTTGTAAAACAGAACTTACATTTTCAGAAACAATAATTTTTTCATTGTTTTCAAACTTGTGTTTCTTTGAGTGATGATCTTTGAAAAACTTTGCATAAGCTGGAATATTTTTAATAACATTAAGCAAAGGAAGATTAACATTCACTTTGGATAACATATTATAAATTTCCATAAATTGTTTGTCCATTCGATTTTTCATAAGTCTTCTTGGAAACAAAATTGGAGGAACATATGGTGGTGGAGCCACATAAGGTTCCTCTTCTTCTTGATCTAACTCTTTTTCAACTTCTACTGGATTTTCTTTATTTTGAACCTCTTTTTCTTGTTCCTTATTTGGAACTTGAACTTCTACTTGAACTTCTTGATTACTTGATTCATTATTCTCTTTACTATTATCACTATCTTTTTCAATTTTCTTTTCAGTTTCCTTTTCAGAATTTTCAACTGTAACAGGCACATTAGAAGAATGAACAAGATCACTTACCTCTTCACCTATTACCTTACCACTTCGCAAGACGGTGATTGACTTAGCTTGCTCGGTTTGACTAGGGAACTTCCCTTCTTCTCTTTTTTCGGCTTCAGAAGTCACAATGTGCTTCTTTAGATTTTCAATCTCTTCAAGCATATATTTCATCAATGCTGCTTGACCTTTACTTGCTCCATCTTGTTTTGGAACTTCTTCAATTCTCAACTGGTTTTGATTTGGAAATTGTGGAGGTTGAGGTGGTTGAGGTTGGAATTGTTGAGGTTGTAAAGGTTTATTTCCTCCCCAAGAAAACTTAGGATGATTCCTCCAACCATGATTATATGTGTTTGAATAGGGATCATTCCTAGGCCTTTGAGGGTACATATTCATAGCATTAGCATGTTCATCATACATAGCACTTGTTGGACAAAAATTAGTAGCATGAGAATATAATCCACATAAAGCACATGCTTATTAAATTTTCCAATTTTCAAATTGAGCTTGTATATCTTATTTATCTTGTATTTGATATAGGCTCTTATTTTTATCTCTAGCACTTTTCTGTTGAGAATTAATACTTAACATCTCAAATAATTCTTCTAGTGCTTCTGGTGTCATTCTATTAATAGAACCACCAGCTGCACTATCAACCATAGTTTGTAAGCCTGGCGAAAGACCATGATAAAATTGAAGCACTAACACATGTTGAGCCAAATTATGATGAGGACACATAATGAGCATATTTTAAATCTATCCTCATGACTCATGGAATGTTTCACAGTTCATTTTGGAATGACATGATTTGTTTTCTATATTCAGTAAGAGATGCATGCTTATAAAATTTACTCATAAACAAATCATATAATTGAGCCCAAGTATAAACACTACTAGATGTTAAGTTCATAAACCATCGCTTTGCCAACTCTTTTAATGCACTGAGAAAATATTTCATTTTAATTTGATCTTCAGTCAACCCTCCTAAAGGAAAAGTACTCATCATGTATTCATATTCTCTTAAGAAACTGACAGGATCATCATGAGGCATTCCATGAAAAGATGGTATAGCATTAAAATAATGACCTTTTAGCTCGAAATTCCTTACAGCATCTGGCAAGACTAGACATGATGTAACAACATTTAATGAAGGTCTACTAAAGTCATTAATAGTTCTTTGATTTACTACCACTTCCATATTTCTTCTTGCAGGTTCTTCTTCTCTTTGATTCCTGTTAACTAGGTTAACTGGATTTTCAGGATTTTGATTAATATTATCTTCAATTGTAGGATCAACCAGAGGATCCTCTTGATTAAATTGTTCTTGATTATCAGGCTAGGAAGCTAGACTTTCAAGATCTTCTTGATTTCTTATAATATTATTTATATTTTGATTCAGTTCTACCAATTTAGGATTTAAAGATCGACGACCGTGCATAAAAATAATTTAAAGCAATTTAAAAACAACTAACTATTAAAAAAAATAAAATATTTTTGTATTTTTATTTTTATAGAAAAATTGAAAAATTAAATTAAAAACTAAATTAAATTAAAAACTACGCTACCAACAAACTAACTACGTGAACTAGCTTGTCCCCGGCAACGGCGCCAAAAACTTGATCGATGTTTTATTTAATCTTTTTCCTTGCAAGTGGACAAGACTATTATAGAATAGTATTGGAAGCAAGGGTCGAACCCACAGAGACAAGAGATCACAAACAGTGCACTTTATTGATAGCAAATTATTAATCTAAAGGGTTTTTTTATAATGATTTTATTCTAAACTACTATTAATATTTAGATGTTTAACTAATTAGCAGTAATTACATATATGAAGATCGTATGGTAGGTGGCAATCTAGGATTCTGGGTTTCACTTGTATCTCTTTTATGTTTAATTCACAATAATCATCATTCAATTTCTTGGGCTCGTTCACTAAGGATAAATATAGTCTGTTGAACTATTGGTTCAGCCTCCATCCCAGCAACATTCATCTATTCTATATCCTAAGCACAAGAACTTTCAATCTAGCTGTCACCTAGATTATGATATATCTGTCACCTAGATCATGTATGAACCTGGTCCTAACTTATCACTCTCGTGCATCGATAGGTCCAATTTATTGTGATGGTGAGCCAGTGTACGACATATGCACATTGGTCATGCAGTTATCCGCACCTCTAGGCCTTTATTATTTGCGATTACATTCATTTGTTCAAAGCAAAATAATAGAGGGATTGATAAACACCACAATCAACAAGAATTGAATGAACATATATATGAATCAAAGCATAAATTCGATACAAGTTACCTCCCACCTCCTAGATTATGGATGATTTAGTTCATCATAGACAATGAACAGCACATGGAGATGAACGGAAACATGATTTGATCTTCAATACTTGTAATTACACAATCTAACTATGTTATACAACCTAAAAACTACCTAAAATCTATCTAAGATTGTCTCCAGCCATTTTTCTCTATTTTCAGGCTTTGGCATCCGACTTCAATTTATACCCGGGAGTTATAATCCAATCGAACCACCAGTGAAAATACGAAAAAGTCGCGTTCTGACCACCTTGCGGTCGCAAGGTATTGGGTACCTTGCATCCGCAAGGTCTCCAGATTTCTTGGCCTTGATTTCTGACTTCTGTAAGCTGATGTCCACCTTGCGGGGGCAAGGTCTGGGTACCTTGCGACCGCAAGGTCTCCTGATTTGGACTTCCTTCGTTCTTCTTCATTTTTCATCTTTGGCCCTTCTTGGAATTTGCACTTAAATCCCTGGAGTTTTGCATAGTTTCACTAGAAACCCTGAAACTTACAAAACTCACCGAAAACATATATCTGTAGCCAAAAGCCTTGTGAAATAGCATAATTTAAGTCATAGAAGCATATAAAATCGACGTATAAAATACATCGATCAGACGGCATCTACCACAATATCAATGTTGGGCAGGGGGAAGTCATCTTTGGGCGACGCTTTGTTGAGGTCGCGAAAGTCTACACAGATTATGACTTTCCCGTTGGGCTTGGGAACGGTCACTATATTTGACAGTCAGGTCGGGTATTCAACTACCCGAATGAAGTTGACGCGCAGCTGTTTCATGATTTCTTCTTTGACTTGTAGTGACCATTCTGGCTTGATGCGGTGGAGCTTCTGTTTGACTGGGCGAGCATCCGGATATGTGGGAATCTGGTGCTCGACTATAGCTGGATCCAGGCCGGGCATATCTTCGTAGGACCAGGCAAATATGTCTACGAATTCCTTGAGGAGATCAATGAGTGCCTTTCTTTCTGGACCTTGGAGGTAACTGCCAATTCTGATTTCTTTGACTTCATTGTCCAGCCCCAAGTTGATGGTAGACAAGTCTTCAGTAGCTGCTGATGAATGGCTCTGTTCCTAGTACTCAACTGACTTTGCAAGCTCAAGTAGATAATTTTTATCTTTTGGGTCCATTTTATTAAATGACTCATTATCATAATTATTATCATTTAATGTGTCTTTTAAAGTAGGTACAACTAAGGAATAAGCAAAGACATTTCTATTATTATTAAAAGTATACTGTACAGGGGTTATTTCATTGTTGAGGACCTGGGGTTTGAGATCCTCAACTTTAGGTAGCGGATTGGTAGATGACCAATCCGTAAAGCTAGGGAAAGGAGTGGGGATAGTATATCTGAAGCGGTCTACCAGGTCTGTGGGCGTCAGTAGTGGACCGGTCGTGGTCTACCAATTCTGTAGAGGCTTATTGGACATAGACTCAAACTCAGTAGGGAACTCTTCATAATCAGTGCCTTTGTCTATCATACCAAGAAAACTGTCCCCTAGACCGTCATCATCTAGTAGGGCCAAAGCATAATCATCTTGGTCTATAGACCAAGTATTTTCAATGGTGACAGTCTTATATGTCGTGCTACAGGGCTCCAGGGTAACCTGTTCCATTCTATCTGTGAGAAGACTGACATCTTCAAAGATTTTCCAACCAGGGCATCTTTTCCCATTCTGGTCTATCCAGGGTTCAGGAAACATGAGATAGGCTTCAGTTTCCCCCTTACGTACAAAGTAACCATTTAAGGTTTTTCTATAGGGTTGGAGAGGGGGATATTCATAAGGACGTTTTTCTCTTTCTGCCTTCCTTTTCTCACGTTTCTGTTTCATGACTGCAGCTACTTTAGCTGGAGTAGGCGTGTATCCTAGACCGAAGGGAGGGATACAATCTTTAAGTTCATCTTGGACTAAATTAACTAGTCCTTGCTGATTTCTGCCGAGACCTAGACCAGGCATATAATTCATCTTTCGAAACATGTTTAAAGGAACCATGTTTCCTAGGGAAGTGACCTTCTTTCCAATGATGTCAGTTTCTCGGCCATATTCAATGGCGTTGACCACAACTTGGAGGATAACCTCAAAGCCACTGAGAAAAATACCAGTGTCCTCATGCTCTATCTAGAGGATTGGGATATCCTCGTTTTCCTTATTCTCCACGATCTTATCGGCCAGTATAATTACTATGTGGTCATCGTGGATGAATTTGACACGCTGGTGTAATGAAAAGGCTACCCCCTTTACCCCATGGATCCAAGGGCGTCCCAACAATAGGCTAAAGGTGGCTCGTATATCCAGGACTTGGAACTCAACTGGCATGTTTAAGGGCCCAATAGTTAGCATCAAAGTGACCACCCCCAAGACACATCGATTGGTGTTGTCGAATGCCTTAACTGTCTGCAAGGAATGAGTGAGTTCTGATATCTTTATCCCCAGTTTGGCTAATGTGCTGGCAGGACATACATTCAATGAAGACCCGTTATCTACCAAAACTCGGGGAACTCGTTTCTCCAAAATTCCCACAGTGATATGAAGAGCATCAATGTGGTTGGTTCCTTCCCTTGGCAGATCTAGATCAGTAAACTTTATTACGTTCCCAAAGTGAATGTTCCCGATCATCTGAGTAAGCTCATTCGGGGAGGTTTCAATAGGAATGACTGCCTGACTTAGAGACTTAGCTAGTGTATCACGGTGGGTCTTAGAAGCACACAGTAAGCCCCAGATGGAAATGTTGGCCTGAGTTTTCTTCATCTGAGCTAATAAAGTATCTTCCACCGTTTTAGCCCCAGTATCTGTTACTTGATCTTTTCCAAAGTGGTCACCTCTTTCAGGGTTTGGCTGGTAGGGGTGGCTAACATCTCCACCAACCCAAGTGGCTTTTTCAATGTTACATGTGTTTTAGCTACCAAGGATGGTGTCCCAAGAGAGCATATTACAGCTAGGCTCTTTTATGGATAAGGGTGGGGGAATAGGAATGAGGATATATGGAAGTGGATGTTTATTTATTTCTAACTTGGGCAAACAAAGGTTTTCATCACCCTCAATCATATTGATTTTAGGTAGGGGGTTATTAACTACATTTGGTCTGGGTGGAGGCTTTTCAATAACCTTATCATCTATAAGGTCATGGATAGCATTTTTGAGGGTGTAACATTTATCGGTGAGGTGACCATTGGAGCGATGATATTCACAGTATTGGGCATGATTCCAAGTCCCGGCGGGGTTAGGTGGCTTATAGTTTTCCAACGGCTTCAACACTCAGGCTATTAGCCCCGCAAGATCACTGCATCGGGAGCTTGCGGCTTATCATAATGCCGCTACCCTCGCTCGATTTCGAAATTTCGGTCGGGCCATCATTTGCTCCCACTATATTGACAGACCTGTCCGACCCATAATACCATGGAACAGAGCTATAATTTTGGGTAGAAAATGGGGTTGAGGCATTTTCTACCATATTGATGGCTGGTGCTGGTGCGGTTGTCTTTCCTTTGGAGTAACGGAAAGAACTAGGAGACGTATTGGTTTGCAGTTGGCCAGTCTGTATATCATCATCAATACGGGCTCGTATCTCCACTATTTCTTTGAAATTGGTGTAGGGGAGGTACCGCATATGTTCCGTAAATGGGTGGAGGTTTTTGATGAACATTCGGCATGACTCAACAGTCTGCTCAAAGGTTTCTCCTTCCTCTTATATCTCGATCGCGCAGTTTTTCTCGTTGGGTGCACGATTCAAGGTCCCTTCTATTTTCAGGACTGGTGTTGTCTTTGTACCTTTCAAGGAATGCTTCTCGCTATCGGTCCCTGTGTATTCATGGTGCTACCGTCGACAACATTAACCATTGTTTGGCGATCCTATCGTGGTGAGGTGAAAATTGGAAGCCATAGCCTCAAAGCTAGCTCCCTTGACTACATGCCGCTGAATAAGACTTCAAATGGGATATAGGGCATCCAAATTCCATCAAACTTTTCTATGTCGGGCATTTTGAATTTTGAGGGCAGTATTACTGAAGGTTGCAATGTTAGAGCCCTTATAGAAAATTCCCTTTTATTGAGAAGTTTAAGCAGCATGGCATTCATATTATCCATGTCGGCCTCCATTTTGGTGGTTGGGGGAGTTGCTTTTGGTATATACTGCCTGGATTAGGGAAGGATGGGTTATTTGCTAGTTGAAGGTTTTGGTGGGGATTTTGGATTGGTGGGTTTTGGGCAGTGTATGGATTCTGGGTTGGATATGGATATTGGGCATTATAAGGACTCTGGGTAGGATATGGGTATTGAGTTGGATAAGGGTCCTGAGTTGGTGGATTTTTGGACAGTATATGGATTCTAAGTTGGTGGGTTTTGGGTAGTATATGGATTCTGAGTCGGTGGGTTTTGGGTAGTATATGGATTCTGGGTCGATGGGTTATTGACGGTTTCGGTAGGCGACGGATCATTGGAAGGTAAATATGTGGTAACTTGGACTGGTGGGTTAAAGCTTTTCGGGTCCATATGTGGGCTATTTAGGAGTGGGTTGATTATAGGAAAAGGAAGGTCATTTGGGTTTTGGGTGTTTGGGGGAGGATATGGTGGATAGGATGGGTAAGGATGAATATTTGGGTAGTAGGGACTTGGTGGAGGATTGGGATTTGGGGTAGTGGTAGTATTTGGTGGGTTAGTGTTTGGTTGAGGAGCCGAGTTTGGAGGCACCTGAAATGTGGTTGCTTCTTAGGGGATTGTAGGGGAAGAGTTCACCTCACCATTAGATTTTAAGCTTTGTACTAGACTAGCCATTTGATTTATCGCTGCACCCAACTTTTGGTCAAACCATTCTTGCATCGCCGGAGTCGGAACATACCCTGGAGCCCTTGAATCTATACCCATAGCTGATTGTTCACTTTCTGCTGCCATACTGCTTGGATCTGTATCCTCTGAACTGATTCTGCCCCTGTCTGATCTGAAACCGATACCTTCTGATCTGATTTCTGCACTATTTTCCTGTATCAACCGACCAGTACTATCTCTACCTTTCCAAATTCGGGCCAGGTTTCTGAGGAAAATGGGGTTTGGAAGTATCAGAAGGTTGGCTGGAGGCTTTCTAGGCTTGGAGTACAGCGTGCCTTTTATTAGTATATTTTATTATATATATATTTTTTGTTCCCTACAATTGACCGGATAAGCACCCGCTTTATTTTGACAGTCTCAGGACTTTTCCTGGAACAGTAGATTCTTTCTCCAGAGTATAGGACCAACGTATTCCACATGTCTTTCGACTCCCCAGGACTGGACTGGTCCCAGGCGAAAGGCCTATACTCTTTCCAGGATCCATCATCCGAAATGGTTTAGGTCGAGCATCTGAGAATTATAAATCAGCCCCTGTTTATTATTTATATTTTTTTGTGCGCACTTATTTATTTTCATCATTTTTTTTAACTTGCGCATTTATATATATATATTTGATTTTTTTTTGACAGGGGCTGATTCACGATCCAGAGATGCAAAAACCGGTCGGTCCGTGAAGTGTCCTTAGAAACTATATGCATTCTAGAGTTGGCTTATGCAGGGGGTAAGCTGGCCATAGTGTAGGGTAACAGTTCGGAATATATCTATATGCGTGCACGTGTGTGCGGTATCTAGAAAGCAGTAAAGTCTTTTTTTTTCAAATATATAGACAAAAAAATAAAACATATATGGTTTGTCTTGCTGTTATGCGTGGATTTTCTCGGCTTTTTAGTTTGAGCGCAAGCAAGCAAGCACACAATATTTAGAAATAGAAAGAAAAGTGGGGAAACTATCTATCCCTATTAATTACAAATTTTGGTCCTATGTCCCCAAAATAAAATGACATAATGAATGCAAATATGTGCAAATGTACAGAGTGATAGAAAAAAAAAAGGACAGAAAGAAATAATAGTACAGAGCCGGAAATAAAGCAATAATTAAGTCCCGGCCCTTTTATTGTGCTGCCCGGAATTTTATTGCAACATGTATATATGATATATATTTATTTATTTGATTTTTTGCTTTTTTTGATTTTTTTTTTTTGATTTTTTTTTTTTAAGAATATTTTTAAATACACCTGTAACAGTTATCGGAACGAAACTGTTGCACGATGGAGGATCATATCCACAAATATAGGCATGGATGTATAGGAACACAATATTCAAATGCATAAATTAATATAACAAACATACTTTAGCCAGAAACAAATAAAAACAAAAAAAATTATTTTATGAGTCTAGCCCTCCATTTTATTTAAAATAAAACAACTCCCCAGCAGAGTCACCACTATGAGGTTCTGGTGCGACCGCGCCCGCGCCCTGGATAGGGGTGCGGCGTGCGTGCGCAGCGGGACACCGCTCTGCGTTCCACCCTCCCTTGTTTAGGGGAAAATGAAATCAAAAGTGCGAGATGAGTGCTGTCTATGTTAGCGCGTTGGAATGCGCCTCGGTTGCCTTTAGTGGATTTAATTGAAAAAAATAGCCTTATGGCTTGTTTCAAATCACTATGGGAGCTTTGGGTTTCCTACATCAAGTTATCCCTTTTTTAGGGGATATCAGGATATGAGAATACATCACCCTTCCATTCTCATTTTCCCTTTTTTAGGGGAAGACGGAAAAGTGCAAAGAAAGAGTGTTGCGAGGCCCCACTGGATCCAAAAAGTTTACAGTCGCCATCTTTATTTTAAGGCAAAAAAAGAAAAATAAACCAGAGAAAAAGAAACGGGTTCGAAGGTTAAGTTACGAGTTGGGAAGGTGCTAGGCACCCAACTCACCCTTTCGGTCTCAAAAGTGGATTTTGATTGAAGTATGTTTATTGTTATATTTATTTAGAAAATAAATAAAGCATTAAAAGACAGAAAATTAAAACAGATACATCCGTGGCTACATTATTTACGGACTTGCAGTCATTTCCTTACAATTATTACAAATGTATTTAAGAATATTTGGCCATTATAACGTCTCTTTTACATACTATTTCCTATACTAATTCGGGCAGCACAACAGCTTATATTGACTACATTGTGCCGAATTTAAATAACAACTTTAAATAATAAATGACCGGAAAAGTAAATAAATAAAAAAAATAACGCCCTTAAAGGCTTTACCTTTTAGAGCGGTAGTATGCTCGCTCTGTCCTTTAGGGAGAGAGAGTCTTTTTTTTTTTTTTTTTGTGTGGTTGTTGTTTTGATTTGGGCAGAGTGACTGCTTATTTTGGTGACTTTTGGCTTGTCTACTCGGGCAGAGTGACAACTTATTTTGGTAGGTTTTGGCCTTTTTGGTTGGGCTGAATAACGACTTAGTTTTTGAGTTTTTCAGCTCATTACTCAGGCAGAGTAACGGCTTACTTTGGGATTTTTGGGCCTGGGAAGTGAGGTGGATACCTAACTACTAGGCTAGGGATCACTTATAACTTGTGGATATTTATTTTGGCGGAGTTTGGACGGGGTTTGGAGACTTTAGTGGGCTTCACTCACCTATCTCACACCTCTCACTAATCTCTCGGCGTCGAAGGAACGCAGAGAGAGAGATAGAGCTTTGTTGCGAATTTTTTGAATGATTTGTGAACACTGAATGAGGGAGCCCAGCTTTCTTATTTATAGGTGGGAGTGAGGAGTCATCCGGCATTTCTTCATTTCCTTCAGACGCTGCCTTCGATTGTACACCAAGCTTCGCCGAGTGCACAATGCGTTAAGCGAGAGAGCCACTGTAGCAAAGCTGGCGCGGCATTATGCTTCCTTTGACGCGGTGCCCATGCAGCCTATTGGCCGCACCAAAGCCACTATTCAGGTTTGATTTTTGACACTTTCACCCTTCGCAATTTACTGTTTTGCGCATCCTGCTTTGTCTTTCGCATTTTTAACTCCTGCAACTTGACATTTGTTAAGTTTGAACAGTTCTTGATATCACATTTCAGAGTCACATACCAGGGGTACGAAATTGGGGTGTCTACACTCACCAAAATACTCCATCTAGCCTAACCATCACGAGGCTTGGATTTGCGGTGTGAACCAGTATTGATATCTGTGCCCCGTGATATTAATCTGATGAGAGAGACTTGCAGGTTTGTTGATCGTGACATATGAAGATAGTAGGTCAGGCAGAAAGTCTTCCGTTTCGCTCAAAGTTCGAGTTCGCACAAGGTAATTCATGATTACTATTTGATATCGAACTTGTGTGATATATGTTTAGATATATCCTTCAGTATCATTTATTTATGGTTCTTGCTCATTTCATTGATCATTGGGTGCTTAACGATAAGTTAGAAACCTCACAGTTTCCGTCCCTGTTTTGGCAAATTTCGGGAAACTTCTGGTACCAATATACTAAAGAGAATTGGCTCAAATTTTAGTATGTTTTACCTAAAAATGTTAATATACTTCCTGTAAAATTTGGTAATCTTCCAAGGTGTTTAAGTACCTCAATTATGCCACGTATTATGGCCGTCTCTGTGTTCTATTTTGAGAAATCAGAATGTTATAATGAACTTGGAGGGACTGTATTTTGATGAATACTAGTCCAAATGGAGTAATTTAAAAGGCTAAAATATAGTTTAAAGAGTATAGTTTCAGACTAAGAAAGAATCACCTTATTTAGAGGTGTGAGTTATTAATGGTGGAATTTACAAGTTAACTGGGCAGTAGCATTACAAATTGGAAAATTGGGTTTTTTCTGGACCATGCAGTCGCATGGTGTGGGAGTGATGCGAGCACATCACCCTGCTTCCAGCTTACGGGATTTTGGTTGTTTTGGTTGTTGACTCACTTTCCCTTGACCCAAGTCCAAACTAGTGTGAGTCCAAACATTCTTGTTGACTCTAGTAGACCCATTTTAGCCCTTAGATGAGTTGTTAATCAAAGACCCACATTAATCAACCAATGGGAAGCCTAATAACTCCTTCACTTGGATTAAGAGTTGGTTTACTTCAATTGTGAGATCACCAACCATTTAGCAATTTCTTCTTCATGGACCGTGAGTTCTTGCTGGGTTGGAAGAGAAAAAGGAGACTCAAGAACACTCCACCTTCATTGATCGATTGCCGGAGCTCCGGTGACCCGATCAAACTTTCGAGACCACCCTTTCGAAGCTCTTGCTCTCCTCTACGTTTATCCTTGATTTATTTCTTCATGAACCCATTAATCTTAGGCTTAAGGTAAGCTTTCAATTCCCAGATTTATTATGCTTAATTAAATAGCATGCCCTCTTCATGTTTATACTTCCATTCATGTCTAGGAAGACTTCTACTAAACTAGAAACTTGAAATTTAACAAGTTTATAATCTGTAAATTTTGGGGCTGCCTTGTTTAATTAATAATTTGGACTTTTGTAAAGAATGAATGTTGTTCTAAATATGCTTAGGAACAACTCTTGTGAAAGAATTAATTGCAATTGTCAACATTAAAGAATTGTTCAAGCTAGCGTTTCAAAATTTGGAATTGAACTATCGATAGGATAAAGTCATTAATGGCTTTGTGTTTTGGTGCTAGTGAAATGTAGAACATAGAAAAGAGTATTGCAATGCATATTGCATTCAATCTCTACTTGGATGAGAATCTATTGCAATTGTTAAGGTTCAAGAATTAATCAAGTAAAGGTTACACAAAATTGTGGAATTGATGTATTGATAGGCTAAAGTCATGTATGACTTTGTAATTGGGTTCTATTAGAATCGATAACATAGAAAATAGTATTGAAATGGTTATAGCATTCAATCTCTACTTGGTTGGAAACTTAGTAAAACTCAACGGAGTTGTATTTAGAGAGCTATTTAACAATACCGGCTCTACATTCACTCCCTACGACATTTAGAATTCGTTTGACTAGAATACTAGTTCTCCAAATTCTTAATTAAATTGATAACCGTGCTTGTCACATGCCTACAAGACTCAATTGCGTTCCTGTTGTAATCTACTTGAATTGATGGTCATGCTTATAAGGTAACTAGTATATTAGGCCCAAGATTCTTTAATGAATTAATCTTCATACTTGTAGCGTAACTAGAATACTAGTTCCGATATTCTTTATTCAATTCATGTTCATGCTTGCGACGTAACTAGAATACTAGTTTTGTGATTCTTTCTTGGATACATATTCATGCTTGTAATGATTAGTCGTAGAGTATAACATGCCTACTTGAATTGGTTGAGTTCGCTACTTTCGAGGTCAATCCCTACTTGATTTCATAAGTGAGTAAACATCGACTTGACTTGGATTAGTTCGCTCGTGTCGAACTCGATCCCCTACATGTTCATGAATGATAGGTAAACATCTACTTGTCCCCCATTAGTCCAGCTAGCGTACTTGTTCTTGTCTTCCCTTGTTGACGATACATCACCGTTACAAATCATGGGATTCGTGATAGTGATGAATTGCCGAACCAGAATCCTGCACGCACCCTCCTCTCTTGATCACTTTGGAGAAGAGTACCTTGTGTAACCATTAAGGCGCTTGGAATAAAAGTAGACTTCTGCTAAGTGGAAGACTCCTAATTTGTTTATCGAAGTTCGTAGATTTATTGAGGGATTTTTAAAGATTACTACTTCTTTGACTAATTTAAATAGAAGAAGTCTACTTTTATTTGGAGTGACAAATGTGAAAACAGTTTTCAAGAATTGAATATCTTAGCATTGCCTAGTGATTGTGAGAATAACATTCTTGCGTTTTCTTTGAACAATGATAGTATCTTGACTGAGCCAGAATTTACATTCCTTCTATCGATGGAATGTTACGACTAGTTCTTGTTATGGATGAATTGACTAAATCGTCACTTTTCATACCTATTGCGATAACCTATAGTTTGAGCTAGTTAGCATTTTATCGGATAAAGATCCCAAATTTACTTCGAGATTTTGACATTCATTACATGAGGCTATGTGTGCGAGACATAATTTCATTGTTGTCTTTCATCCTCAGTCACATGGTCAATCCGAGGGATTGATATTGATATTAGATGACATGTTACATGCTTGTGCCATTGACTTCAAGGGAACTTGAGATTCACATTTACCATTGGAAGAGTTTAATTATAACAACAGTTATTAATCTGGTATTGTGACTTAGTGTTCTTGAAAGTATCTCCATGTAGGGGTACTAAGAAGTTTGGTAAGAAAGGGAAACTTTCTCCCATATTCATTAGGTTATTTGAGATTCTAGAAAAAGTGAGATCTTTGGCTTATTGAGTTACATCATCACATTCTACTTGTGGTATTCATGATGTTTTCCATGTCTAGATGCTTCGTAAAATTATGAAGGATGAATCACATGTTCTTACTTATGAGGAGATATCCTTTGCACCTGACTTGTCTTATGTTAAGAAACCAATTAAGATCCTTGTTACGAACGAGCAAGCATTGCGTACTGTTAGTCAAGTTTTGTGGAAGATTCATTATTGTTCGTTGATCATGGTTTTAATTTAGGGACTAAATTCCTTTTAGTGGGGGAGGATGTGGAGACTCGAACCCTTACATGCTTGACATCCTCATTCGCTTGACATGAAATCATACTTGCTAGACTAGAAATCTTACTTTCTTGACCTTCTATCTAGATATGTTTATCATGCTAAATAGTGCATTATATGTTCAACACACCAAAATCATGTTTGTCTTGCTTACATTGCTTGTTTGAGTTCATAGTGGCCTTATAAGTCTTCTATGCATTTCTTGTCTTGTCTTGGTTGCTTCGTGTATCACTTTAGCTTCCTAAACACTAAACTAAGTCTTAATGAGTCTTAATGAGTCTTAGTATCATTTATTTATGGTTCTTAGTCATTTCATTGATCATTGGATGTTTAACGATAAGTTAGAAACCTCATAGTTTCAATCCCTGTTTTAGGCAAATTTTGGGAAACTTCTGGTACCAATCTACTAAAGAGAATTGTCTCAAATTTTAGTATGTTTTACCTACATATGCTTATATACTCCTTGTAAAATTTGGTAATTTTCCAAGGTGTTTAAGTGCCTCAATTATTCCACGTATTATGGCCGTCTCTGTGTTCTATTTTAAGAAATCCGAATGTTATAATGAACTTGGAGGGACTGTATTTTGATGAATACTAGTCCAAATGGAGTAATTTAAAAGGCTAAAATATAGTTTGAGGAGTCTAGTTTCAGACTAAGAAATAATCACTACATTTGGAGGTGTGAGTGATTAATGGTGGAATTTACAAGTTAACTGGGAAGTAGCATTGCAAATTGGAAAATTGGGTTTTTTATGGACCATGCAGTCGCATGGTGTGGGAGTGATGCGAGCGCATCACCTTGCTTCCATCTTACAAGATTTTGGTTGTTTTGGTTATTGACTCACTTTCCCTTGACCCAAGTCCAACCAAGTGTGAGTCCAAACATTCTTGTTGCCTCTAGTAGACCCATTTCAACCCTTAGATGAGTTGTTAATCAAAGACCCACATTAATCAACCAATGGGAAGCATAATAATTCCTTCACTTGGATTGAGAGTTGGTTTACTTCAATTGTGAGATCACCAACCATTCAGCCATTTCTTCTTCATGGACCGTGAGTTCTTGCTGGGTTTGAAGAGAAAAAGGAGACTCAAGAACACTCCACCTTCATTGATCGATTGCCAGAGCTCCGGTGACCCGATCGGACTTCCGAGACCGCCCTTTTGAAGCTCTTGCTCTCCTCTACGTTTATCCTTGATTTATTTCTTCATGCATCCATTAATATTAGGCTTAAGGTAAGATTTAAATTTCTAGATTTAGTATGCTCAATTAAATAACATGCCCCCTTCATGTTTATGCTTCCATTCATGTCTAGGAAGACTTCTACTATACTAGAATCTTGAAATTTAACAAGTTTATAATCTGTAAATTTTGGGGTTGTCTTGTTAAGTTAATAATTTTGACTTTTGTAAAGCATGAATGTTGTTTTAAATGTGCTTAGGAACAACTCTTGTGAAGGAATTAATTGCAATTGTAAACCTTAAAGAATTGTTCAAGCTAGGGTTTCAAAATTTGGAATTGAACTATCGATATGATAAAGTCATGAATGGCTTTGTGTCTTGGTGCTAGTAGAAGGTAGAACATAGAAAAAAGTATTGTAATGCATATTGCATTCAATCTCTACTTGGATGAGAATCTATTGCAATTGTCAAGGTTCAAGAAATAATCATGTAAAGGTTCACAAAATTGTGGAATTGATGTAATGATAGGCTAAAGTCATGTATGACTTTGTAATTGGGTTCTATTAGAATCGACAACATAGAAAATAGTATTGAAATGCTTATAGCATTCAATCTCTACTTGGTTGGAATTTTAGTAAAGACTCAATGGGGTTGCATTTAGAGAGCTATTTAACAATATCGGCTCTACATTCACTCCCTATGATATTTAGAATTCGTTTGACTAGAATACTACACTACAACAAATTATGTCTTTCGAGGCTCTTAAAAGTGCCTCGATAGGTACCCTATTGAGGCCTTTTGAACCTAGGGGCACTTGGTCCAAGTGTCGTTTGTTTTGAAGCCCCAATAGACTATTGAGGCTTTTTCAAGTGCTTTAACATGATAACACTTTATGAGACCCATATAAGTGCCTCAATTTTTTTTTTCGTGTCACTTACAAGTGCCCCGTAAGACTATTTAAAATATTGAAAGTTAGCTATTATGACTCTTTCAAGTGTCTCAATAGAAAATTCTAACTATTTTAACTACCTTAAAATGCCTCAATAAAACTATTGAAACAACTCTTGCAAGTGTCTCAATAGCTAATCTATGGAGTTGTCCTATGGTTTGCTATTAAGGCACTTCAAAATGCCTCAATAGCTAATCTATGAACTTGCTATTAGGACATTTCGAAAAGCCACATATAGTAATATTAAGGCAATCAAAAAATCCCTCCAAATTCCAATTACATCTTGCTATATATATTGTACTATTATCTATAAACAACATATGAAAAAAATAGTAGAAGGTACAATAACAAACACACATAATCATCAAAAAGCTATCATAAAATTAAGCACCAAACATTTTGGTTACATTGTCCAAGTCAAGTCTTTCGATAATTTAAGCATATCAAACTAAAACTAACCATGCATAGTCATTGTATCATACCGAGCAAAAATATTGAAAGCACTATATAAACCATAGTCATTCATCCTAACTAATCTACTAAATTCCCATGCTTCAGATTTTGAGGATGCAAACTAGCTTGAGTCAAAAACCAACGTGTTACCTACAAAATATATAAATTCAAATTAGTAGAAATAAAAAAATGACATAAATACGAATAAATTCAAATTAGTAGAAATAAAAAAATGATGGAAAGTTCCTCATTCTCACAGTTTGATTTATGGACGTAATCATTACTATAAGGAAAATGCTACGCCAAAGAATCCATCTTCAGCATTCAAGCGTTGGTTGTACAAGATAACAAGCATGAGCCTCAATAACCTCACGAGTCACAACAGTGTGAGTGATTTGATTGTCATCTCGGCTCTAGAGAACATAGAATCAACATTAAGCATAAGTTCAACATATATTCTGATGTAGACATAAGTGAGAATGTGTATGATGAAAATCGAAGACTGGAGTTGAAAAGAACACTGATAAGAGCATGCTGTGTGTTTGGCAATGCATAAATATTAATACTGCCGCGATTCACACCATTGTTTCAAGTACATTCTTATACTGGCACAAACTATAGTACTTCACTTGGTAGTGCAAAAGATGCAAAGATGGACTTTGGCATACAAAATGGTACCACCGACTACCAAATTTTTCGAGGCCGACCTCATCTTCCCCGGCCGCATGACTCGTCAGAATAAGGGTGGGCAAAGAATGAGAAAAGTATGCCTCCATTTGTCGAGCAAAGAGAAACCGAGATAGATTGTTCCCATATAACAAGAGCAGTTATTTCACCCTTCAACAGCTTTAACCAATTGTATGGTACCATGAATAATTGATCATTGTTCCTAGACTCTGATTGACTGATCAACTGTGACAATGTATACCACTTTCAACCCCAACTTCTATCTCATTCCCTCAAGGCTGTTGATAGGTGGCTTTTTGTTTCAACACAATAATTGTTGATAGCTTGCAGGCAACCAGTCAACTACGAGAGTTTATTGTATCTAAAATTGCTTTTAAGCTACAAAACTATCTGAAATTACTATCTAGACAGTTGATTGTAAAAGTGCACAATTGCAGAGATTTTTCGAAAGTATGTTGATGAACTGGAATAGGGTCTACTGCCAAAACACAATTTGTATCGACCATTATTAGGTGAATACTATTCTTTCATGTTGGGAATACTACACGCAGAAAGTCATCAATTGACTCTTATGCTAGCATGAATGTAATTGGGCAAGTGAACAGTTTACTTCGCTATCAGCTTCAGCAACACTATACTTGACTCAGCGATATCATTTACTCCATTTTTTAGCAGGACATCATAAAGAGAGAGCAAAGAGAGAGAGCGTAATAAAACAAATCACATATACAAAGAAGTCAGATTGCAGGGTACCTTAACATTATTTAGTGACAATTCCTTTAAACACACTCCACGAGTTTCGAGATAAGCTGCCACAGCTTCAGTAAATGAAGGGAATGCAACACTTAGAATCAGTAACATCGTTTGAGAAAGTCAACGTCTCCAATTGAATATTGTCCGCAACTCATCAATATCTCATGCAAAGACGGAGCACATGTCCTTGCCCGACTGAATATTGTCCGCACAGCCAACTCACTTTCACCAACATACTTATTCAGAAGTTTAGGACCCTTGAGTAAAAAACATGAGATAACTTCACTATAAGAAAACTTTGAAGACGCTGAAGCAAAAAATTGGAACTACAAATAGGGGAACAAACCTTAATGTGTATAAAGTTTGCTCCTGCTTCATTGGCAACAACCTTGGCAATCAAAGTTTTACCACAGCCCGGAGGCCCATAAAGCTAAAAACCCGTCTCTAGATCAACTCCAAATTCCTGAAATAAGAACGACTCTTTAGAACCCAGAACATATTTCTTAGTATAGAACAAGACCAAAGCCTTCTCACAATGCAGACCAAAGCCATCACGTCCAACAACGGCGTTTGGCCGCCCTTTGATAGCTCTAGAACCAGCAGATGCATTCCACAAGTCCATTCTCATATTCAGATTAGTTGCAGGCACAAATACTACAGATTTCCCCGGCACCGATGTTTGAAGATTTGGGCCGAAGTGTTGTTATGTGTGCGGTGGCTGCAGATAAACTTACAGATTCGTGACAAGGCAAGAAAGCACAGCTAAAATAATTACGGGTAGAGAGAAAAACATACCCTCTGCAAGCATCTGATGGAGAGTTCCAGAACTCGAAGCTGCCTTGGCACTTTCTACAACTCTGCCCCCAATATGGTTAGTATTTCCTGAAGTTCCCTTGGACTTTTTAGTTGGAGCTCGCTCCTTCCCTTCAGGACTTTCCACAAAGCTGCATCCCTTGACTTTCTACGATTCTGTATGCCAAATCTTTGATCAGTAAGAACAACAGAAAACAGACAAACATATATCTATGTCATTTGTATTTGAAACATCACACAACTGAACTAAGATTCAAAACCATATTTTGCATCAACTGTTAAACAATAGCCAGTAATGTATAACAACTGTTAAACAATAGCCAGTAATGTACCTGTAAAATCATTGGTAGGTTTACAATTCATTCAATACTAACAGTTGAATAGAATATTTGAAAAGTCACTGTTCAACGTCCCTAACAATGATACCTCTAGCAAAACCACAACTGAACTAAGATTCAAAACATATACATGAGCATGACAATCACAGCGCCATCCTGCTTTGCAGAATCCGCTTGTTCAATCACCTCACCAATGGATGAAACTTGTGATCACAGACCAAAGTGTGCGCATTTGATAGATGGACATGCCCATGCCCATGCCACCTTTTTGTGAAATGCTTCTCACTAAAGAATTAATACTGGATACTTTCAATCATTCTGCGATTGAACCCCCAACCACCATTATTGGGTACTAACTACAAGGAATTCAAACATGATTTTCATTCCAGAAACGTATCACTTTCTTTCAATCCTGACACTGTCCCCATTTCATTAACCTTAATGTCATATATTAAAAAAAACATCCATGATGCTTAACTGTTAACCCAGAAAAAGTGCACTAACAAGTGAAAAACATACAAAATAACTCAAACCAAGAATAATGTTTGGTTTAAACGTGTTGAAACATAACTATTAAACAAGACTAGCGAAAACAAAAGCCAATAAGAATGAAATAAATATCAACAAGATACTCATAAATGCACACAATATGATCAGTATACATCTACATGGCAACAAGCGATAGAAAATAAACCATCTCGGTTTAGGGAAGCATAAAAAGTAACCAATGAGATCCAAATTACCATTCAATCATATAGATGATTACCTCAAGGTCTTCATAACTTGCATCTAGTGGCATTATATTCTCTACAGTTTGAGCATCTAGACCTATAACAGCTTGAAGTTCATATGCACGTTGCTGGAGATCAATTGAGTGTGATGCAGATAATTCTTCAATCAAGGATTGGCATTGCAACAATGGAAAAGACTTGGCCAATTAAGGAATTCGACTTTAAGGGTCAAACGAACAAAATAGAAAATGATTTAAATTCAATAACAAAATATCAGTATGCACGACTTATAGCAGGTGAAGTTTACAAGAAAGAATGAAAGCAATTCAGGATTGATAAGCAAAAACAAGCATCCAACTACTTGAAGCAGAAAATTAAGAATAGACAAAGACTACAAGATATTCCAAATTTCTTTCTTTCATTCCAATTTATGAGGTTGCCACAGTTAGGGATTCGATGCATAAGTTTTGATGGTTGAAAAGGAGAATTTTCTGGTATGATCATCACGAAGTTAAAAGTACTTTAACAAAGAGCTGGATGAAGAGAGGATAAAAACCAGCATCAGACATGGTTTCCATATGCAACTACCAAGGAAGGGTTGCATCACTCAACCTCTGAAATTATCAAATTATTTTAGCGCTAACAACAGGTGTAAGTAAAAAACTTATCATAATTGGAGCAAAATAGAGATGTAATTTGTGGGGGGGAAAAACAGAAAATTGCAGAGAATATATGCTTTACAAATCTGATAGTAAGAACAACAACACTGTATGAAATATTTCCTAGATTGAATTCTTGAAAAAGATCTTGTCTAACCATGCACAACTCTTGTAATAATTTTAAGTCCATCAATCCTGATGCCTCCACTAAAAAGTGAACAGATATGTTCTCACTACCTTAACAATCCAGACCACTGTGCTTAGCTAGACCTTATTCACTTGCAGTAACTCATCAAACCCTACTATCCCTTTTTCAATGCAAAATAACACCACCTACCAATTATAAGATAATATTTCTGATAGATCATGAATCCTTCCCTTTAAAGAATTATGATTTCCATCTCTTAGTACATAGATATTGCAACACCAGATAATCAACACCAGACTACAATAGGTCGTCAGATCAGATAAGGTTCAATTGACCAACGAATCTAGTATTAGGAATGGCGAACATATATTCAGATAGCCAGCACAGATAATTGGGACAAAGGCTTTAGTGCTTGGCTGCCTAGATGAAAGTCTTGGGAAAATGAAAAAAAGAAAGCGAACAAAAATAAATACCACAAAGTTATAGCTCTTCCATCACTTTGTTATCTCTACAATTCATGCCACAACACTCAATTAAAGAGTTTTTTTACATAAATTTATCATTTTAACAACATTACATCAAACAATCAGTAATGAACATGATAAAATGGGGCAAGAAATAGATAGTGTTTCAATCAGTAATATTAAACATATGTACTTTTGCCTACAAAAGTACCAAGAAGGAGAAGATAGTATCATAAAAATAGTAATGCTAGGGATCCCAAGGTATTATCCCAACTTTCACGCCGACTCTTGTGTGGCGGATCGTGATTGGTTAGAAATCAATCGATTAACTCGGGAGCCATAGACTAACCAATCACATGCTCTGCCACATAAGTTAGGGTGGAAAGTTGGCATGAAATCTGGAAATCCCTAGCATTTATCTTTGCAGAATGCAGAACTAAAGAATTCACCTACCTTGAGCATAGAGATGTTAAAAAGGCCGGAAACCGTAGGGTCGACCCTATTAACCGGAAACATGAAAGGGTTAGGGTTGGGAAAATTCAACCTGTTAATAAGCTACTCGTAGGGTCGTGGTTAAACTGGGTTGAGCCCGCGGGCTGGAAGCTTATGGCTAAAATAATTGTTCGAAAATATTAAAATTGAGATTCAAACCCACAACCTCTTAAGAGTATAAGAACTTATGGAAGACCCTTTATACCATTCAACCATCCTAAATTGTTTGTTCTAAATTCAAATGCATAATATATATTATCATCTCATTTGGTAAACCAATATCTATGTCCTGTTAGCTTTGTGATGATGTATGTGCATTTGATGATAGTTAAACCCAAACATGGTCGTAAGTACAATTCTAAGACATATAAGTTTCCAAAATTGGTCAAAATGATATTTTTGGATACATAATTAGATATGTTAAAAGGGTCGAGAACCGCATGGTTGACCCTGCTAATCAGGAATCGGAAAGGGTTAGCGTCGGGAAAATGCAACCCGTTTAAATTCCGTGCTAAACGGGTTGACCTTAGTATTATATTTTATTATTTGATTAAATTTTTTGATTGTATTAACTTCTTACCAACATTTATTTTATGTTATTTTATTATTGTAGATGAAGATGATAATGATGTTGAAGAAGATACTTTCTCAAAAGAAAACTCGATTTCATGTTTTTAATTCGTATTGTTAATCGTTGTCACTTGTCCGTCAATATGTTTGTTACTTAATTTCAATTTTTTTGATTTAAATAAGGCATCATGTGTTAATAGGGCTGACCCTGTTAAACCGCACCTACAGGTCGTGGTTAGGGTTGTGATTTGAGTGGCCCGTTTAAATGACCCGTTTAACCCGCGGCCCTATAGGGTCACAACCTTATAGGGCTGACCCTATAGGGTTAGGGCCAACCCAATTTAACATCTCTACTTGAGCATATCAGCCCCCATCCATATAAAAGTATAAAACTAAGAGAAACATATAACACGGTAAAGGACTCTATGATAGCTTTTCATCCAAAAGAAGGGGAAAAGAATCGTTGAGCAATAGCCAACCTTGCCTTCAAAGATTACCGGTACAAATACGACCTAGTTTCCATAAAGCATGTAGTTGAAATGCTAAAGAATTTAAGAAACATATACAAATTACAAAGCTCACTAAGTGCCTAGTATCAAAATTCATTGTAAGTGACTTGTCAAGAAACACGTGGAGTGCTGCCAACAATAAATAATTGTAGGATTCTGATAGTTTATATTTTGCTATTCTGTTCTAGTATATCAATGATAAGTTTCAAAAGGTGGATCAAGAATGCGACTATTGTACCCGAGAAATTCAAACCTATTGAAATTGATTCTTTAATTAGGTATTTAATCGGGGATCATTCATCAATGAGCATACATACTCCCACAAAGTAAAGTACAACTTCTTTATAACAAGATCAGAGATCTAACCAAAGAGGGCGCGAAAGAAAGAACTGGAAACCGGCAAGTATAGTAGCCACGACACACGATAGTATCCATCAATACAGACCACATTTCCAATTTGGTGCCGCCACGACAGCTTATCACCTTGAGGTTTTTGGTCTTGGATAATGTCCAAGTTCTTGGGATCAACATTGGAAACTACCTTGACTCTACCTAATTCATAAAGTCAAAGTCCAATTACAAAATTGGCCAATTTGAAAAAAAAAAAAAAGATTATCACAATGCTAAAGATAGTGACAAAATATGTGTCTATAAACAAAGTTATCACATTCGCCGATAAAGTTAAAGGGGACAAACCTGAAGTACTAGCCTAATAAGAAAGTCGTCCTTTCACTAACAAAAGAGTCTTGAAAATCCTCGCCGCTTTCATTGATGAAAGCTGAATTTGGGGAGCTATTACGTAAGTAGGTTATCACACCAATGACAAAGTTGGAGTATCGTACTGCGTTGGCACCCTACAATCTTCAAACATTTCATGTTATTGAATGGGGAACGTGTATTTTCCAGTAAATGCAAACTCCAGGAAAGGACCTCAATAGTGTACAAGGTAAGTGTGTCAAATGTCGCACTCCGGAATTGGTTGAACATGTTCATTCATGATCTCTTGGAATCCCCTTTTCGTTTCATCAGGGTCCAAAAAATGAAACCTGGACCACCATAAATGTTGATATATATTTTCTCCAAGCAGTGTAGATCACTAGCGATATCTCATTGCCCATAATCACCAGTATATTCAAACGTTGACACGTTTGGGGGCGTAAACAAGAAACTTGGGGTACGACCTTTCCTCATAATGGCAAGATTTTCAAGTTGAGGAGAAATTATATGGAAATCTTGGAAATCATTGAAGCAATCAACCAAAGAAAGATTCTTCAAATTTGGTAAATTTGAAAAGAGATCTACAGACTTTTTACTATGGTTATCGCAGCAATAGATAAAAGTAAAGTTGATAAACCACGAAGACCAAGTTGTTGGATGTGATAAGAAGTGTAGTAGTTAGTTTTGCTATTTTGTAGCCACTAGTCATGTAGTAGTTAGTTTTGCTATTTTTTAGCCACCAGTTAAATGCTAAAAGTACAGCTCTCTTATGTGCCATCACTAAAGTTAATTAAGATACAAAATGCAAGGAGAGAAATTACATCCTATCAATAATGCAAGTAATTCAAAGAGTCACCTTTTCATGTTTTGATAGTCTATTTAATTTTCAGGTCACGCCTTGGAGTCACCCTCTTCTCAGTCATGGACCTAGAAAATGCAAGGTCCAGGTTCTTGAGAAAGAAAAAATTTAGGTGTGCCCATAGGAGCGGTGATGCAATGGTCCAAGCCTTCAAGGAAATGTCATATATAGAGAACATACCATATCAATTTAACCATGAAAAATCAGTAAATCAACTCAATCACCTGCCAATACATGACATACAAACCACGTGTAACAAAACTCAACTCAACAATTGTCCAACTAATTTGGCTTGGCTACATGAACCCTTCTTCACAATTTTGTTGCTTGCAAATCATGAGATTTTTTATCATTACATCTATCATGGGGACCATTTAACTGTCTCACATGCATGTTCATTCAAATTTATCTTTTTCAGTTTCAACACTTGTCTATCTTAGCATTCCCATTTGACCACACGTTTTTTTTTAATATGTTGTTCTAAGTTGTCCAACATTCTGTGCCATAAAGTAGAACAGGCCTTATGGGATTCTCAACATTCTGGTTATACCCCACTTACATAAACTCCAAGTGTCAAGTGTCAATTGTATATTCATCCAATCATCCAAACAGGGTAGTTCACACACACTCTCTCACTCTCTCTCTCTCTCTCTCTCTCTCTCTCTCTCACACACACACACACACACACACACACGCAATTACCAGGAATGAACGTGTAGGTAGAAAAATGAAAACCCCAAATTTTGAATTGATAAAGGAAAAAAAATCAGATAGAGAGATGAAGAGAGAAACTTAAAAGGCTAGCATTGTTAATAAATTGAAAGGGTAGCAGAATGGCAGCAAATAGAGAGAAAGCGAATGAACTGGTGGCTAGCAATTGTGAAATCAAATCGATGCAAAATGAAAACCCCAATTTTTGAATTGATAGAGGAAAAAAATAATGAGATATAGAGATGAAGAGAGAAACTTACGCATCTAGCACTACGGAAAATTCCAAATTACCAGGAATGAACGGGTGGGTAGCACCTGCAAAAGCAAAACCCCAATTTTCTAATTGATAAAGGGAAAACAAAACAATCAGATAGAGAGATGAAGAAAACTGCTGCAGCGGTAGTTTCTAAGGCCGGAAAGCGTAGTGCAATAATCATGCATGTCACATCAACTAATTCGTAATTCACAGTAAGCAGTGTACCCGTGTTTTGTTTAGAATAATTTCTTTACACTTGAAATTCTTAAAATTCATGCAACTAGACCAGGATCAGTGACAGAGGATTTAGTAATTTAAGGAAGCTTACAGGCCGAGAAGCATTCTGATGAGTGATGAAGGAGAAGAGTACAGAGGTCCCTCCTTGATCAACTAATAGACTTAAGACCCAACAACACCTTACAACAAACACCAGCGAAACAATTACCACCAAACCCACACCTGAAAAATGCCAAAAACATAGTCATCCATCATTTTAACACGTACCCCACAATTGGAATTGAACCAGAACAACCAAGTTGCCTCGTCTATAGACCCCACCCGTAGCTATTTCTGACATGAGAAATTAAAATTGATCCACAACTTTAAGGTTCGAAAAAAATACGTCTCATCTTTGCTAGTATACATATAGTTTCCATATTCCATATACCATACTAAATTGGCCTCACAGTTTCTTAAGATTTCAATATAAATCTACAATTAAATCTGACTCAATACTCTCCCTTAATTTGAATAATCACAGTAGCAACCATCCATGAAAATGAAGGACTCAAACTTAATCAGAAACCCTAGTTCGCAAATGTAGACGAATCGAATAATACCTGGCTTAAAGCTTGAACTGGAGCAATTCTTCGTTGGAGGCCCCTTAATGTTTTCTTCTCGAATTGAATCTGGTGCGAGGGACTTTCTGGAATGCAATGAGAAGAGTAGCAGCTGGGCAAAATGAGAAAATAACTGTGCGGGAAAGAACCAATGTAACCTGTACGGGAAGGGCAAAAGTGAAAAAAAAAACCGCGCAGGGTGAATTATTAGGGCGGCAAAAAAAATTTGGGTTAATTGTCAAGTGCCTCAATATCATAATCACTTAAACAACACTTAAAAAAGCCCTAATAGACCTTTTATGAGGCTTTTAAAAAATAATTTATTTATTTTTAGTAAAATGACTCTTATAAAAGCCCCAACAAATAACTTTACGAGGCTTTTTAAAATATAATTGGTATTTTGTAAAATGACACTTATAAAAGCCTTAATAGATAGCTTTATAAGGCTTTTTTAAAAGTGTCTCTTACAAGGTGTCACAATATGTCATTTTTCTTGTAGTGATGGTTTGTTATTCCTGCAAGGATTTGATAGACCTAGAAATGAAGCATAACTTTTTGTCTGTGATTGTAGCTGCTAAATAGTTGATTTCTTTCTATTCAAAGAGCACAACAACAACAACAAATGAGCAAGAAACAAACTAGACTGATGAATTGATGGGTTTGAATTTTTGAACCAATGTGGCTGATGAGAATGAGAACTTATAGGTGATTGATTAGATTAAATGTTGTAAAACGTGGTAGACTGGTAGCATAACTACTTGACCAAAGGTATATTTGAATCCAATCTATAAACTTGGGTTGTCATTGATATTGGCTAGGTGACTGAGTATAAGTTTTTGTTTGAAAACACATTCCTTTTTCTTTTCTTATTATAAGTAAATTATAACCTAAATATTTTCATTGATGATATTATCTTGAAAACACTTTCCTTTATATGATTCATTAAATATTTTCTTATTTTTTTCTTTTTAGGTGATTGATTATAAAACTCTGCAATGTACATTATTTCCCCTTGGTTGCTTCTACTCATGCCTTCATATTTGTTGGCGAGTGGTTAAAATGGTTGTTCACGGATATGACTCAGAGGCTGCAAGCAGGTGACTTCTCAACACTGCTAGAAGCTCATGCATGCACATCATGGGGTTGATGTCCATCACAACTTCTGTAATTGCTGCGTGAGCCCACATTATAGTATTTGTCATTGATGTGAAAACTAAACTATTGTTAATACAAATTAGCCCACTCTTTCCTACTTTGTTAGTGATTAAAGTTTGTTATGTGCTAGGCCCTTCTCTGTAACTTTCTGAATAATTATTTAATACAACTTCATAACATCTTAGTGCTTTTTGCTTTGTTGCACTTATATATATCGATGCTAGCCTATCCTATGTAATTGAAGACATATACTTATACAGTCATACCTCTTATACTTATACAGTCATACCTCTTGAAATTTGCCATTCTTGGTTGTTTGTTATTGTTAGAGTTGCTTTCATGAATGTTGGTATTGGGTTTTGGGCCAACTTCAAGATTTTCGTAACACTTACTATTCCATCTGCCTTTCTTTTGCTTTTGCTACCGCCATCATTTTGTGGATTTATTTAAACTATTTGGTATCCATTTTAATTCAATTGAGTGATTGCAATTTTCGTTTACACTATTCACAGTAGCTTTAGTGCTTCCATTTCCCATTTTTCTCTCTCTGGGCATCAACATTGGTTCAATTCAATAAATGTAATTTTTTTAGTCTGTTCAATTTTAGTTCAATTGTTTTGTTACGGAGTCTACATTTGGAATTTAGAAAGGGTATGGTTTTAGCATTGGAAACAGGTTGCCAACTGCTTGGTTAACAAGAAATTCAAGTTTTTCCAATTTATCAATCTCATCTTCCCCAATCATGTTTTTATGAATGGCAGTTTTTGATGTTGACTTGAACTCAAAAAATTGTGAAAATTGAGAACTTTCTATCCAATATGATGGTCACATGGTTACTTGTTTAGTTGTTATGGTTTTTCTTTTTTTGGTATTCTTTTAACTGGCTAATACTCTATTATTATTATAAGCTCAATGAATCACTTTGCCACTTGGTTATTTGTTTTGTTTAGGGGTTGAATTTGTGAAGCAGGTTTATACATATTCGTAATATCATTTTTTACACATGGTTATTTGTTGTTATCTGTGTTGTAGTTCTTCTCAAGCATCAAGTGAGAATGCAAGATCTTTGTGATTAGGAGTGTTGGTCCCAAATAGGTTCAATCTAGGCTAGAAGGGGGGGGGGGTTGAATAGCCTAGTTATACTTTTAAAATACTTTAAATTCTTTTCTAAGTGTTTTCTCCTTTTGAAAATAACTAACTCTTAAGAAGAGTTAGGGTACAGCAACAGACTTCTAAAGTAAGCGTAGTAGTTCAGGAGTAGTTCAGGCAAAGGTAAAGAGAAATCGGTTCAGCCAAGACAATACGCAAGGATGTAGAAGTGGTTCGTACTTTGAAAAGTAGTACGTCCACTACCAAAGTGGTTAGCTTTGGATTTTGAAACGAGCATTTGTTTTATCCACTAGGTGAGAAAGTAAGATCTCTAATGGATTGTGTACAAAATAGTTTTTCAACCAAGTGTTTGATGATGAGAGATACAATCAATGAATAATTGCTCTCTCAAGTGCTAAAGTAAAGAATAGTTAATGCAAACTAGAAGAAGTTGTTAATGAATCGTGACTAGAAGATCTGCAGCTTCAGGAAGTTTGTTGGAGTGTTAGTTCTTGTCCTTTGATCGCTTGAATGCTAGAATATTGAAGATGAAACTTGAGTATTGATTGTGTAAGAGATGTGTTGTTCAGATCTTCAATGCTTGAATATATACCAAGGGGATCTTCAGGACCATTGGACTTTGAAGAGAGAGGGATGTACAATGTTATAATGCATTGAATGCATTCGGTGCTTTGTGAGATATGTGCAGCCAGACAGTCATCAGAGATGCAGTGTTGCAGGAGCAGACATACTAAACAGAGTAATGTTGTAGCTTACAAGCGTTACAGCTTGAAAGTTTTCTTAGCCAAAAAGGGTAATGTTTTCAGACTTCATGAATCGGACAACAGAGTGGTCAGTCAGTCTGTCCAGCTGCCTAGAGTCAGATAAGGACATGGTTGACTTCATTGGAGGGAAATCTGATGAATGTAATTTGAATATTATTTGACTAGATATTAAAATATCTAGATCAAATAATATATAACCTAAATCCACGTGTTTGGCTGAGCTTCGTTATTGAGTTGAGCAGACTTGGAAGTCTGCTGGTGAGATATGCTTTCAAGGCTGCTGTTGAAGCTTGCTGGTCCGCGCCTTTGTAGAAAATAACACTTAACTATTCTATTACAACCTTGATTCTAAAGACAGTTGCCACGCTAATCGGTACATAAACCTTTTAGCCACTGTGCATTAAAATTAGAAGATGACTCAACCAAATCTAGAACCTATAAGGGTCAACAATCTCCTCCTATTTGGTTGATGTCATCATCTCAGCTACTAGCAAACTTTGAACATGCACTGAGATAATAGCATGTTTTAAAAGAAATTTTTTATAGAAATAACAGTAGACATGCCTCTCAGAACAATAGTCTTAGTAGAGCGATAACTAGTCTAAGTACTTACAAGATAAAGAAGTGAAGAGCAAGTACAAAGAAGAATAGAGTTTAAAACATTCACAGATAGAAAATTATAAGTAGTTCAATGATTTAAACTCGAAGTTTAAATGGACATGACAAATGAATAAGAAGATATAAACGCATGATGATCCAAAATATATAGTTTCTGTAAGTTAAACAAGCTGTTTAACAACAGAGTTTTTACAAAAGCAATGATGAACCAAAAAGTAGAACAGAAGAGTATACCAAATCAGAAAAGGTTGGGTTGTGTTCGGCGTCGTTCCATGTAGTCACCAACCCAAATCCTGATACGGTCATTGAGTCTTTCTCTGAGTCTGTTCTGTTCTTAGATCAGTGATTGGTTCAAATGGTGAGTAGCTATGTCCTCCCTGATGGCAGCAACCCTTGCTTGATCAGGAGCAGCAGCTCTCTGGTTGGCGCGCTCAGCATGGCAAACAGCAGTGAAGTCACCTTCGACACGATTTGCAATGACGGCTCAGGCCAAAGAAGTTCGGAGCTCATCAAAGAGTTGTCGTATACTTATCTGCTGGGAGTGGAGCATGCTGAGTAGAGATTTCTGTTGATCTTGGACAAGAAAGTTGTGGGTTGTGAAGGCCTGAGCAGTGTTGTTGAGAAGCTGCTCAATGATCTTGCTAAGATCAAATATGGTGGCATGGGTGGAATTCAATCCGTAGTTCATGACCTTTATTTGCTGGGCCATGGTAGAGATAGAAGAGTTGAGGCGCTCAAGCTGGGCTTGGTTGTCTCTGATGAGGTTAAGGAGTTGATGGCCAGCAACGTTGTTTGGGATATGGTAGGGATTGAGGTTGACTAGGATGAAGAAAATCATGAGGCGGGGACTATGGCAAGAGAGAGATCGGGTGAGGAAGGTGGAGAAAAAGTAGAGGAGACAGGTTCAGAAGGGGAATGAGGAGAAGAAGGAGGAGAAGAAGGAGGGTTAGCAGCCACAGACTTCTTGCGAAGTCTGCGCTTCTTATTTTTAAGGGGGTGTAGAAGGCTCCTCCTCAACAACAGTAGGAGTTGTTGAGGGAATGGGAGAAGATGGTTCAGGTAGCTCCTACCCAAGAACAACAAGGTCTGTTGGAGAGTGAATAAGAGAAGAGTCAATAGGTGGGGAGGTCGAGGAAACATGAGAGATTGAAGGGCATCAAAAAGGATAAAGGGTTCAGAAGGAAGAGTATGTTTGGACTTACGTTTACGGGAGCGAAGGAGAGCATGTTCTAGGTCAGTTTGAGGCTCAAGAGGTATGGGAGTAGGAGCATGGGGAACAGAAGTTGAAGAGGATCGTTTCTTTTTCTTTGGAGTAGCAGTTGTGGTTGACGTAGGGGGAGCAGCAGTGGTTAGTAGCAGTCTTTTTCTTTGCTAGGGGCTGCTCCTCAACAGCAGATAGTTGTCGTTTTGTTTTCTTTGAGGGAGGAGGAGGAGGAACAGATGTGGTTGCCCCAATAGACTTGCTCGAAGAGTCTACTTTAGCATCATCCTTTTGGAGATTGCGATAAAGTTTCTTGGCTATGAAGGCAGCCACAGTCATCTCCGGATTGATCTTGAGAACCACCAGAGGAGGGGGATTTAAGGAAGCAATTATAGGTAGAAGTGGAAGCCGTTGTTGTTCAAGCTTCTCATTCCTCAGCTTATGAGTGGAAGTGATGAAGGTGCTGGTGAACTGGATGGCCTTTGTCACCTTCTTGAGTTTGAAAGGCACAATGTTGGTGATGAATGATCGCTTGTTACGTAGAAGAACATTAATGAGCCTGAAAAAAGGCCTCTTATGTGACACAGAAGCCTTGACAACATCTATTGCATCACACAGAAGGTCAAAGATAATTCCAACCTAGTTAAAGCGTATGTTGAGAAGGACTGTTGCTGTGTATTCCAACTGGTCAGCAGTCATGACGTCGTGAGTGTCGTTTTGACAACATCTATTGCATCACACAGAAGGTCAAAGATAATTTCAGTGCAGTTGAAGCGTATGTTGAGAAGGACTGCTGCTGTGTATTCCAACTGGTCAGCAGTCATGACGTCGTGAGAGCCGTTCTTGAATATCAAACTCTTGTCAAAGAGATGACTGATGTAGTAGACATCATCTTCGAAGAGTGTGCACTTCATTTTCCCTTGTGGTTCTTTGGGGGTGCTTTCACCGTGCATATATGCCCAAGCCAAAGACTTCTCATTGGCAGTGAGCTTGATAGGGCCATCGAATTCCACGCCAATAATTTTGGCTATGCGCGAGGCTGTGACAGTGATGGACAGTGTGAACCGTGCCAGAAATGAAGATTTTTGACTCCTTGACAGGCTGTAGTCAGTGTCTCCAAGCATAAAAAGAAGCAATAGCCTAGACTGATTGAAGTCATCAATGACCTTGATGCCAGTAGCATAGGCTCTTACGGAGGGTGCATCAATGCACATGCCTGGATGGTACATAGCAGAAGACAACTTGAGAATTTCAATTGTAGGAGCTTATGCTTGGGCAGTTGCAGGTGTCGTAGTAGCAGAAGAAGAAGAGGTACCAGCTATTGTGGATTTAGCCTACAAAATGTTTGGAAAAAATAAGGGCAAAGATATATCTTAAAGACACAATTGAAATTCTCAACACAAAAGATACAACAAATTAGAGTCTAAAGGATGAGAAATTTCAAAAGGCTCCATAATAGACGAACATGTTCAGACTAAATATTAGTGCAGAAGAGGGTAAGAGTGAGAAATCGAACTAATTTCTTTAAATAAGCATAGCAGGTGAAAGAAAATGTTCGAAATGTACGAGTATTGAGCAGATAGATCTTATGAATAGTTAACAATGGCATATTCAAGCATATAGAACAACCCTAACATAAAAATCGAAGAAACCATCTGCCAAAAATGATATTTTTGACTGAAATAAACGATTCTGGGTTAGATTTGACTTACAATTTGAGAAGATGCAGATGAATGAGAGAAGAATCAAATATTTCTTCATTAAATTACAGATTCAAGGCGAGGAAAGTGAAAGGGTTTTTGAGAGAGAAGAGGAAGAGACAGTTTGAGAGTTAAAAGTTTTTGGAAAAGTGATTTTTGAAATTGGCGGTTGAGAGGTTTATTAATGAAAAGGCGTGATGTCAGACGACTGAAAATTGAAATGACTTGAAGTCTGGCGGCTGACACTGAAAGGACTTAATAATTGATGGCTAATGGCAGTCAAAAAGTAACTTTTTGATAAAATATTTCAACCATTTTTAGAATTAGTACCTCACTATTTTCACAAATAACCCTTCTTAAATAAAAGTGAAAAAGACTTACCTCTGTCTTCAATTAATAACAATTCTGTTGTTCTCTTTACCTAACATCAAGTCTGCTTAAATATAATACCAAGTCTGCTCAATGATTTAAAAATAAGTTACATAATGAGAATAAGTAAATTTAAACTAATATTAAGTAGTTTAATCGAGCATACCAAGCTCTCCCCTAAGTTAAGCAAACATGTCTGCCTCAAGTGCCTTAGTGAAGATATCTGCTAGTTGATGTTTTGTTGAAATATACTTCATGCTTATGTTCCCCTTTTCTATATTATCCCTTAGAAAATTATATCGAACATCAATATGCTTTGTCTTGGAGTGTATCATAGGGTTGTAGGTTATAGAGATTACTGAGGTGTTATCATACATAATTGGGCAATCTACAACCTTAATGTCATAGTCCACCAGTTATGGTTTGATACAAAGCAGTTGACAGTAGCAGCTACCAGCAGCAATGTACTTTGCTTTAGTGGTGGAGTTTGAGACTGATACTTTTTTCTTGCTAGCCCATGAGATAAGTTTGTCTCCTAGGAATTGACAAGTCCTACTTGTGCTCTTCCTGTCCACTTGGCAGTCAACATAATCTGCATCTGAGTAGCCAACTAAGTTGAAAGAGGATTCTCTTGGATACCAGATACCTAGATTAGTGGTATCTGAAACATATTTGATTATTCGCTTGACTGCTAGAAAATGTGATTCACTTGGGTCTACTTGAAATTGAGCGCATACGCCAACATCATACACAATACCATGTCTGCTGGCGGTGACGTAAAACAGAGATCCAAAAGTGTTAGCCGTCTCCAATACAAACTTCTTGACCAGTTCTTTGGCATACTTGGACTGACTTATATAGATTCCTTTATTTGATTGTTGAATTTGAAGTCCTAGGAAGAAGGTGAGCTCTCCCATCATGCTCATCTGAAACTTCCCAGTCATAAGAGTCTCAAATCTTTTGCATAGCTTCTCATTTGTGGAGCCAAAGATGATACCATCGACATATATTTGCACCAGCAAAGAGTGTCCTTTGGTCCTGAGAATAAATAGAGTAGTGTCGATCTTTCCTCCCACAAATCCTTATTCTATTAAGAAATTGGACAGTGTCTCATACCAGGCACGAAGTGCTTGTTTAAGATCGTAGAGAGCTTTCTTGATTTTGTAAGCATGCGTCTTGTTTCCTTTTTCCATGAAGCCTGGAGGCTGAGTGACGTAGACTATTTCTTGAAAATCACCGTTGAGGAAAGCACCCTTGACGTCCATTTAGCAAAGCATGAAGTCCTTGTATGTAGCATAGGCCAGGAAGATTCTGATTGCTTCTAACCTTGCTACTGGAGCAAAGGTTTCATCGTAGTCGATCCCTTCTTCTTGACGATATCCTTGTGCAACGAGGTTGGCTTTGTTCCCTATGATGTTCTCATATTATCTTTCTTGTTTCTGAACACCCACTTTGTGCCAATAATAGTATAGTCAGCAGGTCTTGGAACTAGCTTCTATACTTGACATCTTTCGAATTGCTGGAGTTCCTCTTGTATGGCTTCTAACCAACTGGGGTCTTGTAAAGCTTCATCAACCTTCTTAGGTTCATCTTCTGAGAAAAATGCATCACAAAACATGCATTCATTTATGGAAGATCTTCTAGTCCAAACACCTACATGTATATCACCAATAATCTGCGAAATCGGGTGATCTCTGCATTCTCATGTAACAACAGGGATATGATTCACTGCTAGTTCTTCATGATGAGGTTCAGGGGGGGTAAGAGGAAAATCAGCAGTCTCTTGGTGAGGGTTCTGTTTAGAAGTAGGTTCATAAGTAAGTTGAAGAATATGATTTGAAGGTTCAGAAGTGATGGGCTCTAGCTCGATATTCTTGTAGGCAGAGTTAAGGTCTTCTGGTGGTTCATTTGAGAAGTGATGATCAAGAATATTTGAGTGAGTTGCTGGTGTGTGATTTGGTGTATGAGAGGTTGAGGCTTGAGAGGTACCTGTCTCAACATTAACAAAATCATCAGTAACATTTGGAGCCACATGTGGCTCTAATAAATCAAATTCATCAAACGAAACATGCATAGATTCAACAATTTTTAAGGATATTTTATTGAAAACCCTATAAGCTTTGAAATGTAAAGCGTAGCCCAGAAAAACACCTTCATTGGCTTTTGTATCAAATTTGCTTCTATAATCACTACCATTATAAACTACAAAACATTTTCAGTCGAAGATTTTAAAAAATCCAATGTTTGGGGCTTTACCTCTCCAAAGTGCATATGGTGTTTTACCATGAAATTTGTTGATCAAAGACCTGTTCTGAGTGAAGCAGGCTGTATTGATGACTTCTGCTCAGAAGTGTTTGGGCAACTTTGCTTCGACAAGCATTGTTTTAGCAGCTTCGATAAGTGTTCTATTTTTCCTTTCTGCTACACCATTCTGCTATGGAGTTTTGACAGCGGAGAAGTTATGACCAATTCCATGGTCATCATAATACTTTTCTAATCCATTATTAGTAAATTCAATTCTATTGTCTAATCGTACATCACTGATGTCGTCAAGATTTTGCGTCTGAAGTCTCCTAAACAGTGCTATTAGGATGTCAAATGTGTGATCTTTAGAAGACATCATCTCTGTCCAAGTATATCTTGTATAGTAATCTACTACAACTAGAGTGTATCCGAGACCACCAAAGCTAATAATAGTTACAGGCCTGAAGAGATCCATGTGAAGAAGTTGCAAAGGTCTTGTTGTTGCGAGTCCTGGTTTGCTCTTTATGAAAGCTTTTGAAAGCTTACCTAGTTGACAAGCTTTGCATACATGATCATGTTCAGCAGAAATTTAGGTATTCCTCTCACCAAGCCTTCTTTGTATAGCTTGGATAAGTATTTGAAGTTCAAATGGTTGAGATGCTTGTGCCAAAGCAAACTTTTGTCTTGAGCAGAGTTTTCCATAAGACAAAGATTAGTGGCCTTTCCATAGGCATTCAAATCTATCATATATACGTTTCCTTGTCTATGTCCAGTCACCAATGTAGAGCATGATTCTGGATCCTTTATGGCGCACATGTTTGACGAGAATTGGCATACGAGACCTTTGTCGTAGAACTGAGAGATACTTAGCAAGTTGTTCTTCAAACCTTCTATAAGAGATACTTTTCCAATATAAAATATTTCCACGTCGTGCCTTTGTAGAAACTAACACTTAACTATTCTATTACAACCTTGATTCTAAAGACAGTTGCTACGCTAACCGGTACGTGGTCCTTTTAGCCACTGTGCAATAGAATTAGAAGATGACTCAACCAAATATAAAACCTATGAGGGTCAACAAGGATAAACAACAAAATATTTTGTATTTGTGGTTTTTTAGGTGGGTTGTTCCATTCGAGTTTTATTAAGAATAGGGGTGGCAAATCGATCGTGATGGGTTGTTATCGGGCCGACACGATGACAGCACGAGATGATAAGCATGAACACGAACAAGACACGATAAACTTATCATGCCTAATATTAAAATCTGAACACGACACGATAAAAACACGAAAAACACGACACGTTAGGCACGATAAGCAAAAAAGTATGATTTATTTAGTCAAGCCCGTTAAGCACGTTAAGCTCAATAAACATGATGAAAGATATAATTTTGATTTTTTATACATATTTTGAAAATTTATCAATATAAATAGTCAAGTAGTTTAAAATTCATAATTTTTCAAATGATAAAACTATGAAATAATCATGATAATAGTTTGAAAGAAGTGAACAAGACCAAATTTCTTGATAAGTTCTTTTGCATATTTGGTTTGGCTGGTGAAGATTCCGTCTGAAGTTTGTTGAATCTGAAGTCCTAGAAAGTAGGTGAGCTCTCCCATCATACTCATCTCGAACTTGTTTTTCATCAGTTTATCGAATCTTTTGCACAGGCTTTGGTTTGTAGATCCAAAGATGATGTCGTCCACATAAATTTGTACTAGAAGAGAATGACCTTTGTGCTTGAGGATGAACAGAGTTGTGTCTATTCTTCCTCTCACGAATCCTTGTTCGATTTAGAACTTGGATAGAGTTTCATACCAAGCTCTAGGAGCTTGTTTAAGGCCATAGAGTGATTTCTTCAGACGATATACTTGATCCTATGACTGGATGGCCAGTAGGTCTTTTAATTAAGCTCCACACTTTGCATCTTTCAAACTGGTTCAGCTCTTCTTTTATAGCTTCAATCCAGTAATGGTCTTCGATAGCTTCATCAATCTTCTTAGGCTCGATTTCAGACACGAATGCGAAGGCAAACATAGTCTCATTTTGAACATTATTTCTCGTACGAACTCCTGAGTTGAGATCACCAATGATTTGAGAGATGGGGCGATCTTTTGTTTCAATAACTGCTGGAGGAAGATCACTTCTGGTGAGTTCTTCCCTTAAAAATTCTGGAGAGGGTAGAGAAGGTGATTCACTAAAATCAGGTTCAGAAGAAATAGGATCTTCGAGACCTTCATTTTCTAGTGAACAAGAAGGATGAGTGATTCGCAAAGGTGTTTGAGGAAGAACAGAAGAGATAGGATCTGGGTCAACAGAAGGGTTGGAAGAGGTACCAGTAAAGTTAAAGTTTGCTGGTGCTGGATTAGCAGAATTCGAAGAGTCTGCTGTTGGAGGATTCTAAGGTGGAGAAGAAGTAGAAGCTTGATTTGTACCTGTCGCAAACATTTGGAGCCACTCTTGGCTCTAATAAATCAAATTCATCAAAAGTAACATGCACAGATTCTACAATTTTTAAAGAAGTTTTGTTAAATATGCGAAATGCTTTTGAATTATTTGAATAGCCCAGAAAAATTCTTTCGTTTGATTTTGAATCAAATTTGCCTCTATATTCTTTTCCATTATAAAGAATAAAACATTTACAGCCGAAGATTTTGAAAAATCCTACACTTGGGGCTCTTCCTCTCCATATTTCATATGGAGTTTTATTATGAAACTTGTTTACCAGGGATCGATTCTGAGTGAAACATGCAGAATTGACGGCTTCTACCCAGAAGTATTTTGGAAGTCTAGCTTCTGCCAACATAGTTCTTGCTGCTTCAATGGGTGTTCTGTTATTTCGTTCAGCTACACCATTTTGTTGAGGAGTCCTGGCAGTAGAGAAGTTGTGGCCGATCCCGTGGTCATCATAATATCTTTCAACACCGTTGTTTTTGAATTCGGTGTCGTTGTCTGATCTGATATCACTAATGTCTTCAAGCTTTTGAGTTTCAAGTCTTCTGAATAGGGCGGTGACTAGATCATATGTCTCATCTTTTGATGTCATTGTTTCGATCGAAGTGAATCTAGAGTAGTCATCAACTACTACAAGTGTATACTTATGTCCTGAGATACTGACAGTAGTGATTGATCCAAAGAGATCCATGTGCAAAAGTTGAAGAGGTCTGGAAGTTGACATAACAGACTTACTCATGAAGGAAGATGATAAATGTGCATATTGTCTATATTTTTGGATACTTTGGGCTTATTTTCCTAGTCAATATTGCATTTATCATTGCTAATTTATTTGTTTTGACTCATTTACCTTTATTTGTCTTAATTGGGCAGTTTTGCAAATTTTGTGCATTAAAGTCAATCTTTAATGATGAAGTAAAGGCAAATTGAATTCCAGCATTTTTCGTGGGCAGCGGTTACTTTTCGTGGGGTGGAAAACTAATGTGAAGAATTAAATTGAAGATTTCCAGCAGCAATCGCACCATAGGTGCGAAATCTTTCGCAACCTTCAATCGGGGCAGCTCAAGAGTCACTTCCAATATTTTTCAGTTTGGACCTTTTTTATGCATCTAGACTAAATGTCATCTAAAGGGGGATGGAGAGCTTTAATTTAGCCTCTCATTTATCTCTCATTTATTTCTCATTTATTGTCATTACTCCAATTTATTTTGGTTGACAAGGGGAAAGGAAAGACTTAGTTTTTCCTATATATAGCTCCTTCCTCCCCCCTCCTTAGGGACATAGAATTTTACTTCCATACTCTCCTCTCAAATAGTTAGATAGACATTTTAAAGTAGTTATATATTTGAAGACTCGAGTTTGTGAATTTGTTTGGAAGTATTTTATTATTGCAAGTTCTTCTTCTTCCCTTCTCTTTGTTTTTATTTTATGATTATTCTTAACATATTTATTTTAGTCACTTTAATTATGTGTGAGTAGTTTTCTAATTCTAGGATTAGGTGTAGCCCGTAATGGATTTATAAATAAAGTTTTTATCTTTCCGTTTACTTGAATGTCACCCGTTTTGATTCAATTTTAGTTTTATTAATAATTGTATAAAATTGTAGTAGCGAGGACCGAAAGGTGAAACTACTACATTTATACAATAATCTTAGTTACTGAAGTGAAGGACCGAAAGGTGAAGCGTAAGTAACGGAACTCTAATATTGAACTAGAAATTCATGAGAACGAGAGTTGATTAAATTTCTAGAGGCTTATAGAATTGTAGGACATAATGGGTTTAGTTTAATTCATTGAGCGAGACATCGGATTTGAATTAATCTAGGCACGGTTGAGAGTAGTTTGAAAGAATGCAATTAACTATTTTTATGCAATTCGCCTTCAAAATTTGACATTCATCACGAACGGAAAGATTATTACGAAATTTATAAATTCATTGTTGTGGTGAACCGAAATCCTAGAAGCTTTTTATTTATTGTTTTAAATCCAAAATCTAATCTTGCATTTTAATTTAGTTAATTTAGTCTTGTTAATTTAATTTACTCATCGCATCAAACATCTTGAAATCAATTAGTCTAGATAATTTTAATTGTAAGTTCTTCGGTACTTGATTCAAAGTCCCTGTGGGATCGACATCCTAAATACTACACGAATAGCCGTGCGCTTGCGGTAGAATTTAGTGATCAATTGAAAATCACTCAACAAGTTTTCTGGCGCCGTTGCCGGGGACTTCGGTAATCAATATCGAGCCAATTTGCAATTTGATTAGACTAGACTTTTTTTTGTTTTATTTTGTTCATTTGTTTACTTTTACTAGTTGTTAATTCCCTCGTATGCGAAAAACTCGTATTGCTAACATTTTGCTTGAGGTAGATCCAGAAATCGAGAGAAATTTTCATAGGAGAAGAAGACTCTTTAAAAAGGAAGCACAATCCGGTTCAAAGCTATTTGAACCCAAGATGGCGGCTCAAGAAGACAATAGGACATTAAGAGATTTTGCTGCACCAAATGCTTAAGGGTTGTTACCGGGAATCACAAGGCCAAATGTTGAGGCCAACAACTTCGAGTTGAAGCCTTCATTAATCTCCATGGTACAACAAACCCAATTTGGAGGATTGCCCACCGTAGATCCAAATTTGCATTTAAAGATCTTCCTTGAATATTGTGACACTTTGAAGGTGAATGGAGCATCCAATGACGCCATAAGACTACGGTTGTTCCCATTCTCTTTGAGAGACAAAGCAAGGGCTTGGCTACATTCATTGCCAGTCGGTTCCATAACCACATGGAATCAACTCTCACAAGCATTCTTGGCACAATACTTTCCTCCTAGCAAGACCGCAATGATGAGAAATAAAATTACAAATTTCTCACAAAAGCCGAATGAATCAATGTACGAGGCATGGGAAAGGTTCGGAGAGATGCTTAGGCTATGCCCCCACCATGGATTGGAGAAATGTCTCATAGTCCGTACATTCTACAATGGACTCACTTATAATGAGAGAATTTCCATTGATGCTGTAGCGGGTGGAGCTCTCATGAATAAGAATGTCGATGATGCATACAAGTTGATTGAAGACATGGCCAACAATCACTCTCAATGGACAACAGAAAGAGGTAACAACCAATTAAAAGGAGTTCCAGGTAAGTATGAGATTGATGCTATTGATATGCTTGCTGCTAAGTTAGATGCTAAGATTGATGTTAAGTTCAAAGCTAAATTTGATTCTTTGAGTTCAAAAATTGATAAATTGAATGTGAGTGCAGTCATGAGTAACAATGGTTTTCCATGTGAAATTTGTGGTGTTTTGGGTCACTTAGCGATTGATTGTCAAGTGGGAAAATCATTTCCCCAATTTGGGTCTCAAGAACAAGTCAATGCTTTGAATAATTTCAATCAAAGACCCCAAAATGATCCTTTTTCAAACACTTACAACCCAGGTTGGAGGAATCACCCAAATTTTTCATACAAGAACAATTCCAACCAAGAACCTCAAGGAAATTTCAACCAAGCCCCCGGTTTTCAACCTAGACCTTTCAATCCACCCCCTCAAAAGTCCAATCTTGAAAGCTTGTTAGAAAATTTTGTGGTCACCCAACAGAAGCAAAATGAAGTGGTCAATGATGCAATTAAGAATTTGACATCTAGAAATGAAGTGGTCAATGATGCAATTAAGAATTTGACATCTAGAAATGAAATGGTCAATGATGCAATTAAGAATTTAACATCTAAAGTAGACACTTTGGCTACACACATTAAGATGTTAGAGACCCAAATTGCACAACAAGCTTCTTTGTTCTCGACAATGCCTGGAATGTTTCCGGGTAAGCCTGAACCAAATCCTAGGGAGCATTGTATGGCCGTGACTTTGAGGAGTGGGAAACAACTTGAGGACCCTAAGGTTGGGAATGATGAGAGTAAAAATGGTGAGGTTGATAAAAGTGGTGATAATGAACCAATGGTTGAAGTTTCACAAGAAAAAGGAGAAGAAGTTGAACAAGAACCCGAATATGTTCCCCCACCTCCTTATAAGCCGCCTATACCATTCCCACAAAGATTGGCTAAGGCTAAGCTTGATAAGCAGTTTCGGAAGTTTTTTGGAAGTTTTGAAGAAGATTTACATTAATGTTCCGTTCACCGATGCACTTTCACAAATGCCTTCTTATGCAAAGTTTTTGAAAGATATTTTGTCTAACAAAAGGAAATTGGAAGATTATGAAACTGTGGCTTTAACCGAGGAGTGTAGTGCAATTATTCAAAATAAATTACCTCCTAAACTTAAAGACCCTGGTAGTTTTTCAATTCCTTGTGTGATTGGAAGTCTTAATATCAATCATGCTTTGTGTGATCTTGGTGCAAGTGTGAGTTTGATGCCATTGTCTGTCTTCAAGAAAATTGATTTTGGTGAATTGAGGCCCACTAAGACTTCATTGCAATTGGCGGATCGTTCCATCAAATATCCGGTAGGTATATTGGAAGATGTTCCAATTAAAGTGGGTAAGTTTTTCATACCGGTTGACTTCTTTGTTCTTGAGATGGATGAGGATTCTCATATCCCAATAATTCTCGGTAGACCTTTCCTAGCTACCGCGGGAGCGGTGATTGATGTGAAAAGTGGAAAGCTCTCCTTGAATATTGGAAATGAAAAAGTTGAATTTGAATTGTCAAATGTTGCTAAATGCTTTTCTGTTGAGAATGATTGTAGCAGGATTTATTCGGTGGAATGCGCAATGAGAAAGAAACGTGAACAACATCTCTTCCATGATCCAATGGATAGTTTTTGGGTAAAAGATGAGCCTAAGTTCAATGAGAATTCAGATGATGTTGTTGCATTTGCACACTTGCTAGAGTCAAACTTTGACCCATTTGTTCAAAAAGTTGAAATTGGGAAGGATGATCATGTGCCTACAACTCAAATTTCCAAGGAAGAGCAAACTCCGCGAGTAGAGCACACGCCCATTCTTTCTACTACAGGAATTTCTAAGGCTTCCAACAAGAGGTTGCAAGATAAGCGAGATTTTCGAAAGAAGTTTTGTGAGGAAGATGATGACAATGGGCAGGAAGCGGCTAAGGTTGTGGAAGTAAATAGATGGAGGTCAAAGACGCAAGTTCAAGAAGATGAAAACAAGAAGGGTACCACAAATACCTTTTCTTACTCGAAGCGACCTCCGGATTGAAAAAAAAAAAGGGTCGAGCTAATGACCTTAAACAAGCGCTTCTTGGGAGGCAACCCAAGTTTCTTTACCTTGCTTTTCTTTTAATTTATTTTTATCTTTGCTTTATTTTCTTTCTAATCCTTAATCGTGCTTGTAGTTTCCCTTTTGTTTTGTTAGTTTGATTTTGTAGGATTTGAGTAGATGAGAATGAAGATTTTTCTTAAAAGATGCATACATGAAGGAGTGAAGGTGCGAAATTTTTCGCACCTGCGAAAGTTGGGCAGTGTGTTTCGCATCCGGCCTGGAATATCCTTCGCACCCAGTTGAAGGCTGCAAAATTTTTCGCACCTGCGGAAGTTGGGCAGTGTGTTTCGCACCCTGGGTTGGAAATCCTTCGCACCCTCTTGAAAAAAGAAATGACCCAAGGGTTCTCAAGTTAATCTTCAATCAATTGGTACTCATGTATGACTTTCTTCAGGAGTCTCCCACATCTTACTCCTTCCCCCACCCTCTGATTTGGTGAGCTCGTTCCACTCTCCCTTTTGTTATTTCGTTTTCTTCATTCCATTGAGGACAATGCATTCTTTAAGTTTGGGGGAGATGGTTATTTCATTTTGAGTTTTGATTTGGGGGTAATAAATTTACGCTTTTGAAATGCCCAAGCTTGTAGCTTTGATGATAATTATTTTTGTTTGGCATTTGCAAAAGTATGCATGTGTATTACATTTGTGGAGTAATCTTGAACTCATTTGCATGCTAGTTGATGATTGATAATGATTCCCTTGCTAATTCTTTCTTGGGTATGCTTTGAGTGAAACACGAGGGTGAGAGAAAACACGTGAGGGAGTGTTTGCGAGGTACCTACATATTTTCATGATTTTGTTCTTGGTGCTAGGCTAACAAAGAATTATGTGTACATTGTGGATATGTTAGTTGGATTTTTGATATCATGGAGATTTTCTTGAAATTCTTGCTAAATTTAGGCTTGGCATGGGCATTGTGGTAATGAGATATGATTTAGGCCATTTTGGACAGTTTGAGCCTTTTCTTGCCTAACCTTTTTGAAAAATATTATCCCTAGCGTCCCCCTTGAGCTTGTGTAAAGAATGGTGTGTGCCATGCACACAAATGACCCCCATTCAACGTTCGTTTCATTTACCCGCATTTACTCACCCATTTATCCTAAACACTTTATCCTACCCTTCAAGAGAGCTTAAAATAAATATTCATGTGTATATTGTTCGCTTTTGTTGGGTTTGTGCTTTCATGTGTTACATTTTTTGCTATTGTGGTGGGAGCGAAAAGGAAGGAATCGGTATTAAAAAATATATGTTGATTGGTGAAAAAAAATAAAAAAATAAGAAAAAAAAGAGATGAAGTTAGCGCGCCTTGAAAAAAATTGAAGCAATGAAAAAAAAAAGAGACGAAAGAAAAAAGGGCGCTAACGAAGGAAAAGAAAATAAAGTTTGCATGTGCTACAAGGGGAAATAAGGAGGTTAATTGTTAGTTGATGGTGAGTAATTTCTTCAACCCGATTATTCAAGAAATCAATTTTGGGGGTTGTTGAAATTGGTAAGTGGTTTTGAAAATAAAATAAAATGAAGAACATTGTTTTGTGAGCGAGCTTTAGATTTTACATGATTCTTTTATGCACTCTTGGTTTGTATATCCATTCCTTCATTTGTAGCCCTCACCTTGGCCTAACGTTACAAGCCTAAGATAAAGTCCTAATGATCTTTTTGCTTGCTTTGCCTATGTCATGCCAATTAAATTAAATAGCATGAATGGAGAGTGCCCCTTGATTAGAGAATTTCAACTTTAGCATTTCTGTGGTAACATAATTTGAGCTAGTTGTGCCCCATGCTTCTCCTTGATTGAGTGACTAATGAGTGAGTGATTTGAGATCTAGATTGAGCACTTGAGATTTTATTAGCTTGGGAATCTAAAGACCCTGTCTTCTGGAATGTTGATGATTTAAGCTGAAACGATCGCATGCTTGTCTTAAGATTTCCTTAGGGTCCTTTTTTAAGGAGTCAAATTGCTGGATGAAGGTGTACTTTGTGTTGTCTCTTGTATCTTGGTCTCCTTCCAAGTATTCAATAAGAGCTTCCCACATCTCTTTTGCAGATGTACACCGAATCACTTGTTGATAGGTGCTGGTATCTAGAGAGCTTGTGATGATGTTGATGGCTTTATGGTCTAGCTCCACTAGCTTTCTTTCGTCCTCAGTCCATTCTGATTTTTCTTTTGGAACTTCTGGAGGATTTCCACCAACGGAAGCCAGAAGATTTGGCTTCATTGGTACGTGATGTCCTCTAAGTACGCACTTCCATAACCTGTTGTCAATAAAGTTCATGTGATGCATTATCTTATCCTTCCAAACATCATCGAAATGGCCTTCGTCCAATATTGGGACGTGGTTCACATTTGATGTAGGTAGAAAGCGGGGGGGGGGGTTGAATAGCTTATTAAACACTTAAAACTTTTCGTAATAGTTTCTTAAAACAAGTACGACTTGCAACCTGTTGAAAAGATTGAAGTAAAGGAAGGCTTGTTAAGAAGACAAACTAAGTCTGTTGGTGAAGCACTACCAATAGACTTGGCTGATTACTTAAGTTTTCTGCTCAAAGAATAAGTTAAGACGATGAAGACAGTATAAAACAGTAAGTAATAGAATGTAAAGAACACATGTATTTTGAGATGGTTCGCACTATAAAGAGTGCTACGTCCACCACCAAAGCAGTCAACCTTGGATTTGAATGTGCACTATGTTTTCCACTAGTTCTATTACAGAAAGCACTAATGGATCGTGTACAAAATATTTGCTGGTGTTTGGGGGTGGGGGGAATTGAATATCTGATAAGGCAAAATATTCATGGTGCAGAAGAATAGTAATGAGTACAACAACAAAAAGTAAATGATTAACAGTTGATGCAGATCTTCTTGTTGTTGTTATTGTTGAGGACTTTGTTGATTAGTTAATGATCTCTTGAGTGCACTGAGTATGATGACTTGAAATTGTTGAATAGATTCGAAGCATCCGTACTTGCACATGCACTCACACATTCATACGCACACTTTCTTTAGTCATCAAGGGCAGTATTTATATCGGAGCATTCTTGAGACCGTTGGAGAAGATGAAGTGAGTAATAGCTCTATTAGGTTGGGAGCATTAAATATCGGGAGCTGCTTTGTTGACTTTATATCTATTTGGAACTGATCAGGGTATGGTGAGGAGCAGGTGCTGGAACTAGCAGGTGGGCGACAAACAGAGTTTGCAGACCTGCAGTAGTTAGTACAGTCTGTTTGTGTCAGACTCTAAACCTACCCTGCCATGTACAGGAGGCGAAAGTCATCATTCATCGAAAAAGCAGGAAAGGTGTGTCTTGGAAGTCAGGGTTTGATAATGATGGATTCATTCAAATTCAAACCATAGATAGCTTAATTAAATAATCCACTGGAGTTGGACATCCTGATAAACTTGACACGTCATGCTGTCCGAGTGCAGACAAGGTATGCTGGTGAAGGCTATTGGTGAAGTCTGCTGGTAAAGCCTTCAGCCGAAGTCTTCTGCCGAAAACCTGTGAAGTCTAAAAGTCTAAAAACTATTCTAAAGGCAAAGTTCTATACATAGTTGCTACGCTAATTGGTACGCAACTCATTTGGCCACTAAGTATATAACCTAATTTAATGAATGAGCAAATGCAAATCAAGATACAATGAGAAACAACATTCTCGTTATTAGTTTTTCAAAATATCTATTGTTAGCTATTTCCTCTTCCAATTTTATAAATCCTGTTGTGATTGATTGTTCTATGATGGATAAACTAAGTATTGTATTTTATATAGTATTTCCTGTAACCTATTTTTTTCTTCTAATAATTATTAGTATATATATATATATATATATATATATATATATATATATATATATTTTCTTCTATTTTTATATGTGTGTGTGTGTGTGTTTGATATTCTTTTTTATTGTGAATATTGCATCTTTCTTTTTAAACCCGCAATCTAACTGTTTTCAAATCTCCAAATATTTTTTATTACTCGTATTTATTTTCTAAACTTATATCTTTCTTTATTTCTTCAATCCTTTTATTTAGTTTAGTTTATTTTCGTTGTTTTATTCTGTTTTCAGTCTTCGATTAATTCTTCCAGTTTTATTTGAACAAGTTAAATTTATTTCAGTTTGCTTTGATAAAACACCTCTTCATCGATCTTAATATTGGATGTTATCATTTCATTCTAATCCTAATGGCTAAGTATTGTAGCTAATGCTTAAATTCTAATTGTCTTGGTTAATTTATTCATGCTAATCCTATTTACCAAGCTTTGTGTTTGAGCTACAGGAAATCTTCTTGTTTCATCTTGAGAGTATACTAACTTTTTCAAGACGGATGTACCTTCATCCACGACTACATACATGACTTCATTCTTTCCTAAACATGTCTAGAAAAAAAGTCAACTCCTCTTAACTTGAACAAGTAGTCAAGTCGACTGACCCTCCTGTCAATTTAGATATTGATCTCGAGTTCCCTCATGTGATTGTACAAAGTATGGCGGATGGAACCCAATGTGTTATATCTCTTCAAAATCCTCATCTGGATACTCAAGAAACTGATTCCAAAGAAACTATGTCTTATAAAGATGTGACAATAGAAGAAAAAGCCAAGGCACAAGAAGATGATGATTTCTTCTTTTCTTCTATGATTATGAGATTATTGCTCAAGTTATGGAGAATCTGAAGAATCAAGATACTGCCATCTCGAGTTCTTCATCTGAGTTAGACGATTCAAGTTTCGAAGAATACAACACTGCAAAAGAAAAAAAATATTAAAGAAGATGACGTGTTTTCAGCTGCTGAAGAAGAAGCTCTTCATGATGTTTCAGACGTGTAAGTAAAATGAATCCTTTGAATGATCTCTCATTTTAGCCTTCATCTGCTCCTACCATCACTGTAAGTCTTCTTTAGCCTTCTATACTTGTGTAACTCTTGCTGGATTGAAATCTTTTGATGATACGTCTTTTATTGATGAATGTGTGTGGGTAGCATCTGAGTTTACCAAATATGCTTTAACTTAATTCTTAGTGTTTAATTGATATTAGGGATTTTGTTTAGAGTTCTATGCAAATCTACCCTCTTATAAAATGAATCTAGTCTCTCATATGTTTGGTATCACCTATGTTTGAAGAAAATATTATCAATTTATCTTCCCTTGTTATAAATGATTTCTTATACACCTATTCCTTCTTATGTATTTATATATGCTACTAATCCTTATTACTCTAGTTTCTTGTCTTTTACTCTAAAAGATAGTTGAGTCACTAGAATGATATTTTCAATGTTTTTATGAATGTTATAGAAGTTGTTTTTGCTCATGCTTGTGCTTCTATTCTTGTTCATCTTGATGTTGTCTCCGATGTAGCGACATTGGAGATTACATTCATCTATCTCATATTCTGGTACCTCCTTTTGTCCTCATCATACATGCAAGCATATATCCATGATATTTATCAACATTTTGTCAATTATTTTTCTTTCCATGCTATATTTCAAGGTTTGTTTCCTCTGTTTTAAACAAAAAGATTTTTGTTCATGTTTTATGGGAGTTCATTTATAGCACTTGTTTGTTGATATGCTTTAATGAAAAGTTGTTAAATGGTAATACTGATTGTTTTACAACTCTCTATGGTTTTGTTCTATTTTGATAATCATCTTGATTATTTTATTTTTAAACCATTTTATCCTGATTTGTTTTTACGCAACTTTCTTTTGTTGTTTTGATTGTGTTTATTAAAAGCTTTGCTTATTTCTGGCCAAAACCAAGGGGGGGGGGAAGTTTGCTATTTAAGGGGAGTTGATAGTAATTATAATGCTTGTTACTTGTTGCTTGTTGATGATGGATAGCTATAAACACTTGCTATGATTGTTGGATCCTTAAGTGTTTGATATGCATGTTGGATTTGATTTACTTTGAATTTGACTTATGCATATGTTTATTTCTAGAGTTCTTTGTTTATAATAGGTTTTGCATCTGTTTTTAAACTTGGAGGGTGTACTAATGTTTACAAAAATATTTTTAATGGTTTTAAATATTCTGATAATGTTTATTACTTGATTTTAAATTAAGGGGGAGTTTTTTGTTATATCAAAATGTTTTCGTATATTATTTTTAACTAAGGGGGAGTTGATTTTATTTTTATAAACAATAGATGATTCTGATTTTCAAAACTTAAACTTAAAATCTAAATCTTTATTAGTTTTTGAATTTAGGAGGAGTTATTATGTTTTATCAAAACTATGCTTAAAATGTTCATACATTGTTTAAATTAATCTAACCATGAGGCTCGATCAAATAAGTTGATTTACTTATTTGATCAAAATGTATTTCTCGTGTTCAGTTTCTGTTTACTTCCTTTTTTATAGTTTTATTTTATTTATTTCCGCTGCTTTCTTTTGCTTCAATGATCTATTCAATAAACTATTCATTGAGCAGTTCATTGACAGCTTGTATTTAAAACATTTTTCAAAAACTTTCTATTCAGTTTTTATTATTTTGTTTTTATGTTTTTACTTATAGTCTATTAGGCAATCTATATAATTTTAGTTACAATTAATCTTTCAATATATATATATATATATATACACGTGCATGCATATTCCTAACACTAATAATAAACATTTATTTTGACTTTGCTATTAAGGTTGTTGAGTGTTTTACAATGATGCCCATGTTAGAGTGCAAACTATCACTTAAAATAGAAATTAAATCAACAAAAAAAAAATTAAAACATGAACATTTACTTTTTGGAACAGGAAAGAAAAAACTAGGGGAAAATACCAAAAAAATTCTTATTTTCAAAAAGTCCCAAAAAAAAATTTATCCAAAAAGTCTCAAAATCAGAATTCTAATACCAAATAGACCAAACCTTAACATGTTTACGAATGTTGTCATGTTAAAAACTTTCATTTAGACGAAAATTTATTTTTCTTACATTTATGACAATGATGATAAGAATTGTATTGAATTTATAATTATTACTCTCTCCGTCCCTAAATTATCTTCTTCGTGGACTTGGCGCACCGTTTAAAAAAACACATTTGACTAGATTATTAATATTAATTTGATGTGTAGTTTACTTTAAAGTCCATGTGTTTGTTACCCATAATTAAAGTATGATGAAAAAGTAAGGGTAAAAGTGTTGTCCTAAAAATAAAATTTTCAAACAAGATAATTACTTTGGGACGAGCGAAAAAGGAAAACATGACAATAATTTGAGCACGAGGGAGTATTATTATTATTATTATTTTATTATTATTATTATTATTAATATTATTATTATAAAAATAATATCATTATTATAATAGTAATATTATTATCTTCATTAACATTATTAGTATTAATTACCTAAAATCTATTTAAGAGATTCATTTCCCACTATCTCAAAACATGCTGTTCAATTCATAAAATCTAAAATTAATTTTTTCATACTAAAAATTAAAAAAGTTTACCATTACACTTTTTTGAAATTGTGGTATTAATATTAGTAGTAGTAGAAATGATGATGATGATGATGATGATGATGATGATGATGATGATGATGATGATGATGATGATGATAACAATAATAATATTAATAGCAAATTATTTGATATATTGTTAGTGTTATCATTAATTGTAAGTTATTTGTTGTTGTGGTAATATTTAGAATTATTATTATATCTAAAATATTGAATATTTAAAATCATTGAAGTTAAAAATAAGTTTTCTTTATAGTAAAACTTCATAGTTTAACGATGTTAGTAGAATCGTTAAATTTTGGACTTTTTGGTATTAAGAGATTAACGTTGAGACTTTTTTATTAAGACTTTTTGATATTTTTCTAGGAACGGAGGAGCTAGACTCGTTCGTAGTAGAGATTATACTGATATTAATACAATATTCCGGAAATTTATTAACAGTTGGGGGTGTAGCTCATATGGTAGAGCGCTCGCTTCGCATGCGAGAGGCACGGGGTTCGATTCCCCGCACCTCCAAATTTTAACTCACCATTCTAGCAACATCATTTTGGGCGGTTACGAATATTGGTTAAGCCCTGCTACACATGGGACACTAATACTGCGCGTTTTCTAAACATAGGACTTGAGAGAAGAGACAAATAATGGAAAAAATGTGGGCCTCCATTTTTGTACAATTTTCTACTACTTAAATACTTGTTTTTTTAGGGGGGAATTTCAAGTGGGTATAATTTTGAAAACATCTTTTCATCTAGGACCATAATTTTTTTGGACATTTCATATAACTACAAATTACTTGCCAAATGACAAAAATGTCATTAATGAAAACTCTGATGCCAAGCCTTGGCATCAGGATGATTAATTTCAGGCATCAGGATAATTAATTCCAGGCATCAGGACTCTGATGCCAAAACTCTGATGCCAAAAATATTGTTGATGCCAAAAATGATGTCAAATCTTGGCGATCGTGAAATGCCGATGCCTACAATTGTTGCCGATGCCAAAAATATTTCGATGCCAAAAATGCTGATGTCAAATCTTGGCATCAGGTGAAATGCTGATGCCTACAATTGTTGCTGATGCCAAAAATATTTCTGATGCCAAAAATGCTGATGTCAAATCTTGGCATCAGGTGAAATGTTGATGCCTACAATTGTTGCTGATGCCAAATCTTGGCATCAGGTGAAATGCTGATGCCTATTGCTGATGCCAAGATTTGGCATCAGGTGATGAACCAGTTACTCCGCCCACTCTCTGTATCTCTCATCCTTCTGCAACTCAAAATAACTTTGGATTTTCTCACAATACAAAGATGCATATCAAAAATGACGATAAATTACCAGAAACAAGAATTTTACTACACTAATACACATGTACTCCTCTACAATCCGAGCTTCAACATACAAAATACCCGTAATCAAACGAAAACTTTGATCGGTCGCTGAAAAAAATTGCACCAGTCCATGATTTATGATCAACAACATATTACAAGACCTAGCTTGACCCCAAAACCATAGGAGGAACCCTGACCCACTCGCACTAAACGTATACACCCAGCCGAAGCCGAACACCTGCTCGAAATCGTCGAGAAGCTTCTCCAAGGCAGAGATCTCAACGACTGTCGCTATCTCAACGACTGTCGCGATTGGGAGAGAGTGAAGATCTGTTCTAGGGATTTGATTTTTCCGTCTTTGACAAGACGGCCGAGCTTAGTGACGGGAAGTCGGGAACCCATTTCTCTTCCTCGGTATCGCGGCGACTGACGGCTGCCCTTCGCCTCTGCCGCCGCCTCCTCTCGCCACCGAAGCCCCTTCCAAAACCACCGCGCTCGCCGCCTCTCTCGGCCATGGTTTCTTGGTATAAGTGAGAAGAAGTAAAATAAGGGTAGAGAGAGTCTTGACAAATGATCTCACTGAAGCTGCAGGTTTCCAATCCTGCGATAAAGCAACATTGCGGCAATGAATTCGCCACCTCTCACAGCTGTACACCACACATCCAGTGGCCAAAGTAGATCCTAGGCCTCCAGGCTCCATCATTGGTACAACCGAGGAGACTTTTAGTTGCTATGACAGTTTTTTTAGGCTTTATGATAGGTCTGTGGAATTAAAGTTTTGCGGTTTACAACACACAAACCGTATCGACTTTTGTTTCTCGGCCTTCGATTTATAAATCTCGTTGGGAAGATTGAATGGTATTAATTGGGGGTAGTGATGTATTTTTACCCCAAAAATGTATCTAAAAGATATGTCTAAAAAATAGATGGATTGATTTGAAAACATATTTTAAAAAATGTACCGACTTGTAATTATTCCTTTTTTTAACTTTTAAAATAGGGTCGCGCTATTGAGACCTCTCGTTACTCCAAGTTGACCCCCCCACCCCAAAAAAAAAATTAAAATTAAAACTTCCTATTTTACCCTCCCCTATCCAAATTGACCCCCCTTCCCACCCCCCCTCACCGCCTCCTCCCTCTCCCCCACTTCACTGTCTCCTCCCTCTCCCCCCCCAATCCACATCTTTTTCCCTCCCCTTTGTTCTGTTCGGTCATTGCTGACCGAACAACATTAAATTATTCGGCCATGGGTGATCGAATAACCTTGTGTTGTTCGACCACAAGGTCGTTTCACCACCCATGGCGAACGTAACAAGTTTGTTCGTGTCGAGAAAACTTGGAATTAATTTTTTTATTTTTTTAAAAAGAGGGAGAAACGGGGAAGAATTGAGGTTTGAGGGGGGAAGGGATGAGGCTATGAAGGGGGGTGAATATACTGTGATGGGGGGAGAGGGAGGAGGTGGTGATGGAAAGGGAGGGAGGAGGCGGTGTGGGGGGAGAGGGAGGAAGTGGTGACGGGGGTAGGAAGGGGGTCAACTTGGATAGAGGAAGGTAAAATAGGAAGTTTGAGTTTTGGGGGGGTCAACTTGGAGGAACGAGAGGTCTCAATAGCACGACCCTTTAAAATATAGGAATAATTTCGGGTCGATCTACTTTTCAAAGTTTTTAATCGTTCCAATCCCTTTTCTTTCAACCGAAAAGGGACACTTTTGCGGGCAAAAATACTATGAAACCCTTAATGAACATGAGACACAATACATAAATGCATTGCGGTGCATCGATTTTTGCATCACAATAAATCAATTTAAATGGAATCAATTTTAATTACAAAATCCAATTTTTTCACCGCGATACATAAATTTTAATAACCATCTAGAATGCATCGCGCTGCACCAACTTTTATGCACCGCGGTGCATCAATTCAATCAAGCAATTGATGCATTGCGATGCAAACTAGGTTTGAATGCATCTCCTTCGCCTTTTTCTTTCTCCTCCTCTTTCGTAAGTCATCTTTTTCATTCTCTGCTTCCGTCCTTACTAAAAATCATCCAACTCTGCCTTCTTCCTCCTCCTTTGATCACCATTTCGTTACGTAACAATGGTGATTTTTTAATCTAATGTGTTTGCTAGAGCTGTTGAAGGAGACAATGACATTTTCGGAACAATATTTCAATAAATAGACTTTTGTGGTTGAAAAAAAAATGGTGGACTAGGGGGATTACAAAATTTGGAAAAGGACCGGCCATAATTTTACCCTAAAAGATAGTTAAAATAATTGAGGGCAGATCCCCTTTCCTAAGTTAATAACTCCTACAGTCTCGTGTTTTTTTTTTCAACCGGAAAAATTTACTTTTGGGGACTAAATGACTACGATACCCTTAATGAACTGAAGGTGCGCTATGTAGATCACTTACTTAGTGCATTGTGATGCATAAACTTTTGAACCGCGATGCATTGATTTAAATGACCTAATCCAATTTTGCATCACACTGCACCAATTTTATGCACCGTGATGCATCATTTTAAATGATCAAATCTAATTTTTACACCATGATGCATCAATTTAAATTACCTAACTCAATTGCATCGCGCTGCACCAATTTTATGCATCGCGATACATTATTTTAAGCAACAAACTGATGCATCGTGATGCAAATGGGGTTCTAATGCATCTCTTCCCCCTTCTTCTTCCTTCTCCTCTGTCGTAAGTCATCATCTTCATCATTTTCCTTCGTCCTTACTAAAAATCATCCAACTCAGCACAGATCCATTTCGGTATCATACTTAATGAATCGGAAAATTCGTTTACCGGTCGATCCCTGTTTCATTACGCAACAATGGTGATTTTTGAATCCAATGTATTTGTCAGATTGAAGGAGTCAATGATATTTTTGTTGGAATCTGCCTTTTGCATTTCTTCTATTTCTTTGCAGATATAATGCTTGAATAATTGTTTTATCATACTTTGCTCTTCTTGCTCATCCATTCTTCTAAGTATGATTTACTTTTTTCATTTGTTTTGATATTCTATTGTCAGTCGAATTGCTTCTTCACTGACCTATGCATTCTTCGTACATATCAAAACTTTGCCTTCTGTTTCTCTCTCTTTCTCTGCTGGTAGCACTTCATAAGCTCAGTTCCGTGCACTGACTTATAGAAGTTTTTACCTTCATAGTCAAATATACAATATACAAGGATATCATTGTGCTATTTCTACAAAGGATGGAGTTAAACTTTTTGAAACTGACTATTTTATAAAGTAAAAGATTGTTCCTTAGATTCACGGTAAAGATAAAATATTTTGAAAAAGTTGTTTTGTCAAATCTAACTTTTTTTCTGAAAAGTTGTTTTGTCAAATCAAAACTTTTTACCTTCTTAAGAAAGTTGTATTGTCTTTTCAAAACTTTTTATCTTTCCAAGAAGGCGACTTTGCTGGATATCTAGGAATTAAATGTACCCTCAAGTTATCTCATGTAACTTCATTTAAGGGTGGTTGAAAAGACATCTCGATCTTAATGAATCTCTCTCAGTCACTCGTCCTTTCATCTTGCCTCTGGGAGTATAAAAGAGACCTCGCCTCTTCATTTCATACACTTGCAAACTACTTCATATCTTTATGATAGACACAAAAGGATAAGTTTTTTATTTTTGAAACTTAATCTTCCTACCCTATGGTGGCAATTTTGAATTAATTTTAAAAAGCTGAAATAGTGGGTTATACTCATTTGAATACAATCAAATTGTTTGAATGTGTCTAGGCTAAATTAAAAGGTGATTAAAACTTAAATGAAGATATGAGATGTCTTGGGTGTTTATTTTTAATCTGAGATGGTCTTGATTTAATTATTGTTTGAATTGACCTCCCTACGGTGGTTTTTTGAATGTGAGATTAAATTACCTTGGAATCGGTAGGATAAGCTTTATGTCATCATGCATCATGCTTATGATTCCTAAATTACTTGTTATATGATGTTCGTTCGTTTAATAATATGTCGCTTTATTTATTTTCAGCAATCATGTCTGGTCCAATGCTTGCACTGTTGAATGAAAAATTAATTGGGGATAACTTTATTAAGTGGAAAAGTAACATTAGTATTGCACTTGTATGTGAGAACCTGAAATTTGTTTTGGTGGAGGAATGTCCTCTTGTTCCCGCCGTTAATGCCACTCGTAAGGGACGAGAGGCATATGACAAATGGATCGCGGCTGACAACAAGGCTCGCACCTACTTGTTAGCGGGCATGAAGGATGTGCTTTGATTGAAGCATGAGCACACAGAAACTACTTATGAGATAATGGAGTATGTGCAAGCTATGTTCGGTCAGCCTTCTGATAAATCGGGCATGAAGCTGTGAAAATGGCTATGAATGCTAAAATGAAGAAGGGTCAGACAGTAGGAGAACATGTTTTGAATATGATCAACTACTTCACTGAGGTTGAGATCAATGGTTCGACTATTGATTAGCAAGTGAAAACCACCCGTAGGAGGACGAAATCGGAGCGTCGCAAGGCGTCACTTAAATCTTCCAGTGATTTGATCAATAGTGGAGGGGTTGTAGGATTTATTGTCATAAATCCTTCTCCCACTCAATATTTTACAATAAATATTTCCAAAACTTTTAAGTTTATAAAAGATCTTATGTTTTAAAAATCAAGTCCAATCATATTGGTCTATAGATTAAAATTCTCCAATTTCATAATCTAATAATTAGACCAAAAATACAATTTTAATAAGTTATAGTAAAACCCCATAAGTTATCAAAATAATCAAAGGAATAGGGATAAACACAAAATTTTGTATTGCTATTTGTTTCCCCAAAAAAAAAAGCACATCTCAACAATTTTTCATAAAAATAGAGTTTGATTTTCAAAAAATTTAAAAAACAGAATTTTATCCCCTACTTTAAAATCACATAAAACACTTTTATACAGATTTTCAAAATAACATATAAAACGCTTTTATATTATTTTACATCTATCTCATAGATCAAACATAACAATTAAACGATTTAAATATTATGATGCATGACATGCTACAGAGTGGGTTTCATGAATGACATTTCACTATACATGACATATATATCACATAAATTATTTGCTGGATAAACAAATAAACAACCATGACGATTTGGATCGATGCCTTAAATTACACCCTAAATCTAAAGACGCCAAAGCACTCGAGTCTGCACCGAGAGACACGGTCAATCAGCCACACACCATGTTAAGAAACTGAGCCATACTTCTTATATGGCACTATATAGGTGATGTAATTAGTTGCCCTACAAGGATGTAAAAGCATATTGTTGTTAGCTCCTTAAACATTGACTTTGTAATTACTATCAAATTAAAAACTAACAAATCAATTACAAAAATCTTATACCCACATGAATGGGTGTACAATCAGTGCTATAAAATTACAATCCTCTATACCCTTTACATTTCGGTTGTATATTGATCCTATCAAAAACAAATTCAAGGCATTAACTCAAAGACGTCCCATGCATCTATATAACAAAACATGCAAGATCAAATCTGAAACCCTCTCCTAAATAAATTTAATAACATAAAATTTAGCTCTTATATCAAAAACTAAATGGCTATAGAACCATTTGTTGGAAATTATTCGGGTCCCATATCGAATACAGGTCGAATAAGATTCGTCTTTTCGATCAAATAGAACTGAAGCGGAAGCGATGGATTTCAAAAATCAATAAAATGATATAAAAACATCAAAATTATGCGTATTATATTTATTTGACCAAAGGAAGGAAAAAAAGAATACCTCTTACGACGATTTCTTTTTACTTCGATCGTAACTTTCGAATCTTGAAGGCTCGTAGACATCACGATCTTCTGATTCGTTCCTTCTGATTAACAGTAGTGTGTGGGCACTCAAATAATATTATTCAGTTCCTAGCTTATTTTGGACGAGTAATTAACAAGGCTAGCAAACTGAACCATGAAAAACCTCTATAACTCACGGGTCACTATTTGAAGGAAACTGAGGAATCATAAAATAATAATAATAACTGGCGGCAGACTCTTCCAATCCTTCATATACGTGAGAGTCCTATATTAAAAAAAGGTTTGGTGAACACTTTCATATGCTCCAAAACTCTCTTCATTGAGTTTCCATGTTGTGTCCGATTTAAATGGGAAATCTTTTTCCCTTTCTTTCGATTTTTGGTGTCCTTCCTGTAAGACCCTGAACCTTCGTGTATTTGACTTTCTTGTTTTGCGTACCGAATCTCCATTGCATTACTTGTTCGACTCGTTGTGAGAGCCTCGCCAGGAGTGGGAAGGCTTCGTAGAGGCTAATACCCTAGTACTATAAGTTTCGGAACTTGTCTTGGTCATTGGATGCTTAGTTATGAGATTCGAGTCGCAAATGCCTTGTTCAATCTTTTAGGAATTTAGGACTGCATGTATTCTCTCCTTTGCCTTGTAACATGACTTTAAGACTTATGAGAGGTTGAATTGAATTTTAGGTCTAGTAAACTAATCCTTAGCATGATCGAGAACGTGTTGTCATGCTTGCGTTATCTTAAGCTAGTTTGTGTTTGAACGGTTGATGTTTTGTTGGTTGTTTGTCTCGCCATTCGACCCTTGTTTACCTTCTTTCTGGACTTGGTTCGTTTGTGTTTCGGTTGTGTTTAGAGAGGTAAGATCAACCTCTTTGATGTTGTGGTTGTTTGGGGGCATTTTTAGGCCCAAACTATAAGCTTTTCAGACCTGTAGACCTTACGGTCGCATGGTGGTTTGGGCTTGCCCTCGCAAGGTGGGCAGAGATTTTCAGAGAATAGATCTGGTGACGATGCGGTCGCATGGTATGAGGGGGCATGCGGCCGCAAGCCCTCTGTCTCTGTTACGGGTAGATTTGTTTTAATTGGATTTTTGGATGTGAAAACCCTATCCTACCCAGAATTTAACCCCTCTTCCTTGCCTTGTCCACAACCTTGAAGGGTAGAATGGTCCCTCCAACCTTCTTAAGATCTGATTTAGCCCTCCTGGCTCCTCATTTTTTGACATCAACCATGGGTTCTAGAGAAAGAGAGAGAGGGCGTTTCAATGGTGTTTGCCGATTCTTTGAGTTCGGCCACCCGACGCAGCCGACTTCGCCATTCGGCCGTGGTGAGTAGCACACTTTCCTCTGATTTAATATACGATCCGAATAAGTTTGTTGCCCAAAATAGGTATGTGACTATACCCCCTACTTTCTCTCTCTAGCCAATTTTGATATTATGTTAATAGAGACTTGTTCCCCGCAATTTATTGTTGTTAAGCATGTCTAAAAAATGTGTTTTCGTGAAAGATTGATTTGTATATATAAGGGTTTAAACCTAATTGGGTTTATCGAAAGTATTGGAGTAATTATTGATAAAGATTATTGGTTATTGAGTATAGAAACCCGGATAATAGAAATTCTGAATTTATGCCTCGACCTAGAATTTGATACTTTGTAATTTGACCCGAATGAAGTCAATTAATTATAGAAATTTTTATTTTGAGCCCTAGGATAAATTCCTATTATTACTTGTATTCGTCGAATCTTAATTACATGGTTTCGAGATTTTTTCGAGTGAGGCCAAATTGGTATTTTCATGATGTTTGTTTGATTTAGGACTCCAATAGATGTCCTTAGATGACTTTGGCATGAACGTATAGTTTGTCACCGGATTTTATAAGTCCGGATGTACACTTGAGCATGTTGACTCATTGGGAGTCTTGGTTCGTGCACGTTAGTGCATTAACTCTTTAGAAGGTCGGGATGCGACCTTTGAGTATTGTGATAAGTCTTTGGGAAGAAGTGGTTGGTTAACCATTCTATAGAATTGGTTGGAGTATACCTCTCGGATATTTACGGTTTAGAGACTAATTAATTAGTCTTGCATTTTGGATTGAGGCCATGTTTAACGTAGGCTTGATTGGGTAGAATTGTGACAGTTGGTCATTGGACTCCGTCTTGGTTGCAAGGAAAGTGAGTTTGGGACTTAGGTCGAGAACGACCCGAGTATGAAATGTTGAACGAGACTCACTAGAGTCGCTTAAGTATTACTAATAACTTTTGATAGTCGTAAGTGAATCCTGCGGCGTTTGATTAAGGTTGGGTCTTGGTTATGGACCCGTGTGGTTCTAAATGGTGTGGGTGTCCAAGTGACACTTAGACTTTATAGTATTCAATTCTAGTTGTATCTTGGGAGCTTGATTAACTTGGTAAGCCTGATCATATGAGAATTCGAAGTATGAGTCGACTTAGAATGAATTACCATTCTAATGAGAACCCTTTAAAGTCATACCTTTGTTGTTTGGTAACCCTAGATTAACTAGGTAGCCTCGAGAGTTATGTGAATTATGATTTGTAAAGTTAATGACTTAACTTGGATTCATGTTAGAATATGAATCTCCATGTCTACTTGTTATTTGACGAAATGTGTAACTGTTATCATTTTAAGGAATTGATATTCTACTTTGTTATTAATATGACTTATAAGCATACTGAGTGTTCTTGCCTTTATGCATGATCTATTATGCAGTTATCGATTTATGTTGAATTTGGATTATACTACTAGGTGGAATTATGAACTGAAATTAAACTAGGCTTAATTTGACATTATTCAACTTAGGCTTTTATCTTATACTTGAACAAGTGATTCATGAACTAGGGTTCCATAATGGAACCAGAACCTAGCTATGCCTCAAGTGAGAACGTAGAAACGGGTTGGAAATGCATATATCATTTATACCCTATTTAAAATGCATTGTAGAAAATACTCAATGGAGTCTAATTTAAGGAATAATCGGACCTTCCGAGGATCATGGTGAGATCCTATGACTTTTAGAATCCATTTGACTGGACCACTAGTTTTGAAACACGAAGTGAATAAGAGTGGAAAACTTGATACCTATACTTTCGAGACTCAATTGAGCTCCTTACATGATTTCCTCGGTCATAACAATGATAGTCATTATTTCATGATTTCTAGTAGTGTAATAACCTACATGACATTGGACGAGTTCATTCGATCCCTATTTGATTTCTTGGCAAGTAAACATCTACTTGTGCATTGCATATAAGTCCAACTAACTTATTTGACTGTTCCATGGTAGATGATGTGTCGTCACAAATTGTGAGATTCGTGATAGTGATGGATCGCCGTATCATATTATTTCACACACCCTCCACTGCTGATCACAGTGGGGAAATAGCCCCCATTTTCGTAACCAATAGAGCGACCTGGCTAGTGCTATTCTCCCATGTATGCCTCGGGAGGTCGATGTATCAATCACGTGCATCCGATGCACGTTCATGATTAACGATTGTGATTACAGGAGCAACCACAACGACACGTACTTCGGTACCTTCTTGAACCCTTATGTGGCTTATTATGGGCACTTATGTGATAACAAAATGTTAGTTGAACATGAGATCTATTTGACAGTGTTTGTCCTGCTTGTGCATTATTGAAATACTTGGTGTGTATATCTGTAGGTATACACACTTATACATGATAATTCTATGAACGACTTGATATGTAAATATGTAGTCATGTAGATATACATACTTTTACTTGATAATTCCATGAATGTCTTGATGTATGTATATATATATATATATATATATATATATATATATATATATATATATATATATATATATATATAGCTATACATACTTGCGAATGATATTTTCATGAGAACCACCTTTTAATTCATTTGATTTGCGTTTGAACAGGGAATTGCACCCTGGTTCATTTGGACGGTTTAGTAAGTAAGAAGAAATGGTTATCTTGTGGAGTATCTAAACAATACGCCGCCTCTTCACGGTTTTTCTGTCATTTGTAAAATGACACCATGATTATTTTTAGGTTACATAATTATATGTTACATATCTATTGTAGTAGCGTACTGGGTCATTATGACTCATCCCGTACTTAGTTTTCTAGTTGCAGTAATCTGTTAGCTGCGTTGAGGTCGTGTGTGAGTGCCCTGTTTTTAACATTTTCTCCCCGCTATTGAAAAACGGGTGGTTTTGAAACTTTAAAGCATGTGGAATACGTTCGGCCTCAATTGTGGACCCAAAATATGTATAACAGAGTCGTCATCTCTATTTTAAGGATTAAATAGAGAAAAACCAAAAATACTAGATTGTATGGGTTCAGGGGCTAAGTTACGAGTTAGGAAGGGGTTAGGCACCAAACTCGCTCTTTTGGTCTCACAATGAGTTTATCAATGTGCTTGTTTTATTTTATACACTTTGGCTCAGAACAATACATTTATAGACAACAGAAAGAAGTAAAGAGAAATAACGTTGCATTTATTAAAGAAAAGAAAACAAAATTACAACTGAAATAATATAATTTAGAGAATAATTACGACATTTTTATAAGCTATTATAGGAATAAAATAGTTATGCTAGTGACACACTTTATTTATTTTTACACGTACAAGCAGGAAAGAAACTTATTAAATAATAAGAAACATAATTATTTATATATTTAAAGTATATGCAGAAAAGATACTAATTAAACTGTAAGAGATTATAACTACTTTACATTTAAAGTAAAGACAAAAAAAAAAAACTATTTAAAATAGAAGGAAAATATAACCATTATTACATTTAAAAAAAAGACAGAAAAAAAATTAAACAGAAAATATATAACGATTATTACATTTAAAGTAAGACAGAAAAGAAACTAATTTAAACTGAAAGGAAATATAATTATTATTACATTAAAGTAAGAACGGGAATGAAACTAATTTAAACAGAAAGGAAATATAACTATTATTACATTAAAGTAAAAACATGAAAAGAAACTTAATTAGATATTTATATTTAAGTTATATATTATAATAAATAACTGCAGGGACAGAACTTACCTCCTGGAACGTGAATGTCTGAACCCGGTATGCCTGGGCTTAAGCCCACTAGGCGATCTAGATGTGCTTCACTTGTCCTTTTGAGAAAGGAAGTCGAACTTTTTTCTTTGTTGTTGTTGTTGTTGATGATGCAATTCAGGCAGCGTGACTGCTCCTTTTAGTTGTTTTTCGCCTCAGGATCCGGGCAGCACAACTGCTTGCTTTTGCTTGATTATTGTTGTTGTCGAGTCTGAAATCGGGCAGAACAACTGCTTGATTTGACGTCTGGATTCGGGCAGGACAACTTGGGATTTTGGAATCGGTGAAATATGGCAGAAACCTAGCCGGGTAACTAAGGTTCACTTTGGCCGGAGAGTTTATGTGTTTAGGGGAGGCTTCGGTAGCCTAACGGGGCTTCGAAGTTTGATCGAGAAATTATCAGCGTAACAGCTCTAGTCTTTTCTTCCTCCGTAAAATTGTGTGTTGAGGCACTGGCCGAAGCCTTGTATTTATAGACTGATATTGGGCTTCCTTAACAGCGAAGGATCATCAGATATTTTATCTCTATGCATTAAATGCTTGTACCACGCGCTAAAAGTATTGCACTAAAGGCTAACTGCACCAGTAATATAAACAAAGTGGGGTGCACCCACATACATATATCGGTGCAGGGCCCAAATATGCATGGGACTGCTCCCATTTTTTTTATTTCTTCTTTCTTTGCACTTTAACCGTCTGCTGTTAATCATTTGTTAATTCTTCCGTTCATTTGCACTTTTAACCCTGTAACTTGACATCTGTTAATCCTTTTAACATGTCTTGATATTTTATGGCATGTCATAAAATAGGGATACGAAATTGGGGTGTCGACATCGTGTAGATCGTGAGTGTAGTAAAACACAGTTGATCGATAAATCGAGATTAGATCGTGTGGTTCGTGCTCGTAGCTGCCGACTTCCCTGAGTAGTAGTTTGTGGAATCCTATTTCTTTTTAGCATCGTCATTTGTATATTATACTTTACTATTCTTGTGAGATCGATATCTTGTAAAGTTATTTAGACTTTACGATCAGGTAGAATACTTAGGTATTTGTATTGGTTCTTTCTTGGGCCGACGTGTTGTGTCGTACCGTTGTTCGCGGTTTTAGTATTTATTTTAGTTGTCTCCCGGGCACGCAATAACTTTAGGGTTTTTCTTTATTCTAATTGTTATAGTTGTTGGTTAACCCCGATATGCTTTAGCTGTTGGGTAATTGTTATCAGGTTGGTTCTTTGTTGAAACACCGGCTTGAAGTGCCGATAATTTGTTCAGCATCTGTAATGTTGCGGCACGCGAGTTTTGTTTTCCCCTTTGTGAGATAAATGTCTCTCTTGGTTTCACTGGCTTTGGTTTCAAGCTTCATAGCTCGGGACTTCATTTCTTTATTTGCTTCCATAAATTCGATTTTTGTAAACCTGTATTTTAGTACGTATTTATCTATGCGTTTAGAGTTTGTTAGCTCGACTGTTCGACTTGCATAATTGTTTGGCAAGAGCTTGTCCTCTTCTTGCGTTGTCCTAGCGGTACGACCTCGAGATTTCGTGCTGAAATCCGGGACGGGTCGTTACATTTCCCAAGTGTGTAGTGGTATTTGTTTTGGTAGTCTTATCAATATCAAACTCAATCCCAACTATCCAAAATAGCTTCATAATCCTTAATAATTATCCAATATATTTATCAGTTAGTAATTATATAAATATAAAAAATATCTCATACTTATTTAATTCTCAATACAATTGAAATTGTATGTTACCCGATATTCTCGGAAGCAATTGATATTTATATATTAACCGGAAAACAATTTTCCATAAGCCTTTAAGAGCATAAATATTAATTCAAATCCATTTAAATGGGGAAGGCGAATCAGGGACCATGGACCTATAATTATAAGCTCAAATAAATTGAATAAATAATTCAACTCCTCAATTAATTCATTCGACTTATTATCTCCGATATTACTCCACTATAAATTCGGAATATCACTCTTATAAATATAGAATATTTTACTCTATGAAATAGAGCAGTCCATTGATTTAATCATTACATATAGATTAATCATCCATAGACAATTTGTAATTAAAGCTTGGTAATATTTGTTAACCTCTTCAATTACGTCTTTTCCTCATTTACCATTAATTCACTAGCGAATGGTTAATTTATAATTAGATTATAAATTAGAAATCTCAAACTACTCAGTTCTAGAATTAACAAATAAGAGAACCGTCTTTCTACTTCTCGCAAGAAGGAATGGATTTCGTATCTGTGAATTCATATTCCCAGCCATTTAATTCAAATGTGAATCTAAAATGCAAGTACTGAAAATGTCATCGAAAGACAAACTTAGACGAGCAGATCAAGAAACACCCTGTAATAAATAGGAATCTATAACCACTCAGGATTAAGATCCATCTATATATGATCATCTAGCGATTTTATTTGATTTTCCATTTCTACAACGAAGTTTATAGGAAAATTACAAATTAAATCGGTTCAAGTCTTATATGATCAAATCATATATAAATGCCCCCACTTGGATGTCTTTACATCGACGGTCCGGATAAGACAGTTACTGTGACACCCCGCTCCTTCGTTATCTCGGTTTGCGTGCTATACTTGCACTTCTTCCCTTGTCGACGGTATGTTTGGTTTGCGAGAGGGTCTAGATATGTTTGAGAGACCATTTTAAGACCAAAACATTATTAAGAGACTCCATATAGTTGTTGACTTGCTAAAGTCACAAGTCGTGACTCGACGATAGTCGGAATACGACGCGATTGAGGGTTTGCTTGCGTTTTGTGTTCGTGACCTCGGTTTGGGTCCTAGACCTCTTTAAGATGATTTATTAACATGTTTAGATGCATTAGACTTCAAGTTGGAGGTGTTCCTTAAGCCTATCGATGATTTGGAAGTTTTGGAGATAGCGTCTCGTCTATCGCGTAGTTCGGGAATCGAGTCGCAATCGTCTCTCCTTTGGGATTCTTATTCCCCTAGTTGTTATTCAACTTTCTATAAGTATTTAAGCTTCTTCATTAGCCCTTAGACTTGCCTTAAAAGTCTCCTTTCGTTGCTCGTTCGATTGCGAGTTCATTCGTCGTTCCGGTTGCACGTTGTTGCACCCCTTCCCGGTTTCGCTCCGAGTTGTTTCGGGAGTTGTTCGGGTGTGTTTTAGACTTGTTTTGAGTTGGGTTAGACCTTAGAATGGTTGCCCATAAGTTTGGGATCGTTTAGGACAAGTTTAGACCAAATTTTGGAGGTTCAGGAGCCGAGGCGCCCGCCTGGCACATAGTGAGGCGCCCGCCTCAAGTACTGAGAGCATCTTTGAGGGGCGAGCCTAGACGGCCGCATGGAGGGGAGTGAGGCGCCCGCCTCAACTCCAGAATGCTGTTACGGGATTTTGCCCTGTTTTGTGTTTGGACGAATTATACCTATTCTACCCTCATTAAACCCCCTCTAAACCCTTCCTAACCTCTCCTACTTAGCCCTAAACATGTACTAACATTAGTTAGAAGTTAATTAAGGTTAGATTAGTGTTTGATTATCCCTAATCTCTACTAATTGCACTTGAGAAATGTCCTTTGTGCCCTCCTTAATTTGGGGGTATAAATACCCACAACCCTTTTGTTATTTGCTGAAACCATTTCATTTCTTCTCTTCCACAATACGTATTAGAGAGAGAGGGAGGAGGCTTGGAGATTCAAGCCCTAGCTTCATTCTTCCTTCGATCCAAGACGATCCGACCAACCGATTGCCTTCAAACTTCGGAATCTTGAAGCCCTCGACGAGTAGAACAACTTCACCGATTGGATTTGTGTTCTCTTGAGTTTTCACTCAAGCTAGGTAAGTTACTTCCTTTTGATTTTGGTTCATTGGCCCTAAGGAAAACAATCTATATGCTATTTGTGGGCAATGAACACCTTGTATGCCTTGTTTGCCCAATTTTGGGGATTTTGGAAGTATGAACTTGTTAGGAGTATTTGTAGATGACTTCTATGATTGTTGATGTATATGTTTATCCTTCATCTTGTGATTCTAGGGTTGTGAGCATGCTAGAAATCATGTTTACATTTTATTTGGGTTTATTATGAAAGTATGCCTATGGTTGGGGCTTTGGATGTGTGAACTCTCTATATACTATGGTTATGATCACTTAAATGAAATTATATGAGTTATGAAATGGGTTTTGATCTATGTTGGGATTATTTGTGGATTTTAGGCTTGAGAGTCAACCCCGAATTATTGGAGAAATTATTGTTAGTTGAAGTGGGGTTAATGTTGAGATGGATGTAAGGTTTAAGAATGAAACTTAGTGTTTAGACTCTACGGAGTCGTAATGGGTTCAATATTGTGTTAACGAACTCGGGTTGAAGTCCTACGTCATTTGGGTTTCGTTTGACTATGATTATAATGAGTTTTTGGGTTGTTAGGCTTGGGAATCAAGCCCGAATGAACTTTGGGATTTTGTGGTATATATGAATGAAATGTTTAATTGTGGGGCTATGAAACACATAAAGAATGGAATGTAGAATTAAGACTCAACGGAGTCATTGTGAGGCCAATAATGTGATAACAAGCCTTTGGTTGAGGCCCTACGATGTTCGGGTCTCGTTTGCTTATGTTTGTGCGCACCCGAGTATCCCGTTGTGTCCAATGGAGACACTCATGTTATAGAGACCTATTGGGAACTTGTTTAGAGCGTGCTTGTAGAGCACGGAGTATTAGAGACCAACCCATGGTCTCGAGTACTAATTAATAATGGTTATTCGATGAATTCACTATAAGGAATTTAGTCGCAAGGATATGAAAATACTTGCGGATTTAGACTACAAGGTAGTCTTGTCATTCATGAGATGGGTTTTGAGGATGTCGACTATAAATGACGAACGGGACTTGGGCTAAGTCCGGTGTGCCTTTAAGTGAAGCTAAATGCTAAGCCTTGATTTGTGGTGGTTCTTAGACTAAGTAGTAGTCTTTGATTTAATCTTGAGTAGAGGACTTTAGTAGACCTCATATTGTGAATTGTTGAGCTTATATGCTATTCTTGAATTGGTGATGACTTGAGGTTTATGAATACCTCAATATGTGGTTCTGAACTAAACTTACAAGTTAGTTGAACATGTTAAGTGTGTACATTTATGGGCATAGTTTATTGGGTTTTGTAGAGCATTATGACCTACTTACTTTGATGAATCCTTTGTGATGAACTTGGTCTTTATTGGTTTATACAAGTAAATATCTACTTGAGCATCTTGATTTTGAGTCAGTGGCGTCTTGGTCGTTTTGTCAATGATGGGACGATTCATAGCCTTTGGGAAACATTCGCTATGAATCGCCGCATTGGTACCCTATCCTCACTATGTGGCCAATAGTGGGATGTGGTCTCGTATTAGCCGCCGAGCGATATTGAGCTCCCATTTCTCATCGGTCGGATGAATGTAGCGCGGTACTCATTAGGGAAGCGGTGAGTTATGATCATTTGAGGAATGAAACCCAGTTTATGATCATTTGAAGGGCTAGGCCCAGTTCCTGATTTTACGTGCTTATGTATAAGCACTTATATGAAAGATAACATGCTATGTGGTTTATGAAGTTTATGTTACATGATGACTTGATACAAGTTTGTTATTGGTATGCTCTTTAGATACCATGATTTTATACATGTTTGTGCATTATGCCATGCCACGCCATGCTATGCCATATAATTGCATTTAGTAACTTCTTGGGTCATTATGACTCATTTCGTGTGTTTGTTTTCCTTAGTTTTTGCGGTGATCCCGTTTATGCAGCGTGGCTTGGGATAGTGATTCCTAGAAGGTGGTCTTAGGGCTTTAAGCTTGGGTTTATTATTATTAAGTTATTTTGTATTTGTGAGACACGATTGTAAAGTTATGTAGACTTTACTTGGGTAGATTATGTTAGTATTTTGTTATTGTATTATTTTGGTAGCCGACTTGTTTGGTCGAGCTGTTGTATCTCTTATGAGTTGTTCCCTTTTATTATTCCGAGCATGCTTTAGCTCACCCATTCTAGTATTGTTGGTATTGTCATCTCCGACGACGTTAGTCGTGATATCTTATTCTTTTAGTTGATTTATTCCTCCGGCATGTTATAGCCGTTGAGTTGTCGTTTATCGGGTTGTATTCGATCGCCGGCCTTAGGATGGCGATGGTTTGTTGCCCGTGCGCATTGTTGCGTCGCGTGCGTAAATAGATTTGTCGAGAGATAGTCGTCTCTCGGCCTCGTATTCCTTAGTTACAATTATAAGTTTGGGTTCCACTTTTTTGCTTTGCATTTTATTTTTGTTTTTTTGTTATTCGGTTTTTGCCATTATGGCTTTACATTCTGTTTAGGGTTTGTTGGTTCAACTCTTGACTCGCACCACTACGCTTAGCGGGTGCTTGTCCGTCTTTTAGCTTGTCTTGGCACGACCTTGGGATTTCGCATTGAGTCCTGGTCGGGTCATCAGCTTTATTAAAATGTTTTGGGCCACATTAGTGATGTTTTAATTGAAGATCTTATACTTTAATTAATATCATCACGGACTTAATTTAAGTTTATTATCCATAATCTTAATCCTCTTGTATATAACACTCTTATACTAAGATTATGATTACAACAAATAAACTAAAGATTTTTATGATGTTCAATAAAAAGCATACAATAAGCACAAGTGTTCGTAAATAAATGTCGTATTTATTAATAATCCAAAAACAATTCAAAATTGCTTTAAGGGCACTATCCCTAACACACTCATCTTTAATGGATTAGCCAACAAGTAGCGTGGAAAACCCAAAGCCCTTGACCATGCATGTCTATTGACCGATTTGAATGCTTCCTAGTGAACAAAATACTCTTTCTTTGAAGTGAATTCCCGCTCTTTTAGAGATTTTCTAATGAATCCTTCACCGTGCATGTCTATTGACCAATTGAATGCTTCCTAACGAACAAAATACTCTTTCTTTGAAGTGAATTCCTGCTCTTTCGGAGATTTAATTTCTAATGAATTGAAAGATTAAATCTTCCCAGAAGTACATACTTTAAATGAAATTTTCTTTCCCTCATTGGTATATTATGTTCATCGCTTGTTTTCGTGAAGGAGAGGGTCTTGCGAATGTAAGCGAGCGTGGTGGATGGTTTCTTCGAAGGAGGTGAAGACGGAGATGTTGCGGCGGGAGAGATAATGTGGAGTATCGACAAGGGCAGGAGGTCAGAGTTTAAAGTGAAGGAAGAGACATGGTTGTCCATCACCTTCACTCCTATATCTTTGTCTTTGTATATGTGTCAGGTGAGAATGTGAGAAGCGGGAATGGGGGGAGGGGGCCGTTGTTACGTACTCCAACTTATAAACAAGCCACACAAAGAGAGAGGGGGAAGGAGACATGGGAATTGGGGTTAAAAGATATATTTGCCCTCACTTTTATGCACGTGAGTGGCACATGATAAGTTAACGTAGATTAAACAAACGACGCTCGGTCAAGGGACTATTGGTGATCAAAAAATCCATTTTTTGGTGAATGGTGATCACTTTCTAAGTTCGGGGACTACTCATAAAATAAATTAAGTACAGGGAGCAATGGTGCATTTATCCCTATAATTTATTTATCAATTTATCAATATTGTACTTACTCTACCTTATTCTTAAAAAAATGTCAGTTTTAACGAATCCATAATTATCTACTTATATTTAAGAATTTATATTTAAAATTTTACAATTAATTTCACCCTTTGAGCGAGAGTATCTAAACTTATAACTATCAAGTAGTTATCTTTTACTCCCTCCGTTCCGGGTAAAAAAAATAATTATTTCATTTTTTGATGTTTCGTTTAAAGAGTTTACTTTAAAAAATTAAGACATAAAATTATCATTTTATTATTAATTGACTACTAGAAGTGTAATTTTCTTAAAAAAATTAACTTTCAAATGAGGACTCTTTGTCCAGAAGGGAGGGAGTATTATTTTAAAACTTGCCGGCCAACCCACGCCCACATCAACCCGCAACCCGCGCAGGCTCAAGCCATTTGACCTATCTCCTAGTGGATTCATATAGCCCCTACCCAACCCATCTTTTTTTTTTAGATGACAAGAGAGATTGACCCAACCCATTTTGAAAGCTCTCTATACACTTATACTTAAATGCCAATTTTTTTTAATTTTTTAATTTTTTAATTTTTTCGTGGACAGGGGAGATACTGAGATAGAGGTATGAGTAGACCATCTCGTTCCCATCCCCATCCCCATCCCATTCACTTTTGGAGATATAGTTCATTTCCGATTTTAACTTGCTCAATTTTGGTTTCCACCCTATTACGGACAAAATGGGATGAGTTTCTCATTTATCCTGATCCGTTACCTTTACTAGTTTTGGGTCATCTTTTGTGCTGCATTTTGAAAACATAGTTTTTTTAAAAAAAATATAACGTTTTTAAAACATCGTTTTTTTCTTATAAAAACATTTGAGAAATTATTTCAAAACACTATTATTTTAAACGGAGTAGTTATAAATATATCATATTTTTAAAATACTCTAAATTGAAGCGTTTTAAAACGTTGTACATTGTTACATTGAAATACTTCTAAAAAGAAAATATTGTATTTTTTTACCATTGTTTAAATCAACACACTCCACCAAACAATCAGTTAGCCTCGTTAATGAGATAGTGAGTACCAATCATATTTGTAGTCCAATAAATAAATCCAATGCGACTATGTTGGTGAAATATGTAGCAGGTCCCCTATTGAGCTGCTCGGCCCAATAGGCCCAAGCCGTGAGTCACATTTTTAGCACGTGATTTCCACTCAGTCAATGTGCGAGCATCTAAAAGTCAAAGTTACGAGGAAAGGATGAAACAGTTCTTGAGTATCTCGAGCAAGACCTTGGTCTTCGGCGAGCAAAAGATATTAACGAGCTGGGGGCTTGACCAGCGAGCATAAACATGAAACGGGCATGATGTATCATGCTCGTTAACTTTGCTGGCAGTTGAGGACGGTTATGTCCAGATAATTCTCCATTTAGCCGATGGGATTAATGTGATAGTTAATGGGGCAGTTAATATGCCCGCCATTAATGCGATGAATGTTAGTGGGCAGTTATGAGCAGTTATGCTCCCCGGCAACTATAAAATCTCCGGAAAATGAAGGAGAGAGGTACGTGATTTTATATTGCTAGCTAAAACTCTGCCAAAATACATACTCTCTGGAATTATTGTGCTTGATTCATGCGGGAGGCATTTGCGAGTGCCCTTTGGTTCTGATTTGTTGGTGTTCTTGCAGAGTTGGGTTTCAAGGATTATTGGATACGTTGAAAGCCAGGTATCCTGATTGGACTGATCCAGTGCATCCAGAAGAACTTGGACGCATCGGTTGGTTCCGTTGCCGGGAAACGGTAGTTTTACGGTAGTAGTTTTTCGTGATTTTGTAATTGTTTTTCATGAGCTTTGACGATAGCAGAAAATGGCGTTAATGGTGGCAGTGGAAGTCGACGGGAAGAGGTGCAACCGACCCCTATTCTTAATCAATTGGCTGGAAACAATGCTCCTCCACCGCATGATGCTCGCCATCAGCTCAACTAGAGGCGTGGAGTGGATTCTTTGGCTAGGAGTGTTGTGGCAGCAGTGGGTCTGGCACATGAGTTTAGGGAAGAAGCTCTGCGTCAAAGGGCTATGTATCTGGGCCAAATGCATCAACTTAATTTACAATTGATTGCAATGGGTAAGCCACCTTTGCCCATTGAAGTGGACCTTTTACCAGCATTGTCAGCTCCAAGTCAAGCTGCAGGTGGATCCAGGACGGGGGGTAATCAGCTAAACCCATTGATCATTCCTTCCCAGCAACATGTTCAGGGGTCAAGGGTGCGCTAACAGCCAGAAGGCAATAAGGCTAGCCACAGGGTTGTGCCCAGTGTTCATTCAAGGCTGGGACCGCGTGTGGGGGATGATTCAACACAATCTCGACGTCGTCGGCGATCACCTTCTCCGAGAAGGTCTCATGCCCGTAGGCTTCGTTCACCTTCACCGCGACGATCGCGTGCTCGTAGTCGTCGTTCTCCATCTTCGAGGGGATCTTATGCCCGTCGACATAGAACTCCATCTGCCAGGAGATCCCAAGGGCATCATTCCCAAGAAAAGAGGGATTTGCATCAACCAATTACCACCAATTTGTTCGGCTCGGCTGGGTGCCTCGAGCTCGGTGGCGTGGGCGGGTGGGGGTAACTCAGCCGTTGGAGCTATGGGTCCCCACGGGCCCCTCCTATGCAGTAGTACGGCCTCGGCTTCGGGGGTGGTTTGCCTACAACCATATATATCGAGGACTTTGAAGAATTGAAAGTATGGAGCTGGGGCAAGGTAAGGCTCGGATGGAAATTTTTTGGGCACTTGACTAGCGGTTGGCGCCATGGATTGAAAATCTGCCCGCACAAGGGCTCATATTCCCGAACATTAGGGAGTACACAGGGAAAACGAAGGCAAGGGATTGGTTGATGTCCTTCATATCACAAATTGGTCTAGTGACTTCAGATGAGGCCTTAAAGATTAGGGCTTTTGTGGGCGCATTGCAAGGAAGGCCTTAGCTTGGATGGGAGCTTTGCCGCGTCGGTCAATTAATAAGCGAGGTGATTAGCGAGCAAAATTTAAATTGGCTATGCTGGCAAAGACAAGGGCCGATTTGTCGAAGGTTAAACAGGCAGAAATGCTAATGCGGGCTCAGAAGTGGTGTGCCGGGGAGACGGCGAAAAAGAAAAAAGAAGAGAAAATCTCTGAAGGCTGGGAAATTCAAAGGGAATGGTCGGACGGTGGGCGGAGGTTATAATAAAGGCAAATCGAGATACGATCGGCCAAGGGAATTTCTTCGCGAGGCGTATCTTACTCCGCTCAACACATTGCTCGAGGATATCATGTACGAAATAAGAGACGAGCTTCCTCGCCCACCTCGCATGAATCCGGAGACAGCTGATGCTCGGGATAAGACGAAGAGGTGTGTCTATCATGATGACTATGGGCACACCACAGAGGAATGTTGGCCGTTGAAGAAGGCCATTCAAAAATTAATCAATGAAGGGCGGTTGGACCGCTTAAAGAAAGAGAGAGAAATAGGGGAATGCTCGGAGGAATATACCGTCGGAAGGGGTGATCAATGTGATAATGGATGAAGAGCCCACTCCGACCCAGCTCGGTAAACAAATTTATTCTTTGTCGAAGGTTGTGGATCGCCCAACTACTTTGCAGGCTGGGGAAGAAACTATACAATTTACTTGCAGTGAGTTAGCGAGTAATGTGGCGGGCGAGCAATCCCTGATCGTTTCGGCCTTGGTGGATGGATGGGTTGTACACAGAATCTTGGTTGACACCGGCACTTGTCGGGATGTGATGTATTACTCATGCTTTCAAGGCTTGGAGCTGAGTGATGATCGACTTAAGCCTTATCTTTGGAACATTGGAGGATTCATAACATAAGGTCAGTTAAGAGTACGGTCGAGTTGGAGGTGTTTATTGGTGAAGAAGGAGGCCCAGGGCCGCGAGTTGAGAGATCACTTTCATGATGATTGATTTGAAGTCTCCTTATAACATTATCACAGATTGTCAGAGCATGACCAAATTCGGATGGTTGCCTCTATCACACCAGCAGACTAAGTTTACAACGATCGGGGTGTGGGTGTCTGCGAGAGTCGGCCTCGGCGGTGCTTTCGGTAATATGCGATAGTCAACGGAAGAAACATAAGTTGACTTTGGAGGACGGCGAGCAGAAAATAACTGTCAGTACCAAGGAAACATCTCACGTGATTGTGGGGCCGTCGATAATCGCCATGGTGCATGAAGATCTTGAGGTAGATAATAGCTCTTTGCCGACATTGAAGTCGGGGGAGCAGGATGAGCATGATGTTGATGTAAGTTTGCCTGTGAGCCAGACTGGTAGCGAGAACATTCGCTCTTCGCCGACATTGAAGTCGGGGGAGCAGGTTGCACAGCAGGATGAAGTCAGTTTGGATCCAGAGAAGGTTGAGGAGAGTCTTGATAATCCTTTGTCGGCTTTGACGTCAGAAGGGCTAGTGGAGCAGGTCGAGGACATGGAGGTGGATCAGCTTGACACGGTTGAGGATCGAGCTGAGAAAGAAGAGAAGGTGGAGTGTGATACACTCCAAATGCGAATGAGCCGAGTTCTGGCTCGGGGCGAGCTCGAAGAGGTGATTATAAATTACTTACCAGAGCGAGAGAAAATAAAAATTGGCAAGGCTTTATCAGTGGAGGCTCTGGCGAATTTGATCAAGCAGCTACAAGGTAGCTTGGATGTTTTTGCCTAGAGGCCAGAGGACATGCAAGGGGTGAGTGAAACAGTGGCTTTGCATCGTCTAAATGTGGATCTTGCTTTTCGGCCAGTTCAACAGCGGCCCAGGATTTACTCTGTTGAGAAAGATCAAGCGATCAAGGAGGAGGTTGAGAAGTTGCTCAACGCAGACAATATCGGGGAAATACATTACCCAACTTGGTTGGCTAATGTGGTTATGGTTAAGAAATCCAACGGCAAATGACGGATGTGCGTGGATTTCACTGATTTGAATAAGGCCTGCCCGAAGGATTGCTATTCTTTGCCACGAATTGACAAGCTGGTAGACGTTATAGCATGATTTGAGCTCCTTAGTTTTATTGATGCCTATTCTGGGTATCACCAATTGTGAGGTTCGGAGTGACCCGACCGCCCCTGGCCCTGGATAGGGGTGCGGCGTGCGTGCGGATCGGGACACCTTGCTCGTTCCACCCTCCCTTGTTTAGGGAAGAGCGAAATCAAAAGTGCGAGAGGAGTGTTGTCTATATTGCTGCGTTGGAATGTGCCTCGATTGCCTTGAGTGGATTTTGTGTCCAATATGGGAATTGATGGTTTCCCGCATCAAGTTATCCCTTGTTTAGGGGATACCGGGATATGGGAATGCATTACCCTTTCATTCCCATTTTCCTTTTTTTTTTAGGGAAAAGCGGAAAAGTGCAAAAAGGATATTGCGGACACTATGGATTTATTGAAAATAGCCTTATGGCCCATTCGGATTACTATGGGAGCTTTGGGTTTCCATCAATTTATCCCTTGTTTAGGGATACCGGGATATGGAATGCATCACCTCCATTCCCATATCTCCCTTTTTAGGGGAGAGCGAGGAAAGTGCAAAGAGAATGTTGCGAGGCCCATTTGAATCGAAAGTTTTAAAGTCGCCATCTTTATTTTAAGGCAAATAAAGCAAAACCAAAGAAAAGAAAAATAACGGAGAAAAAAGCGGGTTCGGAGGCTAAGTTACGAGTTGGGAAGGTGCTAGGCACCCAACTCGCCCTTTCGATCTCGAAAATGGTTTTACAGGTTTTGAAGCAAATATATCTTATTGTCACATTTATTTAGCAAATAAATAAGGTATTAAAATGACAGGGAAATTTAAACAAATACATTAGGTGGCCACATTATTCTGGACTCGCGATGCGTCTCCTTCCAATAATTACAAACATATTTAAGAATATTTGGCCATTATAACGGCTCTTTTACATAATATTTCCTATTCTAATCCAGGCGCAACGGCTTATATGGACTACATTGCGCGGTTTAAATAACAACTTCAAAATAAATAAAAAGGAGAAAATATAAATAAATAAGCGGCGCTCTTAAAGGTTTTACCTTTTAGAGCGGCGGTGTCTACTACGTCCTTTAGGAGAGGGAGTCTTTTTGTTGTTTGTGTGGTTGTTGTTTTGAGTTGAAGGCGAGAATGACTTCTTTATTTACGAGGGTTTGGGCTTATCAACTCGGGCGGAGTGACGGCTTATTTGGGTAGGTTTGGCCTTTTTGGTTGGGCGGAACCTAGACTTAATTTTGACTTTTCGACTCGTTACTCGGGCGGAGTAAGCGGCTTACTGGGATTTTGAATTTGGGGAAGTGAGGTGGACACCTAACAACTAGGCTAGGGATCACTTATAACCTATGGGTTTGATTTGGCGAGAGTTTGGACGGGGTTTGGAGATTCTAGGGGCTTCCACTCACCTATCTCGCACCTCTCGTACTAATCCTATCGGTATATCGCTGAGCGAGCTTATTGCGATTTTTCTATGCGTAAAGCGGCGGCGAAAATGAGAAGGCAGGGGTCTCTATTTATCTTGGGAGATGAGGACACGTAGGGCATTTGTGAATTTCTTCTCCATGCATCAACATCTTGTACGCGTGCTTAAGTTGTACCATTTCAATAAGACAAGCGCACGATAATGTAATGTGCATGAGTGCGGCAAAAGGCACCTTGCAGTGCGGCACCATGCTGAGCTTTCACTTTCAAATTTTGCACTTTACCCCCTTGCGGTTCATTGTTTCGGCGCATCCTGGCTTTTCCTTTGCATTTTGACTCACAGCAACTTGACATTTGTTAAGTTTTAACTTAGAGTTCTTGATATTTTATGTCGGTCACATACCGAGAGTGCGAGAAGTGGGGTGTCTCTGAGCCCTCAGCGATGGAGTCTCACGGGTAACCTTAAGGCTTCTTGAGTAGGCGAACATCGTTGATAAACAGAGACTTCTCAATTTCGTTCATTTAAGCACGGAGAATGCAATTGGTAGCGGTTATAATGTGCAGATTAACATGTTATCCAAACTCTATAACCTAGACATTTTTAGTCGGTTATAAAAATTATCGCTGATTTTAAGCGGATATGAATTTAATGTGCTCGATGATGGTCGGACCTACTAATGTAGAGTACGCCTACGTATTCCCCATTAAAGGAAATCGGACCAAGCGTAGTTCGGGGCCAAAACCTAAACTACAACCAAGTGAGGATGTGTGTTCTTCGGGTCAAGCCGATCGAGAACCTACGGAAAAATATTTTTGTGTTTTCGAAAGGCGTATTCTTCGGGTCAGAAACGCAGTTTCAAATCTGGTATGAAGATTTGAATGTTTTTACGCCACCACATTTCAAGCGAGTCAATACCTTGTCGTTGAAACGTGTTAAGAAGAATTTTTCTAAGTTATGTCTGGTCACATTTGCCTTGTTTCCAAACATAACCCGAAAACTTTCAAATATCAGCGCACTTTCGGCCAGATAAAGATCAAATCGCCGAAACGCGGCAAATTGATCATTCTTCAACTATTTCGAAATTTGTGAGTGAAAACATTCTTTTTCCTTCCACTTTTCTTTTCTCTCTCTCCTTTTTTTTCTTTTCAATATTCCTCTTTTTTTGTGTTTTTGAAATATTCCTCTTTTATTTTTTGTGTGTTTGAAATATTCCTCTTTTTTGTTTTGAAATATTCCTCTTTTTTTTTTTTTTACAAACTTTCCTAAAAGGAAATTATTCTAAAGTCGGAGTAGAGATCATGCACCTTACCTTTTGCAGGAGTGTTTGCCGCGGATTTGGCGATTCGACATTTTGCCACTCTTGCTTAGGGAATTTACTCTCTCTTTTTTTTTATTTGTTGTGATGATCGGACCTACAGGAATAGGGGCGCCTACGTATCCTTATTGAATGAATCGAGACCAAACTTAGTTCACCTGCTGGGGATTTTGGTCTTGTTCCTTTTCTTCTTTTTTTCTTTTGATTTTTCTTTCTTTTCTTTTTCTTTGATTTTCTTTCCCACTTTTTTTCGATCTCTGGGGATGTTATTTCCTTTGTCCTTTGGTGAATGGTTGCCAATTTTGGTTAACAAGATTAACTTTGTTAACTTTAGTTAGGCTCGGGGACCATTTTGAGAACTTGAAACTGAGGACCAAAGTGTGCGACTTCAAACTTTGGAGGGGAAAAAGGAAAATTCCCTTTTCTCCCTTATATGGACGGAGAAGAGGGAAAGAGGCTCTTGCTTCTTCTTTCTCTTCTTTTCTTCTTTCATTTCTTTTCTTCTTACGCCATAGCCAACGTCTTGTTTCTTTTCTTTTATTTTCTTTATTTTTGCTCCTTTTTCGATTTTCTTGGCCAATTTCGGTGTTTTACTTAGCGGATGGCATCTTCTTACATGATCGAAGGGGAAGGCACCGATGCGCCGGAATCAGTGGGAGGAGGAAGAACCTCTAGCAGTTCGGAATAGGCTCAGTTATCAGAGTATTCCACAAATGGCTAAGGACAATATTTTACGAATCGGGA